>CM055105.1:20924850-21069190 GCA_029204225.1 Diphasiastrum complanatum
TGATGTGCACTTACCAACTTCCCTGAGAAGTTCATTGGCAACATTCATCTTAATCATGTGTAGAGCTTTATTTGCTTACTTGTCATTCCTCACTTGATCTTGAAGTGCTTGAGGTCTCTCCTCCACACCTGCAACAATCTCCATCAACTGATTCATCTCCAATAAGGACTCCATCCTCACCTTCCAAGTAGAATATTTGATTGAGGTAAGCCTATCATTGCCTTCCAACATGAATCCACCACTTGTAGCCATGTTGCAATGACTTGATCTTCTTCTTTCAACATGTTCCAATGCACAAATCACTCTCTTGAATGTCAACAAATGAACTCAAGAAGATATCACAAAGATATGGAATCTCTCAAATCTCTTCTAGCACTTCTAACTAGAAAATCAACACATAGAATAGTGAAATCTTGATCAACCTATGATCTATCCTCAATCTAATGATTCTTGCCACTTCCTAAGATTGAAACACACTCAAATGAAGTTCAGTAACCTCAAAAACTAGAGATCCAATCAAAATTAGGGTTTTGACAAAATCACAAAAAATTGAATATCTCAAATTCTACATGCAATTTCTAAAAACTTGATATATCATCTTGTAGCCTCCAATGAGACCTTCCTAATGCACCAAAAATCATCTAATTTCATTAAACCAAGTGTGAAATCGGAATTGATCAAGTATACAAATCTATATTAAGTTTTGACCTACAAAAGATCAATTCTACATATACAAAAAAGCTATTTTTTGAGTAGAAATCAATCTAGCATGCTCTAGCATTGGTAACTCTTCCAAATCCTTGCTAAAGATGGTTGATCCTTTCATAATCTAAAACACAATAGCTCTGATACCATGTGAAGCATTTTAGATCATTCAAGATCCAATCCATGTCCCTGATCTTTGCTTACAAAAGGAGCAAACCAACAATCCTGCCAATGTAGAAAAATCAACATCTACATACAAAATGAGATGCTAACTCTAAGAGATACTGATCAAACATGAACCAAAACATAAAATGTAGTTGTTGTCCGTACAATTACAGTACCCTACTGTATTTCACACGTGTGGAATTGAAAATAGCAATAAATGATCATTCTACACATAGAATTGCAAGATAACATCATGAGAGTGCACCAATGAGTAGTAGAACCCAAAGATAACCATGTATAATGATGAAATGAGAGAGAGAAGAGAGAAGATGTGTCTCTTCAGGACTTACATCCTTTTATAACTGGTCCAAACCTTTTTGGCCACTTGGCTTTCCCCTCAAAATGTAAACCCTACTATTTTTGGGTCTAGATTCAATATACCAAAGTTCAATTTGAATCTCTCTCAAACTCGACTACCAACTTTCCCACACTTTCCAAAAAAAGTGTTTATTGAATGTATTTTAAACTAATATAACTTCAAAAAGTTTATCTCTAAGTCTAAAATGAGTTTTGGCCTCATATGGACAATTTACCAAAATATGACTAAATTTGTTGAAATCTCTCAAAGAAAAGGTGTCCATCTTCAACACCATCAGACATGTGTTCTACAAGAGTTCTCCAAGTCAACAGTACATCAGAATCATAGGACAACACAGGAGGATGAAAATGCTCATCTTGGAAAATGTTTCATAGACACTTTGTAATTTTTACTACACCTCTCATCGTACATGCATACAAGCATATTCATATTAGCATGAGAGATTGCCATATTGCAATAAAAGACTCTCCTAAAGACAATAGAACATCCCCCCACATCTCTAAAATTTCATTGACTTACTTGAGATACGTTTTGCAGCTATTGTCAGTCTCCAAGGTGAAATCACGAAACATGACCTTGTAGAGCTCAGAACTCCCACGAATCATGAAGACAGTAAAACAAAAGAGAGCAAATCATTTTTTGAACTCCATGGGCATGAAATACTTGGTGAGTAGGATGATCATGTATCTTCCTCTCATCATCAACAGAGAGCTCATCAACTTTGCGACGTGATTTATTGGCTCCTGAGTTGCAACTTTTCCGCATAGATTCATGGACAGCTTTGTTGGTAGAAATGAAGAATGGGTGGTGATGTATTTGAAATGGTAGTTCCTGAATGCATGTATGATTCACATGTGCTTGTTGAGCATGCACAAGAATGTGATTGATGCTCATGTACAAGTTCATAATACTTGTTGTCGGATACCTCTCCCCAGATTCCTTACATACCATAAGAAAGGATTTGTCCAAGTTCTTGTAGCGGAATCTCTTCAATCTTCCTAGAACAGTCCATATGGCAATGAGCCCTCCATGCATCAAATCTATTCCAACACCATGATTTGTTTCGAGCACTGGGATTTTTTGAATTTTTGATGAAATGATCCCATTCTTGCTTTTCCAAATGAATAAACTCTGTAGGTTTAATAGGAAAACGAGAACAACCTATTGAATGACCAACATCAACACGACTTCCTTGTATAACACAATTTCCATGCAAGTAGATGATACAGGTTGAGCAAACTGATCGACACAGAACATGACCTTTCTTGTTTGTGAGAACTTTCTCTTCTGACTTTTAGATTGTATCCCATGAATTTTCTTGATCATTGTCCTACATATCCTCATGAAAATGAATAGAGGAGCCCATTGTATCAACATTCATAGTCGTAGGAGCTTGTTGCATAATAGGCTACCACCACCAGGGACGATCCGCGAAGTCTACATCTTCATGGGTCATGCTAACCATTATAGGATCTTCATTCTTGATTTTGCGGAGTTAGCCCGACCAATTTACAAACTTACAATGGATCCACATTGGAACGAGGAAGCCCTAAAGGCTTTCCAAAAGCTTAAGGATGCATTGGTTTCAGCACCAATCTTACGACCGCCCAATTGGTCCATTGAGTTTCATGTGCATACGGATGCATCGAAGTATGCAGTTGGAGCAGTCTTAACCCAGCCAGGTGAACACAAAAAGGATTTTCCAATCCGATTTGCAAGTTGACAGCTCAGTGATACATAAATGAATTATTCAACCACAGAGCGGGAAGCACTGGCAATGATCTATGCGGTTAAAAAATTTTGACACTACTTGATGGCCACACATTTCGCTTTTTATACGGACCATCAACCCTTGCTATATCTCGTTAACAAAACTTGCAACACCGCAAGAATCACCAGATGGCTACTTCTGTTGTTGGAGTTTGATTTTCGGATAGTAGTTCACAAGGGAAAACAACAAGACATGGCAGATCATGTGTCACAAATCAAGGGAAAGGAGATTGCAACCCAACCCGACGATGAGCTGGCCGATGCTGCCTTATTTTACATGGACACAGTACTAGAATGGGCTGCCGACATCGTTGAATATCTAATGCGGGGCCAACCAGACAAGTCACTACTAAGGGTGGAAAAACGAAAATTGATCTTGAAGGCGAGACCTTATCAGTTGATTGCCAACCAGTTGTATCGAAGAGGACCAGACAGAATTCTTCGGTGGTGTATTCTCCCTCATGAGGCCACCCAGATCATTTCGCTTTCACATGAAAGCATGGGTGGAGGCCATTTTGCATCCGACATTACAATTCGCAAGATCCTGCAATCAGGATGTTGGTGGCCAAAGATTCATAAGGATACGGAGGAATACTTGAAAAAGTGCGATGTGTGCCAAATGGCAATGAGACCAACGAGATTGAATTATGCCCTACTACATTCGATCTTAGCCCAAGCACCATTCGAAAAGTGGGGATTGGATTATATTGGTCCAATTCACCCTGCAGCAAGGAGTTCCCAGGCTCGATACATAATTGTAGCCACAGACTACCTCACCAAGTGGGTCGAAGCCAAGGCAATAAGAGTAGCTAATGCTAGGACCACTGCCAAGTTTCTTTATGAAAATATCATTGTGCGCTTTGGATGCCCGGTGGAGTTAGTCAACGATCACGGAAGTCATTTCATCAATGAGACCATCAAGGGCCTGTTGGAGGAATTCTTCGTGATCCACAGAACTAGTACGCCTTATTATCCTCGTGGTAATGGGCAAGCAGAATCATCCGATAAGATCTTGTGTAAATGTTGGAGGAAATGTGGCATAAATCTTGCATATCCTCCAACATTCTAGTTCTTGATGTTCTTGGGATGTCCAAGAATCAAAAGACTGGTTGGTTTCTTGATTCTTGGACTTCTAAAATGTTGTATATTAGTTCTTGTTCTTGTTTTGTCGATTTATGCAAGTATAGTAGTGCCTAGGATCTGATTTCAGTGTTCTGGGCCTCACAAGGATATTAGTTACTTTTGGGTCACATCCAATATGACGTGGCATAACTAACAGCTTGATTTACTGGAGTACCGTATATCCAAGACTAGGAGTATACTGAATCCTACTTACTGGCCATGTACATAACATTCTTCCCTCCTTAAACTACTTCTATCCTTAGAAGCTCTCTAAACAGGAGAGAATACAGGAACAGTTCTTTTAACTCAAATATCAACCTAGAAAATCATTATCCTTAGTCAAACTTTCACATCAAACAAGTACTCAGAGATAATCTTATTTTCCAAATGATAATCTCTACACTAGAGTAAACTCAAGTTTGAAAAACACACTAAGCGATAAATTTTTCATCTGGGTTACATTCATCACAAGTTAGTAACATCACCTTCATGTAAAACACTTACATGAAATACTGAGTGAAATAACCTAACTTAGGAGACTAAAGTTAAAGAAATAATAAAATAATTATAATTACAGTCTGAAATTATCCACAACTCTGACAGATAATTCATACGCTTTCAAATACAAATATCCTTAGAAGATATGAAAATTAATTCAATTAGAATCTCTAGGAGAACCATTAAGATATAGAATGATTAAAACTCAACTCTGAATATCCCAAGTACTCTTTTGAGTTGAATGCTCCTATTTTTAGCACCAAATACAAGAAAATAGCATTCATTCATCTTAATAGACTTGTCTGTCTCCTAAGATAACTGGAGATCCAATAAAAATGAGGAATTGTACTCAATCATATGCAGACCATAAACTGTAGCAGAATAACATTCACTAGATAAATTAAATTCTCCACAAATAAAATACCTATCTTGTGAGAATTTTTGTGAGATCCATAGGTTCTCAACTAAAATACTGGAGTAAAGAGATTCAAAACACTAGTCTGAATTCTTACTCAATTAATAGACCAAGACTTAATCGTCACGCTTAAGAATCATCACAAATCCTTTTAATCACTGACAACAATTAAGTAACTATTTATAATCTGCCAACCATAAATAGTTAGATTCGTATGATTCGTCAATCATAATTTTCTGGAATCCAAAATCGTACTTAATCATTCACAAGATACTGGAGTACATATTCTACATAACTCAGGACAAGTAAGAATCATTCCAAAATTTTTCCACTAAGAAAATACAAGATTTAGGAATATTCTTCAATTAGGATTCTTTAACTGAAGTGCAAGATTCATGTTTTATAACACTAGTAATTAAAGATTGAACGCATACCAAAATGACAATCATCTTCAACTACAAAAAACTTTAGATTACAATCTAGAATCAAATCTAGATACCCAAAGTCCTACTGAATATCCATCCAGATTTGGATTCATTATGATTTGTTATCCAGTTGATCGCTCTAAGATACAATCACTAATGAGTTGAGTCTATTCCTTAACTAAGGAATACTCTATCCCAAGAATATTGTATATCTAATACACACAATTTAACTGATGAACCCAAATGATTCACTAATCATGCATCTTACAAGCAATATAGTTCAAAAACCATCAGTTCCCGGTGAATCCACATTACACTAATCGTTTTACCAATTAACTTCATCCTGGAGTAATCAAGTACTCAAGTTGATTGCCAATGATTTAGAAATCTCAAATGTCTAGGTGAAGAATTCAATTATACTAGTATGACACCACATTTAGATCCTTACCCAAATCATTTATAAGTTCATCCATAAATCTTCCATACAAAGATTTGTTAACTCTGCAAGTATCTGTCAAAACAATACTTGATCATATGTTCATGTTCACCGACTAGGTTAAGTGCACCAGATAACCTTAGTAACTAGGATTACATAGTAGATTGATACAAGATTAATCATGCACATATGAGAATAATCTCACTATGAACACATTTTTATCTGGCAGATTCCTCCAGAACCCACATATGTTACTCACATATCTCACTGAGATCTTGTAACTCAGCTACAAAAGATTTTCTATTTCTCATGAGTAAATAACAGATATCCAAAAAATCTTTGAGACGAATTCAATCTCAATAGTTTTCCAATCCTACATACCTCTAATTACATAATTCCTTTCTCTCAATCAACCCCTCTATGATCCTAGTACTCAAACTAAGATTAGGTTGATCCAATACAGAACTCTCAGACTTAAATTCTGATCAAACTTACTTCTATTCCAATCAAAATGGAATTAGTAGCCTTTGACCTTTTACTATACTACTTATAGGTAATGATTCAAATTCCAAACCTGTTCTAGCTCCAGATTGTCCACACAATCTCTATAGAATTCCTCATATTTGAAAAGTTCCAATTAGGCATCTTACTCTGAATCTATCCGAAATTACTTTCAGACCACACCTCATTTCTATACCACAGTTGGTTCTCTTCCAAAAAACTATGCAACCTACAGGTTTCCAAATAGAATTTTATCCCACCACTTCACCCCTCCTTTTAAAGAAATTATAAATTTCAATAAAAGTTAATTGGAAAGATGATATATGAAAATATCTAAATCCAAGAAAAGTCAGTAATAAGTGCTTCCACTAAAGGATTCACTTCATTACAAACAACACTTCTCCTTCTAATATTTCCAATCTGAGTGATAGAAGCTACTATTCCATCAAAATCCATTTATGCAACAGAGATATTCTAGGTTTAAGAAAATTGAAACAATTTAGCCTTAGAATTTATTTGAATTCCAAGTCTATTCAACACAAGTAGTAATTTATATGACATAACAGTCTTTCAGAAGAATAACTTCATGCTGGAAAGAATCATATAAATCAATCTAATATCTTATATTCGAGAAATTATTAAGAAGTAAAGGATTAATTAGAAAAGCGAGAAATAGATTTGAGGGCCTCTGATTTTGTAAATAATGAGATACCATATTAGGATCTAGATTAAACCTTAAAATTTTCAAAATACCCCACGTTTGATCGAATGGTTTTATTCTTTCCCATATTGCGACTAGGTACTAAAACACACCATTGATCATCAGATCTTTACAGTCCTAGAATTTCCTTTCCAAAATTACTGATGTCCCATACCATCAGCTTTTCCTTTCATAAAACCCTTAACTGCCTTATTTGATATTCTAGAGATCCACTGATCATCTAGCTGTCCTATAATCACTATAGGATATTATCTCTTGTTTTCAAAACACTGGAGAATCCATTTATTTGATTGACTGGCGTGCCTATCAGATGGATACCACAAATCCACATCTGACCATGTGACTTAAACAGAATAATTAACATGGTTCCACATTACATTCTGATCTTTTCTGGTTAATTAATAAGCTTCAAATCCCCTACTGATGCATCAAATCTAGGGACAAGCTTATCTCAACTAACAGATCCAATGTAATCCACATATCTGATTCCACTTCTAACATCACAATTGACATTCACAACTGTGGATAACTCAATGGTTACAAAGATATCAGTTACAAAACTGAATGAATTCTACCCAAGAGATTAATAACCAATATTAAGCAATTATTTACAGGGATTACCAAAATCCTAACTGCGAAATACATTTCCTGATCACATTTACTACCTATGATGTCCACTCTTCTTCTCTCCTTAGAATTTCCAGTTCCCTGAAAGTCTATTTCAGCTAAGGTACCAAGAAGACGTAATGACATTAGTAAATGTTTAAAAATTAATTACTGCAGCAACGCCACATCTACCGGAGCCAAATCAGTTACAGTATCCCCTACGTGAGAATGTATGGATACCCTTGGTGGATGGAGCAGTCCCCAAGGTGAGTCGATGCTACCGCTGCAACCCAAACTATACGGAACTGATCAAGCAAGAATTGGAGAAGCTGTTAGATGCAGATTTCATTTATGAAATCGTGCATACGGAATGGGTATTGCCGATAGTTATAGTACCCAAGAAGAATGGCAAAATGCGAATCTGTGTGAATCTGAAGGCGCTAAACGTAGTGACTAAAAAAGATCATTTTTCTTTACCCTTTACAGAAAGTGTCCTTTACAGAGTTGCTAGGGCCAAAGCCTACAATTTTTTAGATGGCTTCAACGGTTACAACCAGGTGAAGATAGCACCCCAAGACCAGCATAAGACAGCATTCGCCATCGAATGGAGAACCTATGCCTATAAGGTGATGCCATTCGGACTTTGCAAGGCCCCAAGCACTTTCCAACGAGTCATGCAGACGACATTCAAAGAGTATTTACAAAAAATTCTGAAAATGTTCTTGGATGATCTATGCATGCATGGACCAGACTCAAAACACTTATCCAATTTGGAGAAGGTGCTACAAAAATGCCACATTTTCCAGATCTCCTTGAATCCAAAAAAATGTCAATTTTGGGTTACACATGGCCTGATTCTCAGCCATATAGTATCTAGACATGGGATCGCCACAGACCTATCAAAGATCAAGATCATTGTTGATCTACCACCACCAGGAACGATCCGTGAAGTCTACATTTTTATGGATCATGTTAACTATTATAGGATCTCCATTCTAAATTTTGCGGAGTTAGCACGACCAATTTACAAAGTCACAACGGATCCACATTGGAATGAGGAAGCTCTAAAGGCCTTCCAAAAACTTAAAGATGCATTGGTTTCAGCACCAATCTTATGCCCACCCAATTGGTCCATTGAGTTTCATGTGCATATGGACGCATCAAAGTATGCAATTGGAGCAGTCTTAACCCAGTCAGGAGAACACAAAAAGAATTTTCCGATCCGATTCCAGCCAGATCTGACAAGATCAGGGAAAATCCATCAAGATCCATGAGAGATTGATGAGATATAAAATGACCCCTAAACAAGTTATCGATGCGAAGAAAATGGCAAAGGAGTCAGTCTGTATCTCGATTACAGTTCAAACTAACATAAATTCTTGGGACTGATTGACCATAGAGACCGAGCCAAAATTGTTCAAAGGCTTTCTGGCTCTCTTCAGTCCAAGAAAAAGGTTCGCCCTCTCTCAAGAGTCTCACTAGTGGAGAGATGAGGGAAGCGTAGTTGCTAAGAAACTTCCTATAATACCCCGCTCTTCATAGGAAATATCGCAACTCTTTCACAGTGGTGGGGGGTAGCATCACTTCCGATCAGTCAAGGTCGTATGGGTTGGGCAATGGCCGCTAGGGGAACAAAGTATTTTATAAGCGAATGGTGAGAACACATTCTGATCCAAATCTTTATATGTCTTATGCTTTGATGATATGGTTGCTTTGGTTGCTCTTTATGTTGATGACTTGATTATTACAAGAAATAATCAAGAGATGATAGACATGATCAAGAAAGACCTCATGGAACAATTCGAGATGATAGATCTCAGCCTAATGCATTATTGCCTTGGAGTAGAGGTGTGGCAAAAAGGACATGAAGTGGGTTTAACACAGGTGAAGTATGTCAAAGAGTTGTTGCACAGGTTCAGGTTGTAGGATTGCAAGCCAGTGAGCACCCCTATTGAACCAGGTAAAAAGCTTTCTAAGCTTGACAAGTCATAGCCATTTGACGCTACACTGTATAGGTAGTTAGTAGGAAGCTTGATTTATTTTACCACGACTAGACCACACTAAAGGAGCTTGCATACTTTGACTCAACTTGCTTGCACAAAAACTTAAGTTAGGTCTAGTGATGGTTAAATAGATTAGGGAGCCTATAAGCTTTCTAAAGAGGGTGGTGTCCTCAAAGGATGCTTCATCACCTTCATTAGTTGCTTTCACAACATGCTCCATAGGGGTGTCAATCCCCTTTCAATCTTTCATACCAAACTTTTCAAGAATGGAAGTAGCATACTCTTATGAAAGTACAATTGGTACTTCTAGACACTTCTATCCCAAATATAAACTTTAGGAAGCCTAGATCTACCATCTTGAACTCACTAGATAAATCAAATTTTACTTTGCCTATGCCTTCATCATCTTTTTTCCTGTCATAATGATGTCATCAACATAAAGCACCAAAATGATGATCTTTCCTTCATTACATTTGAAATATAAAGAAGGTTCATAAGCACTTAGTACAAAGCCAAGGGAATAGAGAAAATCATGCAACCTAGAGTACCAAGCTCTAGGTGCTTGCTTCAAGCCATATAGGCTCTTCCTTAAGTAGCACACTTTTTGCTCCTCACCAACCTTGATGAAGCCCTCGGGTTGCATCATGTAGAATTCCTCTTCTAAGAAGCCATTCAAAAAGAAATTTGTCACATCCATTTGGTAGAGATCCCACTTGAACAAAGTAGCAATGCAAATGATTAATCTGATAGTTACAGGCTTAGCTACAGGTGCAAATGTTTCTTCATACTCCAATCCTTTTACTTGAAGAAATCCTTTAGCAACAAGCCTAGCCTTGTACTTACTAACAGATCCATCTTGATTGTACTTTATTCTATAAAGCCACTTACATGCAAGTGGCTTCTTCCCTCTTGGAAGATTTACAAGATTCCAAGTATGATTTTCTTCTAATGCATCATACTCTACTTGCATTGCATCTCTCCAAAATTTAGATCTATATGCTTCTTCAAAAGATGATGGTTCTTCAAGCAATGTAACTAAGAAGGAGTAAGAGGTAGAAGATGTAGAGTCTTCCTTTTGCTTTCCCTTGTCCACATAGGTGAGCCTTGAGGGCTTGGCCTTGCTTCTTGTTGACCTTCTCGGCCCACTTTGAGTAGGATCTTTGTCTCCATCCTTAGGTTTGTCAAGATCCTCCTCGAGTTTGTCAAGATCCTCCTCGGGTTTGTCAAGATATTCAATGCACAATGGGTTAGATCCATTAGACAAGCTTTTAGCAAATTGTGACTCATCAAAAAGTACATCCTTGCTTACCTTTACTTTCTTGGATATAGGATCATATATCCTATAGCCCTTGCTATTTTCTCCATAGCCAACAAAAATCCCTTTGAAGGAGGTAGCATATTCCTTCCTTCTTGTCTCCAAAGGGATGTGGACATAACAAATACATCCAAAGATTTTAAGATCTTTTACATTGGGTTTCTTACCAAACAAAGCCTGATATGGTGAGAACCCATCAATAGCACTTCTAGGAAGTCTATTACACAAGTAATTAGCACAAGTTATAGCTTCTCCCCAAAATGAGATGGGAAGTGATGCATCAAGTCTTAAAGACTTTGCACATTCACATAGACTCCTATTTTTCCTCACGACCACCCCATTTTGTTGGGGGGTGTAGGAACAAGTGTATTGCAATTTAATGCCATTGATCTCACAAAAGTCTTTCATTTTATTGGAGGTGTACTCTCCTCCATTATCACATCTTAGTGCCTTGATGGAAGTACTAAGTTGCTTCTCAACTAGAGACTTGAACTTAATGAAAGCTTCATATACAAGACTTTTCTTTGATAGTAACTCAATCCATGTGAATCTAGTACAATCATCTATAAATGTTACATACATCAAGGCACCTCCATTACTTGCATGTGAAAAACTATGTACATCAGAATGTATGAGATCCAAGGGAGAGGGTGATCTTGATGAAGATCTCTTGTAAGAAGATTTGTGTGACTTTGCAAGGCCACATGCCTCACACATCTTTCCACACTTTTTGAAAGCTTTTGGTAGGCCGAGAGCTAGTTCCTTGCTTGTGATTGACTCCATGGATTGAAGATTAGGATAGCCTTATCTCTTATGCCAAATCTCCACTTGAGATAGCTCCTCCTTAGCCAAGTTCACACTTTCATTTGCAACATTAGCATCCAACTTGAAAAGTCTACCTTGCTTAATGCCACTAGTTATGCACTTATCATTTTTCAAGATGGAACAAACTCCATTCTTAAAATATACATCTAGTCCATTGTCCATTAATTGTCCTACACTAAGCAAGTTTCTTGAAATGGTAGGAACATACAAAACATTATCTAGATCTATCCTTTTAGATGTGCCTAAGCAAAGAGGAATAGATCCTATACCATCTATCTTGCATTCTTGATCACTAGCAGTGTATATTGACTTCTTAGAGTCATTACAAGAGAGAAGAATAAAAAAATAATGCTTGCTAAAAGACATGTGGGGACTAGCCCCATTATCTATCCACCATGTGTCTTGACTTGAAGTTGGTGTAGATGCAACCATTAAGGATGTGTTGAATCCATCCTCATCTTCTTCCTCTTGAGCAATGTTCCCTTGATCTCCATTTGCTTGTTGATTCTTCTTCAAGTAGCATTATGAGGCAAAGTGTCCTTTCTTCCCACAAAAGAAACACTTGAGCTTTGCCTTGTTCTTCACTTTGCCTTTGGAAGTTGATCCTCCATTCTTCATCTCAGCCTCCTTGTCTTGATTCTTCTTGAATGGATGTTGTTTCTTCTTGCCTTTGGATGTAAAATTTGCTTTCTGCTCTCCTCCATTAAGTGACATGCCTCCCATTCTTGTCTTGAGGTGTAGGAGTCTACTCAACTCGGCAACAAGAACATTGTGCAACTTTTCAATAAATGGAAGAGTGTCTTGAATAGCAAATGATTGGACCAAGTTGGTGAACTCATCACCTAGGCCATTCAATATGATTTGTATTAGCTCTTGACCTTGGATTCTTTCTCCTATAGCACTCAATTCCTTGTTAAGAGATTTGATCCTAAGGACATACTCTTGTCCACTCTCTCCACTTCCTTTTGTGCTTTGAAAGACTTGATTCCTCAGCATGAGGATTCTTGAAATGTTATTGGATTCATAGATACTCTTTAATGAATCTCAAGCCTCTTTCGATGAGGCACAAGAAGACACCTCCTTCAAGAGGTCATTGCATACATTCAACTTTATGCAATGTAGAGCTAATCTTGCTCTCTTCTTGTAATTGGTTTGTTCTTGGGCAGCTGAGGCTCTTCATCAACTCCTAGAACTATGTCAAAGAGGTCATGGATCACTAGGAGTGACTCCATCCTCAATTTCCAAATGGAATAGTTTGTGGAAGTGAGTCTCTCACTTAATTCCAACAAATAACCACCCATGGATGACATTGTACAATAAATGCTCTTCTAAAATCACAGAGATTTATGAATTTTAAAGATCTATGAAAGGCCTAAAGCTCACAAGATTGCCTATAGCCTTGTCTTTATCAAACTAGCACACAAGCTTGAATGATACACAATTAGATCTTGACAAAAATTCCTAGCTTTCAATTTTTTTTGGCTTTACACTTTTCTTAGAGGTTTCACTTCAACTAAGGATCTGAACAAATCAGCCTCTTAGATCTAATCTTAAACTCTAAAAAGAAATGCTTCAATGATCCAAAACTCTATTTGGTCATAGGCATTAGCTAGATTGAATCTAGATCAATACTATGCTTCAAAAAGCACTAATTTGGACTAGAATTGAGATTATAGGACCAAAAATCACAAGGTAACTTGAAATGAAAGTTGTACGGTTTCACACGTGTGAAAAGTACATACATAGCCTCCAAGTCGATTTGATTCAAATAGAAATAACCTATCACTCTAGATGAACTCGGCCTCACTAGTATTGGCCAAAAACAAATTTTGCCAATAATCTTTGCAATGAATCAAATGATCACTCTCTTACTCGACTCTGATACCATGATGAAATTTCAGTTTTAGGACATTAATGATTGTACTTAACAATCATAAAGACTTATTGGTTGCTTAATCAATGGATCTATCAAGTTCTACATTTTAGACCTTGATCTAGATTCACTACACTTAGATTTAAGCAAGAGCAATGGATCAAATCTTCCTAAACAAGTGGGAGCGGCCTCACACGTGTGGAGTACTGTCCACTAAATGGCCTACACCTGAAACAACAAGTACATAGGTTTTGGATAGCAATCATTCAATAAAATCACAATTCTATGAACTAGAAATCTCACAAAAGTGTAGAATGCAAAAGTCTCATCAATCTCATTGGCAAAATGATGAACCTTTTATGGATCAAGTACATCCACGAGTCTGGTACAGTCCAACAGGTCTTCACACGTGTGAAGAGTGCCACATCACTCAGATCTATCCATTTGATCCATCCTTGATCCTTATCCAAAGTTGACCTTCCAGAATATGGCTAAAATCCAAAGAGCTAGTCTCCTAGAATATAAGAATATTCCCTACAAAATAGGATCTAAGAAAAATGGTCAACTTTTATCTTCTAGAACTCTATACACATGTGTGAACATCCACTTGCCATGTGGGAGCATTTACTCATGCACATGCAAGGATAAGCTAACTTCTAGGTGACTAGTCAACTTGACTAAAAACTAGTCATATCATGTTCACACTTGACTTAATTGATACAAAATCAAAGTAGATTTTTACAAATATGAAAAGTACTTTCTTTCACACGTGGGAAAAGGCTCCACACATGTGAAATTAGATCATGAACATTGTACTCATGATTGATCTTTATTTACAATAAAAAATGACAAGTGAGAAGCGACAATTTTCAACATATGACTGTATAAAAAGTAGACTCTACTTTAAGGGAGAGAGTTAGAATTACAGTAGAATCACTGTGTTACTGTACTGTGGGTCCTATCAGTAGATAAGGATCAGTTGGCCTTGCCACGAGGTGAGTCGACAGAACACGCATCCCATCAACGGCAACTTGGACCATGCATGGGTTGCTTGAGTGAAGAACTATATGTACATTTGAGAAATACAGTTGCTACGTGAGCTTGGTGTGGAGAGTGTTTTCTGGCTGTTATTGTGTAGCATGATCTATGTTCCTGTTTGAAGCAATTCTAAGTATAAAGACTTACATTTAGGTGATCAGGTGCTTCTCTAAATTAGAAATCAGCTAGTGATCTGATTCATTAGTATAAGCTCTAAATGTAATGATGTAATTAGTGTACAGTTTATTTGGTTTACTGTATATGGTTGTGATCGGGACGTGACCCGTTAGGATATATTGATCGGGCACTGATCTCGTAGACGGCTACTTGGGTTAGCCGGGTAGCCACACATAGGAAGAATTAGCTTGTACAGAGTTATTTACAGTACTTGCTATACCTGGAGGCATGTCCCAAGTTTGTCGATCGAATTTGGCCATATTGGGCCCAACCTTAGTTTGACAGGTGGTAGGCCAATTTTAGGACACCTGCCTTTTCATGCAGTTTGTGAATACTCTATATGTACAGTGTTTCTCTGTAATCTATTAACTTTTGTTGTGCCATCTATGAGAGCTTGTGAGGAGTAGCTATGGTGATTGTGTGATGTGATCTGCATACTGCACTAGATTCTATCGGAATTTTAACTTGGTATCAGAGCGTCAGGGTGTTGCAAGTATGCACGATCCGGTGGAGCTATGGGATAGCGTCTTTCACTAGGAAAATAGCACTCAAAGCGTCTCAGGATAGAGGACTCCATACGGGGTATCAGTAGTCCAAATGGCTAAAGACAGCAAAGTTCCTTTGATTGGAGCTTCGAGGAAGATCAAAACGATCGTCGTAGGTGGATTCAGGGGAGAATTCACAGAAAATTGCTCATAAACGGCTTCAAACGGCTCTTATGAAAAGCTGGCCATAACTCTCTCAGTAGTTCGATGATTGCTGAGCGGAGCAGATTGAAAGGTGGAGCAGGATAGTAGCATCTCAGGGCTGAGAGAATTTTGAAATCCATTTATGGTGGGAGGAGAAAGGAGCAGTTCTATGAATTGCCAACTAGTTGACAAAAAACGGAAAGTCACGGATCTTTCTCTATACTTGATGGAATTGGGCATTGTAAATTGCTACCCAACATCTTACTGTAGGGGCCAAGTGTTGTAAAGCTACTGGCACCACTGGCGCCAGCATTGTCCCCGGCGCCAGCAGCGCCCCTGCTGCTCCCGACGCCAATGGCGCCGATGCCACTCCCGATACCACTGTGACCAGAATCCAGCCGGCGCCAAGTTCCTATGGTTGAAAATCTTTGATCGGTTCTAGCGAAGTCCAGAGAGCTCAGATCGATGTGCAATCACCTCACACGATCTAGGCATGATTAAAGGAAGCCTGGGGATCAATAAATCTAGAGAGAGAAAATGACTTTCTAGAAAGAGAAAATCCTAGAGAGAGAAAAACGTGCTTTACCAGCTTGAGTAGAGTGCTTCGTAGGAGGGGGGGGGTGCCAAATCCCACCAATAATATAGGGGAGTGCGGGTTGCGACTCAGGGCGAGCTCCAACCAAGTCTCAGCCTCCCTTGCTGGAATGTTGTCATGGCTTTCGCCTTGGCATGCTAGCGCCCCGGAGACTAGGGTCGGTCACACACTTGAAATGTAACGTTCTCAGATTTATCAATAAAGTGGGATTTTCCTCAAACTGACTCTGATTACCTTCTGGGTTTCAGTGTTCGGTAAAAGCGCCAGTTGTAAGGTCGCTTCAAAATTTTTAAGTTGGCACATAGCTGAGGGTCATATCCCGGGATGCCAGCGGTATGCCGTTGGGACCATTCGGTCTGTGGCGCCAGCGGTATGCTGTCGGGACCATTTGGTCCAGGAACTGGTTGTCTCCATATCTGTCGTGGCTTGTGGTTCTGAGTGTTCCTTGCATGAACGTGAATGAGTTAAGCTCTTGGGAAATGGGCTCTAACCTGTCGGCTGAGTTAGATGGCTTGCTTGGGTGGAAGTTACCTATTTATGGCTGTCCAGTCTGCCGTGGCGCCAGGTTGGCTTCTAGCGCTCGTGACGAAGCTTTCAGTTGGTTAAGTCTGATGTAAGTCAGACTGCTTGCTTGGAATAAATGTTACTCATTTGTAACGAAGGTTCGAGTTGGTTAAGTTTGATGTATGTCGGGCGGCTTGCTTGGAGGGAAGTCACCCACATCGGGACCCCCGATCTGGCATGGCGCCAGGTTGGATCTCAATGTTGGTTTTCGGAGCTTCAAGCTGGTTAAGTCTGATCGTAGTTGGTGAGTTGGCTGCTTGTATATCAAGTGGGTTTGGATGGCAAGAGTTGAAGGCTAGGAAGCTAAGTCGTGGTTCCCGGCTCCCTTTGGAATGCCTGCGCTACATGTGGTATCAAAGCCGACTGGCTGGTCAACTATGCGGATCTCACGGAAATGGCCACGGTTTGGGGTTCATCAAGACAACTGTTGTGCAAGGTGTTGCCCACAGTGTAAGCACGGGTGCTTCCACGGTCGGGGTGGTCAGCAGAACGGGGGACTTGATGAGTCAAAGTGCTGCCCTCGAGTTGTAAGCACGGTTAGTTCTCGCGGTTTGGGCCTGGCGCTGTCTGCACGTAGGACGGATGAGGCAAAGTGTTGCCTAGGTAGGTGAAAGCACGGTCTGTACCTTGTGGGGTGCGGGGCAACATATTCGAACTGTACATGTTAACCATTGATACAGAGATGCTGCTCGAATTTGGGTGTAAAGCATGGGTGGTTAGCTGCCGATGCAGGATAGCTGCCGATCGTTTAGCTATAAGGGCTATCGACCAAAAAGTGGTGGGGCGTGACTGAGGCAATGTTCTGCTTAATGGTGAAAGCACGGATAGTTGGAGGGGTGTCCCATGTGGGCTGATTCTGTGATCGATTTGTATGGGCGCGGCCAGGCAAAGGTCCGTTGGTAGGACCATCTCAAAGGGGGACCTTGTCTTTGTTACTTGTTAGTAAACTTGCCTGAGTGTCTTACTTGTGTGTATTCTTGGTGAGTCTTAGTACTCGTGCTTTGCCTGATTTGCATGATTGCTTGTGATACAAGGAGCTGATGGCTCGAGAAGGAACCTTTCTTTTGAAGGCTGATCCATCAAACAAAGAGGACTACAGAATCTGTGGGACGGATTTGCAGTTCAAGTACTCGCACGTGAACGGCAACGAAACCAATCAATGTTTGCAAAGGATGGATGGCTAGCCTGTTTCTTGGGTTAGTTTCATTTGCGACAATGCCCACCAAGACGAAAGCAGAAAGTCAAAAGTTGGAAAGGGCAATTTCAGGGGAGATCTTCTATGGAGCAGTTGGTCTTCATTTTGGGACGGCCACCTTCAAAACTGAAACTCACTGAGCATGGGTGATATCTAGTATCAGTTGGGTTTTTCCTCAAAGGGAAAAGACTAGGATCCTCTTCAGAGATTGGCAACAAGTTGGATCGAGCCATAATCCTAGCAGATGGGAAGCAAAGTGTTGGAAAGGCTTTTTGTCCGAAGAACTCTACTCTAAGTCCGATCTGCTGATTTCATAAGTGGAGGGGAACTATCACACACACCTCTCTCTTGGGGCAAATTTTGAATGAAAGTTGATCAAAACGGGGGCAAATTCAAGGTGACCTAGCCATACTCACACGAAGAGACTGGCGAACTTTGGACCTAATAAGTTGAAAGTTTTTGTTGTGGAAAGGAAAGCTTGTTATAGGCTTTCTCTGGACCAGCAATGATGAGGAAACATATGAGTACACTAGCTTGTGTTACGTGTAAAGCAGCTGATCAATGAAGGAACTATGAAAGTTGATCCTTGCATGAGAGACTTGGTATTTCGAACGGACGCTAAGGGACAGTTTGCGTTGAGATCGGACTAGCGCAAACTCTGGGTGCATGTGTCTGATTCAAAGAGAGCTACTTGAAGCCAAGCTCGATGTACACTTCTTGTTTTGACTGTGAGGCAACTGACCAATGATGGAATTGTGAAAGTCAAGTTTTGCACGACGGACATGGTGCTTCAAACAAACGCGAAGAGATAGTTCGGATGCGGATCAAACTGGTGTGACCCTTTGGCTTTCCACGAGGTCAATGGTTAGATTTGGGCTTATTCAAAGAGCTACTTCAAGCTAAGTGTTGTAAAGCTGAGTCGGGTGCACCCAGCGTGCCCTGTAAGACTCTAAGGGGTGACACTCTCTAAGGTCCCAAAGCAAGTTAGAACGTCAAGGACTGAGCCTCCGACCTGTGGTGAGCCAGTCAAGTAGTCACAAGTCATGAGCTAGCTCTGGAGCTTGAGTCATGGCCTATTTAGGAAAGCAAGTTGATTCGGCCGTCGGGACGGCTCTTGGGGCCCATGTCCGGGAGCCAGACTGATTCTGCCAGGCTTAATCAGCAAAATAAAAACTAAGTCCTAAAAAGCGTGCTTTACCAGAAAGCACTATGTTTCAAACCAGAGGGGGTGCACCGAATCATAGCAGAACTATAGGGGGAGTCCGGCAGACAAAAACTTGGGCAGCTCAACCAGCGCCATGAATCCAGTCGCCAGGCCTCAGCTCCCTCTACCAGCACGAGCCAGGCACAATGCCCAGCACGTGTTGGTGGCCCCGAGACCGGTTAGTCTATGTATGAATGTAACCTCTTCCAAATCTAAAAAAGTTGATCCTTGGGGATGATTACCATTTCGGTTTCGCCTCCGGGACTGGTCCAATTGGAAGGACCCTTACTACAACCTTTTTGCATCGCCGGCGCCTAAGGGTCCCTGTCATCGACATGGGGCTTGCCGCTATGCCAATTGGTCAGTTTGGCGACCACTATGCCTGGGGTTTCATGTGTGGTTTGTCTTTGCCTTTGGTTACCTTTTGGGGACAGATTCTGAGTTGGCTTTCGGGTTGGTTGGGATTTCAATTTTCTTAAGTCTGAATGGTTAAGCTTGTTACGTTTCCGAGTTGGCTTTTACATAAGTGCATGATGGATGAATGTTAGACTTAAGCACGTGTTGGGAAAACCGCTCAAGTCCCAGTGCCCTTTGAGACGCCGACGTAACATGTGGTATCAGAGCCGACTATCCGGTCAGCTACGCAAGTCTCACATGGATGGCCACGTTTTGGGATTTGTCAGGACAACCGTTGCGCAAGGTGCTACCCACAGTGTAAGCACGGGTGCGTCCACGGTCGGGGTGGTCAGCATAATGGGGGACTTGATGAGTCAAAGTGCTGCCCTCGAGGTGTAAGCATGGTTAGTTCTCGCAGTTCGGGCCTGGCACTGTCTGCATGTAGGACGGATGAGACAAAGTGCTGCCTAGGTAGATGAAAGCACGATCTGTACCTTGTGGGGTGCAGGGCGACATATTCGAACTATACGGGTTAACCATTGATACAGAGATGCTGTTCGAATTTGGGTGTAAAGCACGGGTGGTTAGCTGCCGATGCGGGATAGCTGCCGATCGTTTAGTTATAAGGGCTATCGACCAAAAAGTGGTGGGGCGTGACTGAGGCAATGTGCTGCTTAATGGTGAAAGCACGGATGGTTGGATGGATGTTTTCCCGTGGGCTAATTATGTGATAGATTTGTGTGGGCGTGGCTAGGCAAAGGTCCTACGTCCGGTCTCAGGGGGGTTTGTGGTTTGAGAGGGATCCTCTGTGTTTGCTTTGGTTGGTATGTTCTGTTTGTTGTGTGCTTGCTTGGACACAAATGACCTGGTTCCTACTTGGCTCTCAGGTGATGTGGGCGTGCAAGTTTGAAGAGGGGATATTTTCATTGAAGCTGATTTAATAAAGAAGAAAAGGGAGCTGTGGGGCCCGACCGACATAAGGGAGAGTTTCAAAAAATAAAAAGGATTGAGGCAATAATCTGCTGGAAATACACCTCTTACTATAATGGAAGACTACCTTGATGAGTTACGAGCATTGACGGACGGAGAAGAGTTGGCTCGAGAATACAGCTCCCGCATGCATCGAGATGGCACCAGGTCCAAGTCGAGAAAGAAAGAGCATATGCATTCCACAGTGGCGCCTCTCCAAGAAGAGATGGGTGGCCCTTCTGAACCTACACCAAGAGACGAACCCTTGCCAGAGGCGCAACAAGACCTCTTTGAAGTGACGATGCGGCAATACTTATCAAGCGCAATGACGGCTATGCTTAACGAGGTGAAGAAGGACAGAAAAACAGAAAGGAAAGAATGGCAAACATCCCTGCGAACCATGAACCTTACTCAATTTAACCTTGCTAGAGAAATGAGAGACGGGCTAACACAGCTCGAAGCCAGGTTTGAAGAGTTGGAGGCAACTAGAGGGAATGCAGTGGCGCCTCCTCCACAGATACCAAGAGAACCACGAGCGCGAAACACGGAAGGCCCAAAGAAGACTGCCAAAGTAAAAGCACCACCTACTTTCAAAGGAGAGCGTGACATTCGAATTGTGGAAGATTGGTTGTTTCACATGGACCATTACTTCCGTCTGATGAACACTCCCGAGGAAGAAAGAACGGACTTGGCATTAGCATATTTTGAGGGCTACACTACAAATTGGTACCGGATGGCAGGAATGCATTTCCAGACATGGGACACATTCAAAACCACATTACGAGAGGAGTTCATACCAAAGGATTCACACATGAGATTTAGGACAGAATTATCGGGGCTCAAACAGAAAGGGTCATTGCGAGAGTACCTCAATAAATTCAGACAGAGTGTATGGGTTATTGAAGATATGTCCGAGGCGGACAAAACTCATTACCTCTTGTCTGGAATGCATTCTTGGACTCGGCGTGCAATAGACAGCTACATGCCCCATGATTTCAATTCAACTATTCAGGCGGCTGAAATGGTTTGTGATTATGAGAGCACATTGGCACCAACTGCTCCCGCAACCTCAACAAGAGTATTTAGTGGATCGAGACCGAGTCCGAGCTTCTTTTCAAGGGGGGACTCAGTCTCAAATGGCAACCAAACCTCGAGTAGCGTGAACAAATTCCCAACAAAAACAGGGTTTGGCAACCCAGGCAACAATGGAGGGAATACGTTCCAGAGAAGAAACAATGTTGGACCTCCAGCTAGTCACAGCAACAGCTCACCAACAGTGGGCAGTTCCATGCGCTGCTTCAACTGTCATTAGCAAGGTCACTCTTGGAGGTCATGCCCCAAATCATTGAACAAGCAAATCATGGCTGCCATTGAAGGATTTGATAGGATGGAGAGAGAGGCATTTGATCAAGAAGATGGTGAATAGGATGACGAAGAGGACCCAGAAACGGATTTGACAGAGTCTGACCTGAATGCCTTACAACAGATAGGGGCACTTGCGGCGTATCGTGAACATCTCATGGCGACTCCTGCGAGAGGATCAAAGTTATTGTACCTGAAAGGCTGTATTCAAGGCAGGACCATTTACTTCATGGTAGACCTGGGGGTGTCACATAACTACTTGTCAGAAAAACTGACAGGGGAATTGGACATCCAATGTGAAGAAAATGTGACTCCTATTTGTGTGGAGACCGCGAAAGGTACAATGACCACTTGTAGATTGGCAACCAACTTACCAATCTCCCTGGGAACCTGGAAGAATCGACTAACGTTCACAATCTTGAAGATGGATGCCTTCGACGCTATTTTGGGATTAAGCTGGTTTAACAAACATGTGGTGGCCTTCTTGGCAAAAGGGGTTAACCTTGTGTTATTATATAATGGTAGGAGACCTTGTGTCGTCAGAGCTGTGCCAGGGGACCAACTAGAAAAGAACGACACAAATGAACCTGAGCCAACCATCCCTCCCAATCTCATTCACCTCTTTAATGAAGGACAGCCAACAGTGACAAACCAGCTGACACGGGACCAAATGGAGCCAACATTGCCTGCAGTTTCTACATCAAAGGTGAATTCAAGTGCCGATGCAGAGCTCAAGGAGCTCAACTTGTGTGACCAAGCGAAAGCTCACTTCTTTAACGAAGGACATCCAACAATGACAAACCAGCTGATGCGAGGTCAAATGGAGCCAACATTGCCTGCAGCTTCTATATCAGAGGTGAATCTAAGTGCCGATGCAGAGCTCAAGGAGCTCAACTTGGGCGACCAAACGAAAAATCTAGAGTCCTAGGGGACTCATCCAGACGTGCGACGAAAATGACATATCTGAGGCTTAAGGGAGCCGTAAGTATCTTTTTCTTTCATGTTAATAAAGTAAGCCGCATTTCTCATCGAGGAGCGAGCTTTAGTCTAATGTCTAAGTGCAGCAGCTTTACACAAGTTTTACGTAAGTGAACTAGATCCACACTTTTTCTGTGCTGATATCATTACTTCTCTTTACAGTTGGTCTCCTTTGGCCGGTGAATCAAGCCCGTGCCCTTGTATATGTGAATAAAGTCTGGCCGGTGAATTAAGCTCATGCCATGAGTCTTAGGTTCTAGTTTGGCCCTGATGAGGACATCAGCTTTCTCAAACGGGGGGAGGATGTTGTAAAGCTGACTCGGGTGCACCCAACGTGCCCTGTAAAACTCTAAGGGGTGACACTCTCTAAGGTCCCAGAGCAATTTAGAACATCAAGGACTGAGCCTCCGACCTGTGGTGAGCCAGTCAAGTAGTCACAAGTCATGAGCTAGCTCTGGAGCTCGAGTCATGGCCTAGTTAGGAAAGCAAGTTGATTCAGCCGCCGGGACGGCTCCCGGGACCCATGTCCGGGAGCCAGACTGATTCTGCCAGCCTTGCCAGGCTTAATCAGCAAAATAAAAACTATGTCCTAAAAAGCGTGCTTTACCAGAAAGCACTATCTTTCAAACCAAAGGGGGTGCGCCGAATCACAGCAGAACTATAGGGGGAGTCCGGCAGATAGAAACTTGGGCAGCTCAACCAGCGCCAGGAATCCAGTCGCCAGGTCTCAGCTCCCTCTACCAGCACGAGCCAGGCACAATGCCTAGCACGTGTTGGTGGCCCCGAGACCGGTCAGTCTATGTATGAATGTAACCTCTTCCAAATCTAATAAAGTTGATCCTTGGGGATGATTACCATTTTGGATTCGCCTTTGGGACTGGTCCAAGTGGAAGGACCCTTACTACAACCTTTTTGCGTCGCTGGCACCTAAGGGTCCCTGTCATCGACATGGGGCTTGCCGCTATGCCAATTGGTCAGTTTGGCGACCACTATGCCTTGGGTTTCATGTGTGGCTTGCCTTTGCCTTTGGTTACCTTTTGGGGATGGATTCTGAGTTGGCTTTCGGGTTGGTTGGGATTCCAGCTGAATGGTTTAGCTTGTTACGTTTTTGAGTTGGCTTTTACGTAAGTACATGATGAATGAATGTTAGACTTAAGCGCGTGTTGGGAAAACCGCTCAAGTCTCAGCGCCCTTTGAGGCGCTAGCGCAACATGTGGTATCAGACCCGACCAGCCGGTCAGCAACGCAAGTCTCACAGGGATGGCCATGTTTTGGGATTTGTCAGGACAACCATTGCGCAAGGTGCTGCCCACAGTGTAAGCACGGGTGCGTCCACGGTCGGGGTGGTCGGCAGAACGGGGGACTTGATGAATCAAAGTGCTACCCTCGAGGTGTAAGCACGGTCAGTTCTCGCGGTTCGGGCCTGGCGTTGTCTACACGTAGGACGGATGAGGCAAAGTGCTGCCTAGGTAGGTGAAAGCACGGTCTGTACCTTGTGGGGTGCGGGGCGACATATTTGAACTATACGGGTTAACCATTGATACATAGATGCTGCTCGAATTCGGGTGTAAAGCACGGGTGGTTAGCTGCCGGTGCGGGATAGCTGCCGATCGTTTAGCTATAAGGTTGATCTAATAAAGTTGATCCTTGGGGATGATTACCATTTCGGTTTCGCCTCCGGGATTGGTCCAAGTGGAAGGACCCTTACTACAACCTTTTTGCGTCACCGGCGCCTAAGGGTCCCTGTCATCGACATGGGGCTTGCCGCTATGCCAATTGGTCAATTTGGCGACCACTATGCCTGGGGTTTCATGTGTGGCTTGTCTTTGCCTTTGGTTACCTTTTGGGGACGGATTCTGAGTTGGCTTTCGGATTTGTTGGGATTCCAATTTTCTTAAGTCTAAATGGTTAAGCTTGTTACATTTCTGAGTTGGCTTTTACATAAGTGCATGATGGATGAGTGTTAGATTTAAGCGCATGTTGGGGAAACCGCTCAAGTCCCAGCGCCCTTTGAGGCGCCGGCGCAACAATAAGTGAGAGGTGCATTGCGGAGTACTCAATCTTTGCCTACCTTAAAGAGCCAAGATGGAAAAGTATCAAGATCAGGCTGGGACAAGGAGAGAAATCAAGGTGCAGAAGCAACAAGGCACGGAGTGGACCATAAAGTGGGCAATCAAACGATAAATCTTTGGCTCAGGGAGCCTTGATACCTGTGCGGAACTGATCATATCTGGAGCTCAGGGAGCTCAACACAAAGTGCATCAAAGACAAATCAGGAGCTCAAAAAAGTTCCAAAGTCGAAAGTCAGAAGCGACAGGGGCAAACATTTCAAAGAAAGGCCTGTGTCACCAGTTAATAAAGTTCTTGGGTTTTACGAAAGCGATATCAAATCTACGCTTTTCCCGGACAAAGAGATATTTTCAAGTTATTTAATTTTTCAGTACAAAGAGCTGAGCCTCCGACTTGTGGTGTGCCAGCTTCAATGTTAATAAAAAGTGGCCAGTAAACTGAGTATTGTGCCAAGTAGCTTAAATGTATAGCTATTTTAATTGGGAGACACCTTTACTTTAATTTGACATCTGATGAGGACATTAGATTTTATAAAGGTGGGGTGGATGTTGTAAAGCTATCTTAATAAGCTTTACTTCCAGCGCCAACAGCGCCCCCGCTGCTCCCGAAGCCAACGGCGTCGGCGCCACTGTGACCAGAATCCAGCCGGCGCCAAGTTCCTATGGCTGAAAATCTTTGATCGGTTCTAGCGAAGTCCAGAGAGCTCAGATCGATGTGCAATCACACACGATCTAGGCATGATTAAAGGAAGCCTGGGGATCAATAAAATCTAGAGAGAGAAAATGACTTTCTAGAAAGAGAAAATCCTAGAGAGAGAAAAATGTGCTTTACTAGCTTGGGTAGAGTGCTTGGTATGAGGGAGGGTGCCGAATCCCACCAATACTGTAGGGGAGTGCGGGTTGCGACTCAGGGCGAGCTCCAACCAAGTCTCAGCCTCCCTTGCTGGAATGTTGTCATGGCTCTTGCCTTGGCATGCTAGCGCCCCGGAGACTAGGGTCGGTCACACACTTGAAATGTAAACTTCTCAGATTTATCAATAAAGTGCGATTTTCCTCAAACTGACTCTAATTACCTTCTGGGTTTCAATGTTCGGTAAAAGCGCCAGTTGTAAGGCTGCCTCAAAATTTTTAAGTTGGCACATAGTTGAGGGTTGTATCCCGGGACGCCAGCGATATGCAGTCAGGACCATTCGGTCCGCGGCGCCAGTGATATGCTATCGGGATCATTTGGTCCAGGAACTGGTTGTCTCCATATCTGTCGCGGCTTGTGGTTCTGAGTGTTCCTTGCATGAATGTGAATGGGTTAAGCTCTTGGGGAACGGGCTCTAACCTGTTGGCTGAGTTGGATGGCTTGCTTGGGTGGAAGTTACATGTTTATGGTTGTCCAGTCTGGCGTGGCACCAGGTTGGCTTCCAATGCTCATGACAAAGCTTTCAGTTGGTTAAGTCTGATGTAAGTAGACCGCTTGCTTGGAATGGATGCTACTCGTTTGTAACAAAGCTTCGAGTTGGTTAAGTTTGATGTATGTCGGGCGGCTTGCTTGGAGGGAAGTCACCCACATCGGGACCCCCGATCTGGCATGGCGCCAGGTTGGATCTCAATGTTGGTTTTCGGAACTTCAAGCTGGTTAAGTCTGATCGTTGTTGGCGAGTTGGCTGCTTGTATGTCAAGTGGGTTTGGATGGCAAGAGTTGAAGGTTGGGAAGCTAAGTCGTGGTTCTCGGCTCCCTTTGAGATGCCTGTGCTACACCAAGCTACTAATGAAGTTTCAGGGATAGCCATGAAGCACTTAGAGAGCAATTGTACCTTCTTCTCAGAAGCTATGGAAATGACCGCAAGGGTTTCAAAAAGGAGAAATATGGATCTTGCTAAATACGCAAGCGCTTTCTGTCAGGCTTAAATCTGCAGTTGAGCACCCTAGTGTGGTGAATCCACAGAGAATCAGCCATAGGCAACTGCAGCCAAAGGAAGGAGCTAGAATGATCCATGTGGGGGCAACCAAGAAGCCATATCCATAAGCAAGGAAGAAGAGAATGGTGGAGGAGGGTCACACAGGTCGCGCGCACCCAACCAGGCAAAGCCCATAGTGTCTTCAGGGCGATAGCGGCTTGTGGAAGGTGATCTAGTGCGTAGATGGGCGCAGAGCTGTCAGATCACGACGACATGTGATCTACGGCCAAGATCGAGCAAATGGGGATCAATGTGGGCCACTCGATTGAAAACCACCATTAGATGGGCTTTGAAAGGGCCTGAAGTCATTTGAAAGGCAAATTGGCCTTTCTTTTCTTTAGAAATTTTCATTGTGAAAGTTTAGATTGGACCCGAAGGGCATGGAGACCTTTTTCTTCATTAAAAATCTTCAAAATGAAAATTCAGTTTATTTTTGCAAGCAAAATGGTTTTGGGGCTAACTATAGCTAGAGGGCACCTTTTTTGGCCATCCTTGGGCCAAAATGACCCCTGAAACTGGCTGCTCAGAGCCAGCGGACAGAGCGACGTCACAGAGTAGGGAAAAAGGTGTTTTGGGGTGTTTTCATCACCATTCTATTAAGCGGAGTGCAGGTGACCTAGTAATGGGCTACATTCGCTATTTGGGTACTGTAGGGCCAAATTTGGAGAAATTTTTGACTAGTGAAACCTTCTACAGGGTGGTACAATGAGGCATTATTGCTTCGGAATCATTATTACTTATCTTGATAGGGTAACCTGGCATTTCAGAGCGGTAAATGTAGTATGGGAGCGAATGGTAGCAGAATCGTGTGGAGAAAGCTAGTTTTGGCGACGGAAGTGCAGTTTGGCATCGTGACTACTCATCATTGGCAATAATTTTGAGAGGGCAAGCAATCGCAGGTGAGAGGTAGGCATGGTATGCCAGTTACAGGTGAAAAATTCTTGTGATCAGGTTCAACTCTTGGAGTTCAAACCAACCAACGTCAAGTGGCGTTTTGGGGGAACGCTCTCACAGGTATGATCGGCAGTGGCATTGTCGAGTTAGGTGATAGCTGCATTAACACACGAATCTGTAGCTTGGAAATTTCTCGTTCGAAGGGAAATATGGGCTATCTTGGAGGTACACACATATTGGTGGTCACAAGTGATGGAAGTGCGAAGTGGTGCCAGTTGGAAGCCATTGGGCAAGATAGCAGACTTGCATTGGAAGAGCTGTGTGTGGGACATGCAGAGGATGAAGAACGGGTCATTAATCACACTTTGGATGCTCTTGGCGAGTGGTGAGTGTGATGATTTTGCGGCTTTGCAGTCAGTAAGTCAATTTTGATCAAGCCATTGTAGCTATGGAGCAGTGTATCAGGTTTTTCATCGAGGAGATACACCTCAACTGCCAGTTTGGATAAGTCAAGTCAATTTGCCAGGGATGCAGATTCCAGTGATGGCAAGGTGCAGATCATTTGGTTTGGGCCATGGAAAATCTCACAGGTTCACTTGGAGGGATATTGGCATGCACAATCATGCGAGGGACTTGATGGTGGCTTTGGAGTTCACATCTCAGTGTATTCTTAAGGAGTGGTTTGGAACCATTCAGAGGAGCAGCTAGGAGCTAGCTTGGGGGAATACAGGTGGGCACTACAGGGTAAATGCTCAGATCTTTGTGATCAGGGATGGCATTGGGATACTTGGTAGGGATAGCACTGCAGGATGACATGGGATGATCATCAGGGGACAGCTATTTCATATTGGACTCGAGTCATTGGCATGGACATGACTTACAGGTGGGATTCATGATGGAGTCAGAACACTGCAAATGCAAATGGACGAAGTGTGAAGCTTTGGGAGCCAGCTCTAGGTTGGAGAGTTGATGGAGATCGCACGGGGTGTGATCGGAGGGCAAGCACCATGATGGGTGCTTTTCCAACGATCTACTGCAGGGGACACTGATGGCGAGGACTTCATGGTGTGCTCATTTGGGAGTACATGATGGCATTACAGCAGGGGGCCAGTTTTGGACATTGGCATCGATGGGGAGACATCTACCATCACGGGCGTGGATAAGCTACCTATAGCTTTCATGCATTTGGCTGTATTTGCAGGAGTCTAGGCTTGGCACAGGTGTTGGAATTTCCATGGTGCAGATTCTCAGGTGGTGAGATCAAGGATAAGCCTAGAGTAAGTCACTCAGAGCCATATACCTCAGTACGATCAGGGAGACAATAATCTCAAGATCCCGTGAGCGGTGACTCAGGGATATGCTTGCGTTGGCATGGTGTCGAGTGGCACATAGCCAGGGAGAGCGAGCAGATGCTAGGAGCCAGGTGGAGCAAGTGATGCTTTGAGTTCGGCTTGTCTAGCACGATGGTGACCAGGATCGGAGACATCAGATGAGCATAGTATGTGGATGACGAGTCCAGTGGGGTGGCACTCAGGGAGATGCTATAGTTGCTCAGATATGACATGTCATTTGATGTATGGACGATGTCCTTCAGATGGTGCATCATGTGTGATGACCTAGGGATGGGTCATGCCTACTTGGAGGTAGGTGGCATGGAGTGTACCTGGAGGTGGTACATATTCTGAGGGCATGGAGTACATTACGGGGTGATGTGGCCTCTATGTAGCATTTTTATCCTAAAAATGAAGATCGTGTAGTTCTTTGTTGAGTGCCATGCTTTGTGAATCCCTTGGCAATACTCAAAAATCTCTGGCCACCTTATAGCATATATAATTTTCTATGTAATCTTTTTATCGGTAACCATTCTCTATTAGTAAGATATTGTCACCTTAGGTTCCGCTATTAGCTTATTATTGTAGAACAAAGTTGCAGCAAGTTGACAAATTCATTACATATATTTAATGAGATCACTGAAAAAGAATTTTTTGTATGAAACACATGGTTGCCTTAAAGTGCAATAGTTTTGCATGGGTTGACAAAATACAAGCTATATGACATTCGATAGTCTTGTCCCTCAATATCTTTCTTGATTGGATAGGCTATCCAATTTCTTTAGCTTCCCGTCATTGTACATGATCTTGTGCTAATAGCTCCACCAATTCATCTAGCAGGAAGTTATTGGAGTTATCTCTTGGTTCATTGGTAAAAACAAGATTATTGATAATGTCCTATTGAAGATAGATTGCCACATATCCATTGATTTTACATGTGAACACAATACTTGGAACACTTGTTGATAATCCAAAGTAGTGATGTTCCAAGTCAAAAAATCTGTCTTCCATGTTTGGCCACATCCTAGTGATGTTCACATCACTATAGTGTTCAAACAGGTCATTATTGTGCTGGTATCTGAATAATGCATCTTTGTTTTGGTTATCCCAAGGATTATCAAGATATTGATTTTCGAAGATGATATTATTGCATACACTTTGATAGTTTCTATTGAATTTGGCTACAACAACTTTTTGATTGGTATTCTCCAAAGATATTTCCATAGATCCTTGTTGCCTGTGTAGAATCTCTCGTGGATGACTCAAACACACGTGATGCAAATCCCCTATCCCTTTGAATAGTTGTCAACTTGAGAGATTTTCTCCTATAGATATTTGTTCTTACCATCACTCTTTTGTGTTGGAACTTGACTTTTACATTGTGACTAATCTAAGTAATTTTGTTGTTGTTGTGATTGCTTGTGAAGTTGACCAGATTGGATGTCTTTGTAAGATTATTATTCTTCGTCAAGATGGTCTTCAAATTTGGAATTTATTTCTATTACGTCCACGTCTTGAATATAGGATTTGACATAATCCTAGACTTGGATACATGGTACTCCAGAATTAGAGACTATTGGTTATGCCTCCTTATTCCGAACTAGGCTAGAAATGTAATTAATATCCTTTTGTAGGTCCCATCACATATGTGGGGGTAGTGCATGGATTAGGATGGCTATTGGCATGTATCAATAGTATTCAAAAGCACTTTTGGGAATATTCCTAGCTTTCATGGGGGCATGCACAGAAAAATCTTAGGCTATATATTTAGGCTAGACAAACACAAAGTCTAATGACTATTAGTTGTAGAAGTTAACATTAGACAGTTCAGACAAAATGATAAGAGAGTAGTATCTAATAGAACGATAAGGCAAAGTAGCATAACATACACACTGACATTATTCTGAATGTATTAAGACAATAAAACGATTTAGAAAGTAAAGAAATACAAGTCAAGTATTGCGGTAATAACCATGTAATCAAAACTATCTCCTAGTTTTGTAATGGCTACAATGACATGAAGATCATTCGATAGTTTATTCTAGCTCCCTATCTAAATTTAATCGATGTGATAACATCTACAGTGTCTACTGATTAATTACAATGATCATCTGATTCTGAATGTGTGTTTGCTTGATATAACAACAACATCCTTTATCAGATGATTATAGACATATATATACAAAATGTACGAAGATCTTTGAGCTTTGTTGTTTGAGGTTTATCTTGGTAGCAATCATGGCTATTATTATTACAGATAAGCAATAGTCATGGCTTTCGCTATTTGGACAGGCGATGATCATGGCTACTGTCATTGTCAAGATAGTTGCATAGTGCAGTAGCTAGCTAGCATCGATGACTAGCTATATTAAGAGTGTTACATGTCAACAAGTCATTCGACAGTTTGTCGATTCGAGTCAGAGTCATGGGTTGGAGTTGAGTGTGACCATGTTCAAATGTTTGATTCGATAGTTGTTCAAATTGGACATTTGAGAACTTGTCGATAATTGGTAGACTCGATACTCCTTCGATAGTTGGACCTTTTTTGATAGTTTGACTGCTTTGGATAGCTTGATTTCTACATAGATACCTTCTTTCAATTTTTATGTATTTATATAGACTGTGCGACAGTGTGAATAAATTTGCAGCAACATGAATAAATCTAGATTAACAATGGGATTTAGGGAGAGAAGGAATAAATCCAACAATGCTACCAACAAATTTTAGATTCATTCTATTGGAAAGAGGGAATGCAATGACGACAAGTCGAAGACTGTGGTGACTTATCGAACGCGACGGAATAAAGCCTTCTTTCCTAATGCATGACTACTCCTATCAATATTGAACAAAACATAATGACCAAAGTCACGTTCAATCTTATAGTGACAACTTTGAAATCGTTAGCACTACAATGATGTCATAGCCAAACAATGAAATATTGAATTATCAGACGAAACAATGAGAGATTATCAGTTAAAACAATCACAAAGATGCATACATTCTGACATAATACTGAACACAATAAATGATAGATTGATTCAGTATAAAACTGATGATGATGAGCACAAGACAATTGTGGATAGAAACTGCGTACTCTAAGCTATCTCTGAGTAATTGAAAACTCTGTTTGAAGTACTTCCACTGATAAGTAGTAAGCACAAGTAGCAATACTCTAATGAACTCTGAAAAAAACTTTCTAAAGAGAAAGAGGTTGAGCTAGAATGCTCAAGAGTTTTCAAGCTTGAAAGCTTGAGAGAGCCGCTTCAATAAGTTGATTCAATAACTTGAAAATAATAAAAGTATGACCAGCTATATATATTAAGCATTTTGATGCACGTCCAGTAGGACAACTATTAGGTCACAAATCGCAATGGCCAGTTGGCCATAATGGTCTTCCCGAAAATTTACCTGCTAAATGATTAGGACAAGTCTAAAGCTTCAATTCAAGTAGAACAATAATTGTCTTTCATTCGACATGGCCAAAGTCTTCGATTTTCGTCGGATGATGTCCAACATATCAGAGCCTCCTGTTAGTCAACATGACCAAAGTGTTCGCTTTGGGGACGTTGATATGTCAAAGCCACCTGTTAGTGATTCCCGAGTATTTATGCAGACTGTGTAGAAACATAAACAGAACTGTAGAACTGGACAATAAGTGAATGAAGATTAAAGATCGATTTGTTTGATAATCAGGAGAAAAATCTTCTCCCCCTTAAATTTTGAATCCATAAATGCTTTGACCTTCAAACTTAGTTTTGTACAAAATTTTGTGTGTGCATCCAAGCTTAATGCTTTAGTAAAAATATCCATTGTCATATCTTGCGTTCGATAGTATTGCAAGTCAACCTCTTTGTCGAGAACTTTACTTTTGACATAGTGATACTTAGTTTCAATGAGTTTACTCCTAGAATGAAATCTAGGGTTGGCTGATAAAGCAATGGCACTTTGATTAGAGGGAATCCTGGTCTGCTTTCCAAGGATGCAGCAATGACAGACAGGGAGGTTGACTTTGTCAGTTGGATAGTTGAGATCAAGTGCTAGGGATTGTCTAGACATGTTCGATACAGGTGCATGATTCAAGTGTCCTAATCTTTGATGTCATAGTAATGCTTTATTGACAAGAACAGAGATTTTCAAGGCTTGACTAGTGTCAGAATAACAATGTGCCAATCTAGATAAGTATCCATGCCTTTTGTCGAGTGCAAGGATCTTACTTGTCCTATCGATAATTTGGCATTAATCAGACTCGAACTCTACCTTATGACCTAAATCAGTGATTCTACTTACTGATAATAGATTTGTAGAGAGTTTAGGTACATACAAAATTGATCATGCTGGAATTTCAATCTCATAGTACCTTCACCTTCGATAGTGTGAGTACTATCGTCGCCAAGATGAATATATCTCTTTGTAGAGTAAGGCATATAGGAGTGAAAATGTTCACAATGATTGGTCATATGGCTCCAGAATCCAGAAACCAAGAATTATCCAATAGTGCCTTTTGGTCTTTGACCATAAATGCTCCTTCGTCCATGTCGAGATTGGGAGATGTTGTGACTGCATTCACCTGTTGATCTGGTTGCTTGCTGGCATTCTTTGCTTTGAGTACCCTGCAATCCTGAATCTCATGATTAGTGCGCTTGCAATACTTATAGAACATCTTCTTCTTCGACTGTGGATTTGATAAATTGTTCTTGACTTTCCGTCGGTTCCTGAGATACATCAAATGGATGTATAGAAAGCCTATCTGAATGAAGTTATTGAAGAAGATATCTACATGATCCATCCTAGAGGTTATGTAATCGACAACAAAGAAAATCATGTATATAAACTCCATATAGCACTTTACGACTTGAAGCAGTCTGCTAGAATTTGGTTCCAGAGGATCAACACTTTTTTTATTTAACCAAAGCACTTCAGATTCAAATGTATACATCAAGTCAGTGTGGACTCTTGTATTATTATTACGTCGTCGAACTGATAAAAGATGCGAAGGAGATGTTATCTTCAAAATTCGACATGACAGATTTGGACGAAGCTCATTACTGTCTCAATATTCAAATCCACATAGACAAAGAACAAAGGTTGATTTACATCACTCAACAGAAGTACATTTACAATATGCTTATCAGATATAATTTGATAAATTGCAAGTTAGCTCACTCACCAATGGACCCATGACTCAAATTGTCGAAGGACCAATGTCCTCGAACAATAGAAGAAAAGGAAAAAATGTGAGAGTACCCATACTATTCGATAATAGGTTCTCTCATGTATGCAATGATCTGCACCAGACCATACATAGCTTTTGCAATCAGTTCCTTAAGCCAGTACATGGCTAATCTAGGTATTATACATTGAAAAACTCTTATTAGAGTTATGAGATATATTTGAGCTACTATGGATCAATGCATCTACTATGGAGGAGTCAACATCGACAAACTCAACATACTTATTGGTTTTTTAGATGCAAATTGGGCAAGAGATGTAGACACTCGTAGATCCACATTTAGTTTTAATTTCTTCCTCAACAACGGTCCAATTTCATGGAACAGTCGCAAGCAAACCTCAATAGCTCTATTGTCTATCGAATCAAAATATATCACTGCCTCTCAAGCAACAAAGGAAGCATTATGGTTGAGAAATTTACTAGCGGACGTTTGTCTGAAATATTATGATCTGACAACTATATTTCGTGATAATCAAAGTGCTATTTACATTTCATTCAAAGAGTAAGCACATTAATATCAAGTATCACTGTCAGAATCAAAGTTCTCAACAAAGATATAAAGCTTGGAGTATTGTCGAACGCAAGACATGACGATAGATATATTTACAAAGGCATTGAGCGTGGATGCACACAACAAATTTTGTGCAAAGCTAAGTTTGAAGATCAAGGCATTATTCAGATTAAGGGGGGGTTGTTGGATTATTATCCGTATCTCTCTATAATCCCATTTTTTAATCTACATCCATTCATTTATCCAACTACTACAGTTTTACTCGCGCTATCTCATAGTCAACAAAAATACATGGGAAAGTAGATATGCTTGGATCTATCATTTATCTTCAAAATCAAGAGTGTTTGTATTTTTTTGAAGTTTAAGACTTATGTTGAGAACTAACTAAGCACCAAGTGCCAGATGCAGGTGGAGAGTGCATCTCCAACATCTTCAAGGATTTTTGTGACCAAAGCAGCATCAAAACAAAGATTTTATGTCTTTACACACCTCAAAAAAATGGAGCTGCTAAGAGGAAGAATCGACTTAGATTGGAAGATAAAGTTTGTTTCCTCAAAGCTTGTATGGCTTGAAGCAAGCTCCAAGTTCATGGTATGCTCAACTCAATACCTTTTTGTTATCACTTGGATTCACTTTGAGTGAATATGATCCGTCATTATATTTTAAGTTTCACTATAGACTTAAAATTATCCTTGTATTATATGTAGATTATATAATTTCTTGTGCAAATAACATAGATTTCATCCGTGAAATAAAGCTAGCCTTGTGTAAAGAATTCACGATGCAAGATCTAGGCCCTTTGTACTATATTTTGGGCATTGAGGTGGTTAGGACATCAAAATATTTTTTCATATGCCAATCTAAGTATGCTACAGAGTCAATTCCTAAAATGTTCAATAAAAATGTTGACACTCCTATGGAGCACCATGTAAGGGATCTCATTGAGGGTATGAAAGATCTTTCGACGACAACATTCTATACTCCTTAATATGGCTGATCATATCTAGACTAGATTCGAGCTTTAGTGTCAATAAATCAAGTCAATTTATGCAATCTCCCTTCATCTTACATTGGAAGATGGCAAAAAAGTGTTTTGATACATTTTAGGAACCCAAAATTTTAGCATATTTGTGGGCCTCACATATTCGAATTCCATACTATATTTGAAGTCGTGGATCATATGTGTTTGTGGGCCCCATGTTTTCAAGCTTTGTTCTAAATTTGTGCCATGTGGCAAGAAGCCATGGATCATAGGTGTTTGTGGACCCACATATTCAAGGTGCCCCTACAAATTCAAGCTTTATTCTACCATTGTGCCATTTGGCATGATTAAATTATCAATCAGATTTATGTGACACACATTGTAACTTGATAATGTGTATTTGTCAATGCACTCACACTTGCACAATATAGATATGATGGCTCCTTTGATAAGACTAGAGCGAGGATAAGAAATTGCCATTATATCATTACAATGTGACTCTAAAGACACGTGTGACATTATGTAACCCATATTATTAGTTGTGTTTGTAGAAAGAAAGGCTCCGTGAAGCGTAAAGAAGAACATATGTTGGACAAGGCTGGCCACGGAAGCCTTCAATCCAGATGGAGATCTCCTCGTGCATAGTATTATAGTCACTACTGGCACAAGCTATGTGGAACTCTAGCTTGTACTAAGAACTAAGAAGCACAAAATCAGATTTGACTGAGCTGAAATATCATCGAGCAGCCTTTAAAACCTGCCTGTGAATGAAATTGTACAACACCACGTGATTGAAAGTAGCGAAATAAGAACTGAAACTGATCCTACTATCCTAGGATGTCACACGAAGAGGAAACTCAGGAAACTAATTTCTAAACCTCTAAATAGGAAACTTGCAATTTGCTATCAATGACAAGCTCATGATTTGTGTAGAAAAGAGCACACCTAAACATAAGTGCCATGTCATATGGGTAGCAGCTTTTATGTATGGGCTGGCTGCTGAAGGTACAATCAGAGTTGACCACCCAACCTGCGCCACTTGGAAGCTGGAAGTGATTTTTCTTTGTTAAGATCCTAAGGCCATACAGAGGAAGACGCAGTGAGCACTGAGCGGCCAAGGGTAGCATCTTTGTATTAAAAAGCGTTCCGTAAACTGGCACAAAACTAAAAAGAAAAAGGCTACCCGTCTGAGATGTATTGGAAACAGAAGATTCCATCATACAATGTACAATATTAGTACATATTGCGCTACGTTTCCAGGGCTAAAATTGATCCCCTGGACTCTGGAGTGTCATAGAAATAGCCGTCTTAGATGAGGAAAATGGAAGAGTGATCTGGATGTTTTGGCTTTAGGTGGTCGATGTCATGCGCAGACTCTGTAACTTCAAAACCTGGATCCAAACGGTCGCATATTGCTGTCGACGCGGATTCATATTTTGTAAATTTGTTCTAGCGGCTGATGCTTTCAAGACCATTATAGGGATTAGGCTGCATGTCAGGACTCAGAAGATCCAACATTAGGAACCAAACAAGCCCTGCTACGCATCGTGATGGCAACAAAATAATGAGGATCGACAAACCAACGCAAAAGAGCAAAAGACGCCAAGAACACAACAAGAAGAGTCGATGACTCAGTGCGACTGAAGAGCCACCTTCTCATACTCCAGGCAGAGTACATGTGTTAGCATGTAGGGTCATGCCAAGGCTTAGGGCGTCTGTTGATGTCACCATTCACCCAAGAAGCCCCTCACTCATTGCCAAGGTGAATTGGCTCACCCATCCTCTCCTCCGCCTAAAAATTAATTTTTTAGCTTTGTCGGGATAGCGGCGGGCCGCACACATTAAAGGCTAGTTTGCCTTTTAAACAGAGGCGAAAATTTTAAAAGCATGTCATTCGAATGGCAAACTTAAAAATCTCCCTTCCGTTTGAAAGGTAAATTTAGAGAGTCAAATGTCATGCTAGTTCAAAATTTAATAAGATTATATGCGTAAGTGGTTCAAACCTTCATACTTTTTTATTTGATAGGTACCCTTGGAATATGCATGTCATGTAAAAGCTAAAGAAAAAAATCCCCTATGGGCTGAAAGGTAGGGGTGCATGTCAAATCACAAGCCTGGTGACTCCTGAGCTTTTAAAAAATCACCATATTAGATTACCATATAGCGGTGATCTAATATGGTGATTTTTTAAAAGCTCAAGTGTCACACTGCTAGGTGAGTTTAGCATTAAAATGAGTTCTTTTTTTCTTTTTTCTTTTTGTCATTCTTTTATATTTCAATGTTTAGTTTTACATTTTTTAACAATTTGATTGCTTCTATTAGTAGGGCAAAGATTCTCATGATACTTCACATCAACTTGTTTTCAAACTCGTTCACCCGAGAATCGACTTGTTCTTTTGGTTTACATCACTTTCCATGGTTGAACGGGCCACATGGAAATGCACCCTTAATGGCACAAGAAATTTAAAATTTTACATCACTTGGAGTTTTTCCACATGGCATACTTGCTACTTGAACCCTTTTCAATTGTTGGTCATCAAAACATAACAAAATCTAAAGTTTTTTGAGAAAATCCAAAGGTAATTTATATCGTGCCATTATAATACATGCATACAAACATCTCTTCCAAAGGACATGGGATGGAGGAGATGTGTGTATGATTATGACATGCTTAACACATTATCTTGACTCACAATTTCCTCTTTCTCATGATGCACAATTTTCTCTTTCTCATGATTCACAATTTTCTCTTTGCACGAAGCCCATCCACGAACCTAGGATCACTTGCTAGCACCTTCATTATGACCCGCTTCACTCATAGTGGCCATTAGATTAATCCATGAAGTCTTGGAAGAAGACTCAAAGCAAGGAGGTGGAAAGCTTGAGTTGTCAAGCATGTGAAGGCATGGGTTCACCCACAAAAAATGTTGTCGGTATCAACAATGAGTTGGATGGTGTTTCATGCGAAGAGATTCATATAAGGGGTGCCACATGTGCCAAGGTCCAGGGACATCTAGGATACAACCCCAAAGAATTGCCCTTTAGAATTTGAAACTTGCCCACATGTTGTACTTTTGCACCAATCCTGGGATGCGATACGATCAAGAAAACATGCGATCACTAACTAGTTCTATGAGGAAACTTCATTTTTGCCCACCAAGGACACTAACCAAAGTAAGCTAGAATTTCACCAAGATAAAGTCCTAGTGCAATTGGTGTGCTTGGGAGTAACTCTTTGGCGACTTAGCGTGCACCTCTAGCTAGTTTCTAGATGACATCTAGTTATTGTATGCTGAAAATGTCATCAAGCTCTCTTAGCATGACTTCATGCACATGTATGATGGGCATATGGATGCCCATCCACTTTTGGATGACAAGGTAGTACTAAGTGTTGAACTTAAAGCTTAATATCATAGTGATGGTAGAAGTACATCGTTTCATTACTTTTTAGACAATGTACACACATCCATATACTAGGTCCAGTGTGGCCATCACGTGCCGAGTACTGGCACATGTGTATGGACTTGGTCCCATAAGTGGTAGCCTTGCTATGCAAGACTGCGCCTTAGGTAAATGTAGCGTATGTATACCTATTGGGAGTATACAAATATGAGTATAGCATCATCCTTTCTTTTGAGTGAATTTCTAGTGCTTCTCTATGTGTGTGATTGCCAATTTGGTGCTTTTCTATTTCTATGATGATATGAATGTGCAGAGTAGAAAATCACACAATAGTGTTTTTCTATCAATGATATCCGAGCACGTAGGTGGCAAGGACGTGAGCAAGGAATTATGTGGATCAAAATGAGGTTCTCTCTCTCTCTCTCTCTCTCTCTCTCTCTCTCTCTCTCTCTCTCTCTCTCTCTCTCTCTCTCTCTCTCTCTCTCTCTCTCTCTCTCTCTCTCTCTCTCTCTCTCTCTCTCTCTCTCTCTCATGGGTAGTGTCTAATTTTATGGCACCCCCTCTTGTTTTTTATTGTCTAAGTTAGTGGCAAAAACTCTCTACCACTATCAATACGAAGGGTTTTGAGTCGTTGACTAGTTTGTGTCTCAACGAACTGTTTGAAGTCTTTGAAACAGTTAAAAGCCTCAAACTTGTTCTTAATGAACATGATGCTCGTAAATCTAGAATAATCATCAATAAAAGTGATAAAATATAATGCAGAAAGAATATTCATAGGGCCGCACAGATCACTATGTATTAATTCTAGAATGGACTTAGCTCTAGTGGCTTGTCCCTTTATAAATCTTGATCTAGGTTGTTTGCCTAGTAAGCACATCTCACAGACATGTCGTATGTTGATGGAGTCAGCATTAAGATTTAAATCCTTGACCATTGAATTTTGATGCATATACAAGATTGATCTCATGTTTAGATGTCCTAGTCTTTGATGCTATAATTGAGCATTTGAAGTATTCACATTTATGTAAAGTGCATATTTGTGACCCAGAACATACAAATTACCTTCTCTGTTTGCAGAGAAGATTTTTTTGTCATGCTTGCGCAAAATGGTACACTACTTTTAATCGAATGAGGCTTTGCAGTCCTGATCAGTAAACTTGTGGACTGACAATAGATTTTTGGTCAGATTGGGTACGTGTAGTACATCCTTGAGCAAGGTCAGCTTACCATTAGAAAGATAGAGGCATATAGATCCTTTGCCTCCAATCTCTAGTGCACTTGAGTCACCAAAGTAGACATACTTTGAATCTGCTGGTGTGAGGTAGACATACACTGAAGTAGACATACTTCGAATCTGCTGGTGTGAGGTCTTCGAATAAGGACTTACATGTTGTCATGTGTTGAGAAGCACCAGAATCGAGATACCAATCCATTGCATCTCTAATGGGTAATTCTTGTATCATTAGCAGAGTTGGTTCTTCTTGAGAGGTTCTGGCAGAATCATATCCTCCATCCTACTGCATCTTTTTTTTAGCTTCGTTATGCTTGAGAACTCGACAATCCTTGATGTCGTGGTTGGTTCTCTTACAATACTTGCAGAAGAGTCTGATCTTAGGTTGTTGATGTTGTCAATTGTCCTGTTGTGATTGCTGGTCTGAATCAGTTTGCTCAGCTTTTGTCTTCTTGTCCTTCGAAGATTTCTTCTTCGAGAGCTGTTGCTTGTTCTAATAGAGAGCAACTGTCTTCGTATTCGATGTGGATAAGCTTTTCCTTCTTACTTCTTCTTGCAATAAGCTTGTTGTCACCTTTTGGAGAGACAGGTCAGGAGTATTACTGAGTAGTAATACTAAATTGTCGTAAGAGGGGGGAAGACTAGATAGAAGAGACATGTTAGCATCTTCGTCTGATACTGGTGAACCTACTGCAGCTAACCGATTGAGTAGTTGTTTGAAATCATTCAGATGATCTGTGACTGAAGTCCCTTCACTCAACTTGAGCAACAAGAACTTCTTCCTCAAGAAGAGATGAGTCGACACATCTGTTGTCTCGTATAGACCAGTAAGAATGTCCCATGCTTCTTTGGAGCTGGAACAGTTAACTACATGAGCTATTTGTGAATCTTTAAGATTTAGAGATACAATGGCAAGAGCTTTGCCATCCTTAGCTTCCCAGGTAGTCAACATGTCAGGTTTAGTTGGTCTGGCTATTGAGCCATTGACGTATCCCCATAGTTCTTTTTCTGTGAGTATCATCTTCATCTTGAACTTCCACATGTGGAAGTCATCACCGTTGAACTTGTTGATCAAGCGGATTTCTGAAGTTGTTCCTTCCATGATAAATGATCTAAGTATAGTAAACAATTTTGTATACTAATTAGTAGTTCGGAACAAAGGCTTTGATACCACTTTGTTGGGGTGCTCTCAAATAGATTAGGTGCGAAAGAAGAGACACAACTCCAACATAGAGAACATTTCAAGATCTTTACCAAAACTACAACATAAGCATGAACTTAGATCAAATGGAGGAATATCTTGTAGGTGTCAAAGACAACCATGAAGGAGCAAATAATTAGGCATTTGAGACAATTGTGCTTCCTTCGAGATTAGACATTTTTGATTGAGTGTGTGTCAATAGAGAGAAAACTATCAGAAAGCATTCGTAGTGCAATACACAAAAGAAGAATAGAGAATCTGAATTAAGCAACTGTGAGTACAACAATCAGATCACAATTATATGCCCAAGAATGGTTCACAGTAATTCATAGTAATGGTGCACTATGTGCAGTAATCTTACTTTTCTAATTCCTCATTCCTATCTTCCATTTGTGTCTACTTTAAGCATATCTCTTAGGGGACAACAAATCTCCTTTGAAGAGCTTGTTGGCTTACTTCTCCAAGAAGAGCAAACAAGAAGTAATTTTAGTGAACAAGAAGATCAAGCCTTCTTCACCAAAGGCAAAGGCAAAGGCAAGGGCAAGTGGAAAGGTAAGCCTTCTTCTTCCAAGGATCAAAAATCCAAGGAAGGCCAAGATCAAGGATCCAAAAAGAAGGGTAAGTGCCATTATTGTAAAAAGTTTGGGCACCACATAACGTTGGAAGAAGCTTACTAAGGATAAAGAGAAGGGTACAAATACAGCCATGATTTCATTAGAACATCAAAAGGAGGATGTTTCTTTCAATGGCGATTTTGCTTTTGTCACTAACAATCTCATTTCTAATCAAAATGAGATTTCTACCACTTCTCGACTTATTGGTTTTTCAGCAAAAAACAATACTACTTCAGCTTTGCAGGTTGCTATTTTTTCTTCCATTGATTGGGTGATTGATAGCGAAGCTACACGCCATATGACTCACCATAGAGACGTCTTCACAAAGCTTATGAAAATCAAAGATGGAAGCAAGGTTCAATAAAGCTTTGATCAAATGTGGAAATCTGAGTTCACACATGTGAAAAATAGCTTGTAGTACGGCCTACAAATAGATAATGGAATTAATATCAATTTGATTGCATTTGGATCATAAAAACTCAATACAAATGTGGAGTAGACTCAAGATTGACCTGAAGCTCTCAAAAATAATCTAAGTGTTTACTATGGAGAGCTCACTACATAGGAAAGCCTCTTCCTTTGTAAATTTAGGTGAATTTATAGCATGTAATAAGGAAGTTAACTTGGCTTTCTTGTCCTAAATCTCCAACCTAGCCTCATTTCTAGAGTCATGCCAAGTAGGTGGCTAGTTGGTCAATCTCCACCACAAATCTAGCATTTAGGTCCTACAAGTAGGACTCACTACCAAATTGACTTGACCTACTCTTTAGACTTGATCTAACCTACACTAGGATAAGTTTCCCACGTGGCTCCATGTCCTCACACATGTGGGACCCACTTGCATACATAATTTACATTATTTGACATAGCTAGATTTGCCAACATAGGCAACTTTTCACACTCCTCAAATCTAGCTTTAGAAATTATGATACTTTATCAATTACTCCAAATGAAGATCTTATCTTAAACAATGAATCCTTAGGCAAGGATTTAGTGAATAGATTAGCTAAGCAACTTGATGAAGGCACATGTTGGAGCTTGATTTCGTTGGCTTGCACCTTCTCCCTCACAAACTAACGAGCAATCTCGATGTGTTTGCTCCTTGCATGCTGCATCGACCTTGATGGTTTCGTGTAGAAGTGCAATGTGTTTTTGGCACTTATTCTGGTCAACTTCTCGTTGTCAAGTTGTTGCTGCAGGTCCTCACTTTTCTTCTCGTCCATGACATAAAGCTCCACGAATAGCTCTTGAGCCATAACACCTCCTTGCATGTTGATGTCAAGGCCTTATACTCGGATTCTGTGGAAGATAAGGAAATTGTATCTTGATTTTTGGAAAGCCATGATACTATTCCATCACATAGGAAAGTAGCAAACGCACTCATTAGAGGAGTTCTCAATATCAAAAAGACCCTTTAAGGAATGCCATGTAGGATATACAAAAATATCAAAAAAAAAAAAAACAATATTTTTTATTTGCTTGCCCACACCACTCCCAAGGCCTCCCCAACTCCCAATGATCTAACCACAGTGTCTATAGTCACAGTTAAGAACTGTTAACAGTTCGCAGTATAACTTGACTAAATTCAAAAATATTCTCTCCATTGGTTACGAAAAGGGCAATATTTTCACTGGATCTAGAATATGACCGCCATCCCCAAATTCGAATCAGGAAAAATTGCAAAATGTTTACATATGCATTCCTTCCACGAGAATGGAAATATGAGCGCCAACTACCTATTGGAATGAAAAAATGAGCGGCATTTCCAAATTTGAATCAAGCATACAAGCATGGAGATTGGATTGATCGTACATAGTATATAATATAATCAAAGATGAGTATTTTGTTTTGCTTCGTAGAATCTGGTCATAGTACTTTGATGCAACTGATTACTCTATTATTATTTTGATGATGACATTATATCATCTACATGTGGAAATCCCTATTGATTTGGCACCTTTGCAGAGAAGAGGAGGCAAAGGAGTTCAAATATCTGCTGAAGATCGTTCTTGTTACAGGGCAGAAGGAAAGAAAAACTTGGATTTGTGGATAGATGGAACATTATATCCACAAGATCCAAGCACTTTGACACATCCCACATTCTCTTCAATAACTCATTTAGTTACGTGGATATGCAATGGGCATAGTCGATTACTAGGATATTGTGAAAGATTGCAAAACCATGGAAAACCACCTTAAATGAATAAAGTTTACTTTTTAGAAGGTGAGTTAATTTGGATATTCTCTTATTGTCAGAATAGAGATTGTCATCTCCAAAAGACGTTAGAAGAAAATGAACAACTTCAAAAAAAATAATGAATCATTACAGAAGATAACAATCAATATCAAATCAGAACTAGAGCAAATGCAATCAGTCTTACAGTCTATTCGTATTGAAAACTTACAATTACTGAAGGATGTGGATTTGGTAAAGAAGAAGGCTGAAAGTAAGAAGCGAAAGCGACAAAGTTACAAGGATATTCAAACGCTTTCAAAAGGAGGTTATCGAAATAGAAGGATCCGTGCATTCAAGTAAGCATATTCTGAATTTTGTAAGTTTTTCATTGACATTTGGATTTAATTTCAGCTATGGTGATATTCTGTTAACTATCTGTCTTTTTTGCAGATCTACATTAGTAGCTCCCCAGAATATTAAAGACAATGCTTCACTAGGAATGTCATTGGGCACAATATTGACTTGCAAATGTACTGAGCGTATCATGATGAACAATAGGATCTCAAATGTAAAGTGTAAAATAGCAGAGTCTTTGATGGTGGACATTCAAAATATTTTAGATAAGACTATAGTCCAGGGTGCTTGTGATTTTGCAGGTAATAGTAGAGAAACATATGCAACAATATTTAAACTAATTAGAGAAGCTTTTAAGCAAGTTCAAATTAGAAAAATCCCAATCCCTAGGACATATCACTTGAAGAAAGAGAGGGATACATTAAACATAGGTATGCATAAGATCACTGGAACTCCATTTCATATTGAGGAGGTGTATGGAACTGACGGAAGATCGATATTCTATAATTCATCAAACAATTTATTTGTTGATCTAAATTACTTGCTGAGATACATCGTCACATTCTATGATATAACCTATGAAAAGGTGAATGACAAAATAATCATAGTACTTAAGTTAGATGAGTCAGAAATTGTGAAAGGGCAGAAGATGGAAAGGGTTAGTATAACTCTCATGAATGGTGCTCTATCACAAACAGAGAACCAAGAAGATTTCAGATTCAGTGTCCAGTCAGAAAATGATATATGGTGGTTGGCAGCGTTTCAGGTAACTAGCCTCATTATTACATTACATTCATTGAATAGTATTAATACATTGTAAACTAAGTCTGATTAATTCTTTGGACAGGTGCTGAAAGAGGATCATGATATATTATCATGGATATTCTCAAGGACATCTATCAGAATCCTTGAAGAAGTTTTCTGATGAAGATACTTATCTTGATTTACTCAAAATAGCTACAACTACTTTTATAGTTATTACAACCGCCTCATAACTATAACTGTATGTACAATGTAGGTGGACTGTCACACGAATCTTTGGGTCATTTTAGATTGACAGTATTGAACTTTACAAAGTATCCAAAAATATACAAAGAATTGATTTTATACTGGGTCGAAAAACATAGTCAAGGTCAAATTTTCTAGGGTCAGACCCGATTTGTCGACCCGATTTAGGGTCAAAGACGTCCAAATAATTCCACCTTGATCCGATCCGTGTCAAAAAATCTCTATTTGTTAGGCTTGACATTGGGTCAAAAAAATTCAATCATTAGAGAAAATATGGGCCCAAAGAGGGCCCTATAAGAAATGCCATGTAGGAGAGAGAAAAATAACTATAAAGTAATTATAATATCATTTTCTGACTTCTTTATGCATCTGCCCACACTACTTTTCATGTAAATGAATGCACCTTAGTTTAGTCACATCAAACTTCACTGGTGTTTAACCACAGTTAAAATATAATTTTTTAAAATGCTGAAATATTCCCTCCCAATAGTTGGGAACACTCAAAGATTTGAATTAGGAGCGACATTTCTGAAAAAAGCCTACGCCATCTCTATCTCCAACAGAGTCGTTAGCACCATCTCCAGCTTTCTTATTGTCATTGTGTTGTTTGTTACTATACTAATGTACTGATGACAAAGCATTATCACCTTCATGTGGATTTGTCACCAAAATATGCTCTGCTTAGGATGAGAAATTCAAAGCAACCCAAATTGTCAACTTCTGATATGGTCCGATACAGGGAGGAAAAGCTAAAGCATGTAGATTTATGGTCATCAAGAACATTGTATCCTATTGATCCATGTTCATTGCAACATCCAGATTTTCATTCGATGAGTCAGTTAATAATCTATACGTGTCATGGTAAAAATGGCCTTTTGGGTTACTGTGAGAATTTGATGCTCTATGGGAATGCACATTCAATGCAAAGAATACACTATTTGGAAGAGGGATCAAGGAAAATATCAAAGGAGTGCGAAGAAAAATCTACCAAGATGAAAACTTGTTTGGATGAAAATGAGATGCTCAAGGAGGAGATCCAAAGGTTGAAATCTTCTTTGCATCATTATACAACTAGTAAAGATGAGATAAAAATTGCATTTCAATCCATGCGTATCTCATATTTGTCTCTTGTTAAAGATATGGATGTGCTCAACAGAAAGGTCCGAAGCAACAAGAGAAAAAGACTGGTAAACAAGGATATATGTGATCTATCATCCAGAGGAGGTCATAGAAAAAGACGAATCCGTGCATTCAAGTAAGCTATAGCTTATTCGGTATTGAAAATTGCTTGAACTTTTTGATTTATTCATAATCACTAATTTTGTTATTTATTAATTTCAACTTTCTGTTGATTTGCTTATTATATACTGTTGTGAATACTATGAGTGTCCTAATTTCTATTGACATTTTTATGAACATTATGTTTGCAATGCAGATCAGCATTGGTTGTTGAAGACCATTTGGCCGATGAGATTTCAATTGGAAACTCACTAGGCTCTATCTTGACTTCTAAATCTATGAAATCAATGTTAAATAATAACAAAATAAAAAAGATTAAGGCTTCAGTTACTGATAGCATTATGAATGAAGTTGGAAAAATATTAGACACTACATTGCTTCAGGGGGCATGTGACCTTTCTAGCATTAGTAGGGAAGCATATGTAACAATGTTTAAGATGATAAAGGAGGCATTTGCATAGGTAAATATTAAAAAGTTTCCAATCCCACAACCATTTCATCTTTTAAAAACAAGAGACATGTTAAACCATGGTATGTAGACAACCGTTTGTAATCCATCTCATATCAATGAAGTGTATTGCTCGAAAGGACAAAGTCTAGCATATAACAATTCCAACAATTTATTTATTGACATTAATCAGTTATTAACATTCATTATAAATTTTTACGGTATTACAAATGAGAATGTCAATAACAAGTTGATAGTTGTTCTCAAGTTAGATGAGTCTGAAATTATAAAAGGACAAAAAATGGAAAGAGTCAGTCTCACAATCATGAATGGAGCACTTTCAAATTCAGAAGACTCTGAAGGCCTCAATTTCAGTGTTCAATCAGAAAATGATATGAGGTGGTTGGCAGCATTTCAGGTATAGCAGTTCCTTTGCATAATAAATAGGGATAATCATTTGAATAAGGACTTCATATCTAAAATCTTCTCTGTGTTAATATTATGAGGCTAATCACGTTTTTTGTATTCTCTTATAGGTGCTGAAAGAAGACCATAACATTCTCTCATGGATATTTAATAGAACATCATATTCAACCACCATAAAAAATCACATGGAGGGAGTTCCACTCAATATTCATGGAATTGGCACTTTCAACATTGAATGGCATTTAGCAGGAGATCTGCAGACATTAAAATGTATGTTCAATGTATCTCATGGCACTAACTCTAAACACTTTTGTTTGTACTACATAAAAACAACAAAAGACATGAGAAGGAGTACAGGAATATCAAGAGATCGAGAGGATCATAATTGGAAATTTGTACTACCGATTCCTCTACGAAATGTTCATATCTATACATTGCATGCGGAGGTGCATGTTATAGAAAAAATAATATTCCATAATATTCAAAAATAAAAAAAAATGACAAGTTATCAGGTAAAACAGGAAATATTCCATGCAAGCCAAGCATTGGAGGATCTAAAGCTCGAAGATTTTTATCAAATTATTCTGGCAAACAATCTAAGGTTCAATACATGGTTTGGAAAGAAATTATTGCAGCAACTCAAGATTTCGAAGAAGAAAGTTTTACTCGTATACACAAAGTAGAAGTTTGAAAAAAATTAGACAACATGGTGAAATATTTGAGAAAAGATAAATTTTCAAATACTGATGTTCAAAGGATATAAAAAACAACCAATGAATATGTGGATGCAGTTCAGAGTGTATGGGGTGTTGATCATATAACACATTCACTACTCTGTACTTGACTCACACTCAAGCACACCAACAAACCACCAGGTTTGACTCATAAAGTATCATGTAGACACAATGCTCATATAGAGAGTCTACCACACTCTTGACCAACTGACTCGTCCCCAAACCTGAACACAAGTGGACCACATGAGCGACATGGCTCAAACTGAGAAAATCCCACTGCCACCATGAGACTTACATCCTCCATCTAGCTAGGCTAACATCCTAACAGGCACTTACAAGCACAAACCTGTAAAGCTGACATAAATGAGCGACTGAGGCTCAACCTGAGGAAATCTTATTGCCACCATAAGATTGCACCCTCACCAGATAGACAGCTAGTAGACAATGACAAGTGAAGGAGCATAAAATGACTGCTTTGTTCCTGACGTAGCAAATGCACAACCACATATGACTCCGATTCAGATCTAGACTCCCGTGACAAGGCAACATGCAAGTTCACACACACTCATGCAAACCAACACGAATGACAAAGCATCAAATACATGACCAAGGCCTGCCCATAAGTGGTATCTTGTCGTACCAACACCTGTGCCACCTGTAGATCCGCTGCTACATCACTAGTCACCAAATCAGTTCCTCAACCATGGCCTGCACCTGTACCAAGATGCTCTCACATCCAAGCATATACATCTATCCAATAAGTCCTGAAAGCTGATCCCCGTCCATTCCCCATGCTCCAAGCACAAGAGTCTACCAAGGACTCAATGAATGAATGTACACAAACCTCACCATAGGCTATATCTGAGTAGCTCCCCCACCTCCCAGAGATACTGATGATGATCTGCCTGTCCTACATCCCATGTGGGTTCAACTTTCCATGCTTGACATTGCCAACTCTGATTTGACCAGTACATAGGCCTCTCACCAAGGAGCCTATCTCACCAACATTGTATCAGTCGAGATTTGGTCTAGTTGAGACTTGGACGTGGTGGAGATGTGGTCCGATCGAGATCTGGACTCGTCAGTTGAGATTTGGACATTGTGAAGTGTCGTGCGGTCAAGATCTAGACTTGGTCGAGATTCGGTCCAAGATTCGGTCTGATCTAGATGTGGTGAAGTTGTAGTCCGGTCGAGATCTAGACTCGGTCAAGATCTAGACTCGGTCAAGATTTAGAAAGGACACGATCTGGTCGAGATGGAGGTCAAGGTTCCGGTTGAGATCATAAGGTCAGGATCCGGTAGAGATCTTGGAGTGTGAGACTGCAAGAAGCTGTGTGGCACCAAATGTTTACTAATTCCCTTGATCAATATCTCGATTCTATGCTTAGATTCATTAGAGTTTAGCACTTGTTATCTGGCTTCTTACTATCTGTTACCAGACTCTTTAGATAGTTCTTGGCAATTAAAATCTTGGTAAAACGTTTAGCCAAGCAGTAAGATTGATTTACAAGTATAGTTTATCCTATCTGTCAGAGGATGCATGGGTTGGTTCACTCTTGAAAGCACTCATATTCATTGAAACATGCAAGTCGTGATGTCCATCTAAAAATCAGTCTGTAGCTTAGATGAACATCTATCAGATCCTATTTCTACTTACTATAAAACGAGCTGAAATAGATCTTGAAATTTGAAATAATCTAGATGCAATCACAAAAACAGAAACAAGAAAGCAAGAAACTAGTTAGCAAGCATTACAAGTGCAAGGAACAAGAAACACTCATTTCTTGATTCTTGGACTTCCCAAGAACAATCAAAAACTGAAATGTAAATGGATATGCAAGATTTAAACCACAATTTCATCTTATGTAGTTTACTTGGAAGCTTGATCCTACACTAGAAACAAGAAACAAGAGATCTAATCCACAATGCATGAAAGAAAATAAGAAACTAACTAATTTGACAACCACACACAAAGGGATGGAAGGGAATGATCATAAAGGAATCACTCAAAAAATCTTTCATGATCAAGGAGCTCTATGAATGCCAAAAACTCGTGAAGGTCTTCTTATTCAATACAAGAGCAAAGCCATTACAAGTAAAGCTCCCTCACAAGAGAGGGGGGCTCTTAAATAAGCCAATGAGTTGCCTAGGTTGGCAATTCCACAATTTCACAAATTACAAGTGGAATTAGTTCCTCCGCTAGAGGTCACCATCAAAAGGTGGCTCAATCTACTTTATTTAAGAGGGGTCTACAACATTTATTACATTTGCCTAGAAATACTAGCTCCTACATGGTCATTCCATCACTTGGGATTCACCATGAGGCTCACATAATTTTCAACTATTGTCCTAGCTAGCATTTCTCGGCTCTCATTCTTCATCCTTCTCTTCTTTCTTAGATACCTCCTCAGTTTAAAGTGAGGGGTGGTCTTGAAGTAGCTTTAGCCCAACATCTTGGGGATTCCTCAGAATCAGCCAACAACATCCTTTGAGGACATCACTCTATATAGAAGGCTTATAGGCTCCTTAATCTATTTGATTATAACTAGACATGATCTTAGTTATAGTGTTGGAAAATTAAGCCAATTCATGCAAAGTCCTTTGGTGTCACATTAGAAAATGGCCAAAAGAGCAGATTATGATTTAAATGCTTCAACATTGTTTTTTTCAGATTTATATCCATCATGCATAAGTGAATGGGAGCCCGCACAATCACTTGCAGGAATATTAGACGTGATTCACTCTGATGTTGGAAAGCTGCAGTACAGAGGAAGAAGTCCAAAGGAACTTGCAGATTGTGGTATCTATTTTTATGAGTCTTTTTATACGTCACAAACAGATGGAGGTTTTGGCAAGCTCGAAGCAATTCCATTGCCTAGTTTTCAAAGTGATGAGTGGCCTACTCCTGACAGCATTGTTTCCGAATCCTTGAGATGCAAGCTACTCATTGATTTAAAAAATGCTATGAAGATAAGCACAGGCTCGAAAATTGTTCACCTAAGTTGGTTTATCTCATTGCATACATTTGTTGATTTTTTCTCGAGTGCTAGTGTTCTTAGGAGACCAATTTTATTTGTTTGCAAGGATTTATCAAATGAGACTTTGTCAGATCTCATGGATCAAGGCTGGGATAGTAAAACAAATAATGACATAGAATGCAGGATTAAAAAGTCCTCAATGACCTTTCGTTATCATATCGAAAAGCAAATGCTCAGTCTCACATTTAGCTACCAGAGATACAAGAAAATTGAAGGTACATGGCTACCACTGGATCAAGACTTTGAACTAAATGTCACACAAACCGAATGGAGATAAGCATTATCTACAATGAGGAATATTTGACTATGGTTGAGGTGTAAGAGCACTGGAAGCTTGATTTTATCAGAATAGAGCCCATGCTATTACAAACCAATCTACCAACATATTTCAGATTTATCATCAACGGAAGACTCGTAAGTACTTTATGTTTATTGCCATTTCAAAATAGAACAAAATAATAGAAAATGTCATCATTTACAATTGCACATTTACTAGTATTTGCCATGTCACAGATGCAAAAAAGACAGGTGCTGATAACGTGCTGCAAAGATCTACCTACAACAATCACCATTGTGGGAGAACAATAGTTTCAAATAAACTTTAGTAAAAATCTGTGTATACACTCTTTCATTCAATAAATGAAAGCCCAAGTTGGGCATCTATAAATGTATTTTGTGCTCCCAAATTCATAACCTAGAGCAGCATTTGATATATCAATGTATATTTTTCTATGAAGTCTATACATGTATTTTTGTTCTATGTTATCTATATTTTTTCTGATCTTAATTTAGTACAACTACATCATCCTTTGCACCATCACCAATAACTGGAGGCTGAAGCCTTGCCCTAGCTAGTATACTCAGGATAATTTCTTGTCTAAATCTGTACACCTGGCTTGATGTGTACTCAGGAAGTGTAAACTACAAAATAGAACATTCATGTATTAGTAATGGCCAATAACATCACCTGAATAGAAAACTAATCATGATTCCAAAGTAAGAATAAACAAAATTTATTACCTTAGAAATATCAACATCTTGTTGAAGGATGAACCACTCAAAAAACAACTTGACATTGTACAATGTGTACCACCCACAGCTGAATGAATCATTTTGCTGGGGTGACTGCAAAATAATTCAGCACACAAGAAATCAATTATGAAACAAAATGAATTAGATTGAAAATATCTCATTAGAATACTGATTTCAAAATTCTATTAAGAAAGACAGAGTTTACCTCCAAGATGACGATCTGCCAATCCACGGAATGGGGAACGTCTGTAGGAATATATTTACTTAGATATGGAATGTATATATCTACATTCTTATGCGTATTTCTCGCCGAATTCATCTTGACACAAAAACATTTAATAATATTATTTACATATCTCTTAATAGAGATCAGGTTTAAACTCCAGTGGTCACTGCAAAATAAGATTGAAATCTTTAGTTGCAATTCTGAGAACCATTTTCATTGACAATGCCAATGTTAATGCATAAAACAGCAAGAAGCATTTAATATAACTTACTTTGTATGATAAGGTATGAGCAGATACTTTGTTGCTGGTGTGAATCCACTTGTCAGACACTGTGACAATGTGTCATTGTTCTCCTTGAAGGCCTGAAGCAGGAAGTTACTCTGCACCAGCAACTCATCTGATGAATCTCTTGCAATGTCATATTGCAAGAGTGTAAGCCCGGACTCTATCACAGGATCACTGATAGAAGCCCGTCTGTCTTTGAGATCCAGGCAATCTAGAACTCTAAAATCAGTACTAAAATCAAGTTCATCTAGTTTAAAACAAAAAGGAGTACCAATGGCATCTATAGCATCCGATATGTCTTTCTCAAATTTAAGATAATCATCCGAATCTATATATGTATAAAAATTGGGAGGAGGAGGAGGAGGTGGATGTGTAGTATCTACAACAATTATAGGAGTATCCAAAACAGAGGTAGCTATATTTACAACATTATCAACATCAGCGTTATCTACAATGGATTCTGGGATGGGCTTCACAGAATCTGAAGGGTTAGGCTTCACTTTCTTAGGAGCACGCTTGGGGGCTATTTGCTTCCTAGGATGCTTCGTAGGAAGATTAGTCCTATCTACATGAGTTGGTCTAGGAGCAGCAGGCTGAGATACATGTAACCTACAGTACCTATCCCTCATTCTCATCAGAAGCTGAAAATCCTTGGGCATTATGGTAACCCTCTTGGTATGGATGGCAAGCAAAAAAGAATCCTAAAAAAAAAGACTAATATAATCTTCAGCAGCCTCCTGAAGGCACTGAAGAGCACTCGGTGAACGTGCTGTCCGAGATCATTTCTTGTTATGTTTCGGACAACACGGTAGAATGGAGCTCTTGGGATCAACAGAGTTGTTGACCTCTGATACTTGCGTATCTTAGAGAGCCACCTACTGCAGTTGCGCGTTCTAGGTCTAGCAGGGGGTGTGATGGCAACCGCAGGAGATGAGGATGAGCCAGGAGAGAAGAAGTCCCTCCTTGTCTATTTTCTCCTATCCATGGGCGTGAACTATGTGATAGCGGACTTGTGCATGAAGGTTAGGATGAGAAGGGAGGGATGATAAAGAACTCACAGAGGACCGCTATGTATGGACAGAATGTACGGTATATCGGACCTATGCGAGCCGAATATCAAAGAGAATGATTAGATTTGAGGAAAGACGCACAAGTGCGATATGGGGTGGCATGTAGGCAAACGTATCGAACCTGTGCGCATGGAAGGCAGTAGGAGGAATTTTGATTGTGAAGGGCGTGCACAAATGTGATATGTGGAGCAAAACAAAAAGTGAAAAAAATTCATCGAAATTTGTGATTTTATATCGGGGTTCGCACGTGCAAAAGAACGTCTTGTCACACGTGTGGGTGTTGTACGGACAAATGCGAGAGCGACAAGTGTCACCTTGTCACATTACACGTGTGGGATTTGTACGATTGAATGCGAGAGTGACACGTGTTTATGAGCAATCGAATGAATATACGACACATGTCCAGGTGTCATTTCACACGTGTGCAGGTGTCATCTCACACGTGCCTGCACCTGAATTGAAAGTAGACACGTATCCTAAGTCCGTTGACCACACGTGCAAAAATTTAGTATAAATGGCACAAAAACCGAATAATTTTTTTATCTTCTTCGTTCTCAAAATTCGTGACATATCGCTTTTGTGCGCGCTTATTGCTGTCCGTTTTCTTGGAACTATACCTACTCGCGCACAAGTGCGATATTCCGTATCTGTCTGCCGTACATATCCATCTTCTGCATCATTTTGATAGTTAGTTTTGGTTCAGTACTCCCGCGCGCACAAGTGCGATAATCACGTTACTACCATGGCCTCTTCCTCATCATCCTCACGAGAATCAGGCTTGAATTCATTTTTGAGTGAATTTGGGATTATTGAAAACCTAGACTACTTCCACAGTCTATTCAGGCATATCTACATGTTTTTAGGACTGCACAACCAAATTCTGACGTATTTTATGAACATTATGTCAGATTCAGATATATACTTAGTAAGCTTGTTTTCTCCATAGGTCCACTCCAGTACATGTATTATACTGATCTTGTTCATTTCTTTCCAGCTTTTAGACATAGATTGGATAGAATGTTCACCAAATTGTTTGATCTTTTCAAAAGTAGTTCAATGTGTTGGTATTGCAATAAGAAATGTCGATTGGTTGAATATCAGAGTGGTTTCGTACTTTTTTAGTTAGTTCAGATCCTAGATGATGATGAATTCTTGTTGCTGACCCTCCTTTTGCACCCTCCTCTGTTCAGTTAGCCATTAGGGATATCAGTCACTTTCTTATCGACACTCCTGATAAAGAAAGTGACTTCATTGATGTAAATATTGATGTTCTCCGAGATTCTTTCATTGGCCAAAATACATCTGATGATGCATCCAAATCTATGGAGGATTCGAAATGTCTTTTCAATTTGCCTGTATATTATATTAATGATGATGTATATTTTACTACTGCTGATTTATGTAAATTTTTTGACTATCGTGAGGACGAGGTTTTATGTTTATTATCCGGCACAATTTTCGAATTCTCCGACTTTGTAGATTTTGAGACCAATGACCTTGTTGCTGGTATTGATTTTGATGATGAGGAGGGTCTTATGACCGGTGAAGAATGTCTGAATAAGACTTTATCAAATATAGCTGAGGATGGGAGACGCAGACCATCCGATGAAGAATTCACGGCATTTCAATCCCAGATGGGCTTTCCTCGTCCATCGTTAATGCACTTCACTAATGATTCCACTTCAGTACGTGGTCATTATATTGATCATCCTGATCTGGTTGCTGCTGATGATGAAGAATGTGTAAGTGTTTAATCTTTCTTGAATTTGAATGTTTTCAATCACTGAATGTGTTTTGCTAACATATTTCCTATTGCAGGATGCTCTCATAATAGATGATTTTGCTGTGAGACGACGTGGTTCCAGACAACACGCATCCTTGTTCCAGAGGAACAGTGGATTGGGCCACTATCTTAGGCATTTCTTGAAGAATGAGATCTGTATTGCTCATTCCAAGCTGAGCCCAATCGGGGAGAGTCTTATAATGGTAGTTAAAGCTTTATCATTTTATCTAGGAGGACATAAATTTATTAAGACAAATAAGATCATTTTGGTCAAAAGATCTTATGTTTTGAACATTTTAGGCTTTACTGATGGGAATGTTCCTTTAAGGAGCTCCCATTATTCATTGTATTCCACTTATATTGAGCTTAGTGAAAATAAGGATAATGCACATCTATTAGATGCATACGCTAGCAAAGAATTTCTTCATGACAATACTACCATAGAATCTGATACAAGATCTGATGATGAATAGTTGACACTTTGTATTTTGGATATTTCTCCTTCAACAATCATCTAATTTGATCTTCTTGTATGAACTTGCATGCTTTTCTAAACTTGTTGTATTGTGTGGACTTTGTTATATGTCGAATCTGAACTCTGCGGTAGAACCACTGAAACAATTGACAAATGTAGTTTCGTTTTTCATTGGTTCCTCCATGTTGTGTATTTCGATGAAATGCTGCTCGTGCTTGCCAGTGTGACTTCTCCATCCCTTGTGGTGACCATACACTCAAGCTTCCGTATGTATTTGCCAAAAAATGTTGTATGATCTCTTAGTATGTGCTGCATATATCAAAATCATAATGTTAGTCTTATGTTTGGATCTAGATATATATGATATTCTGAAACCTAAAACATCTGATAATTGTTTCTATCAATTCATTCTGATAGTTTCGTTGCATGTGTTACCACACACAATGATCAAAGTTCTCATTCAATAGCCAGCTGAAGTTTTTACTTCATGCGATTGTACTCCTTGTTTGATATTAATCAGAGTATATTTTTAGTCCTACTATTGTCATAGTTCACTTGTATTTGTTGAATCGATTCAGTTTGTTCTACTGCTAACTGTGGCACTTCCGATCCACACACCACGCTCGCTTAGTCTTCCGCTACCAATACCACTGATTTCTAACATGGTATCAGTGTTGGAAAGAGGTGTGTGAAAGATAGGTCAAACTCGAAAAGAAAAGAATAAAAAAGAATTTGAACAACAGGAAAGAAAACTTATCGTGCGCAGCGGAATAAACTATATTTCTCTTTCTTTATGCATGACTACGCCTATCAATTTTGAACAAAACAATAATGATACAAATCACGTTCGATCTGATAGTGACTAACTTTGAAATCATTAGTACTACAATGATTACGTAGCCAAACTTTGAGCATCGAAACATCAGACAAATAATTTGTCACGAAACATTAGACAAATAATTAGTCGCAAAGCATCAGACAAATAATTAGTCACAAAGAACTACAGAAATGCATACATTTTGAGATGAGACTGAACGCAATAAGAAGATAGTATTGATTCAGTATGGAAGCGAAACAGATGTAAATGAGTACAAGTTGCGGATCGGAGCCGCGTACTCTAAGCTATCTCTGAGTGGCTAAAATGTAATTCTGAATTAAGTGCAACCACTGATAAGCAGTAAGTGCAATAGCAATCTCTAATCAACTCTAAAAAATTGAGCTAGAATGCTCAAGAGTGTACAAGCTCGCAGGCTTGAGAGAAAGAGAGCTAACTATTCGATACTTGATCTGAGAATCGTCGTCATGATCCTCTTCTTGATCATAAGATGTTGAAATATGAATAGCTATTTATACTAAGCAATTAGGTCGTCAAAAGGGTCATCCAGTTGGCTGTGATGTGCTGGCATCCATCCAGTTAGGACTTCTCAGAAACTACTTGCTGATGGATTAATGCAAGGCGGTGGCTTTGGTCGTAAAAGTCTGTCTACAGAAATGAACGTAAACTATCATTGGAACCGTTTCGAGTAGTAGGGCAAACTGTGTAAAAACACAAAGAAAACTGCAGTTGGACAAGTATTAAAATGTTGATTAGTCAATTAGTGGAAGAATAATCCAACACTCTCCCTTAATCTGAATCCATGAATGCCTTGACCTTTAAACTTAGTTCGGTACAAAAATCCCTGTGTGCATCCAAGCTTAATGCTTTAGTAAAAATATCCACTGTCATATCTTGCATTCGACAGTACTACAATTTGACCTCTTTGTTGAGAACTTTGCTTCTGACATAGTGATACTTAAGTTCAATGTGCTTACTCCTAGAATGAAATCTAGGGTTGGCTGAGAAGGCAATGGCACTTTGATTATCACAAAATAATAATGTCTGGGCATATTGACTCAAAATGATAGCTAAAAGTAAGTTTCTCAGCCAAATTGCTTTCTTAGTAGCTTGTGAGGCTGCTGTATACTTTGATTCTGTAGAAGATAGAGCTATCGAAGATTGCTTGCAACTGTTCCAAGAAATTGGACCATTGTTGAGGAAGAATGTAAATCCAATGTAGATTTACGAGTGTCTATATCTCCTGTCCAACTTGCATCTGTGTAACTACTAAGTAAATTGAGTTTGTCGTTGTCGACTGCCCCATAACAAATGCAAAAGTCCATAGTAGCTCGAAGATATCTCATGACTCTGATGAGAGCCTTCCAATGTGTTACACCAGGATTGGTCATATACTGACTTAGGGAGCTGACTTCAAAAGCTATGTCTGGCCTAATACAGATCATTGCGTACATAAGAGATCCTATTATCGAATAATAAGAATACTCGCGCATCTGTTCCTTTTCTTCGATTGTTCGGGGACACTGGTCCTTCGACAATTTGAGACCTAAGTTCCATTGGTGAGAGAGCTAACTTGCAATTAACCAGATTATATCTGACTAACATATTGTGGATGTACCTCTATTGAGTAATGTAGATCTACTTGAGATTTTTGTCTCTGTAAATTTGAATACTAAGGCAAAAATGAGCTTCACCCAGATCGGTCATGTCGAATTCAGAGGATAGCATTGTCTTAGCTTCTTTTATCAAATTGATATTGTTGCCAAAGAGTAATGTGTCGTCCATGTACAAAGTGATAATGATAAAAGACTGTTGCACTGTCTTGAAGTAAACATTCGAATCTGAAGAGCTTGGTGTGTAGCCGTGATCAATAAGAAAAGTATTGATGCTTTGAAACCATGATCGAGAAGATTGCTTCAAGCCATAAAGTGCCTTATGGAGTTTACACACATGATTGTGTTCTAAATGAACTAAAGAGCACCATAAAGTAGGTTGTATGCACAAAGATCGCCAGTAATATTCGCCAAAAACATCAAGAAGAACTCGTAAGCCGCTAAGGTACAACCGGCTATGTCATCTTCAAGCTTTACTTCGATACCTATAACAACATCCCACAACTCGTTGGCGATTAACAAGGTCTTCATCTTAAGTTTTCACAAATAGTAATTGTATCCATTCAGCTTGTCTGTGATGAGACCAGCTTTACTTTGAGAATCCATCAAGAACTTTAGTCTGTCGATAAATTGACGACTTAAGAATGATGTCGTGATGCGCTACAATTGGAAATCAATTATTTGATTCTAAAAATTTGATACCACAAATAGAAGATTGAGAGCAAGTGCGCTTTGATATGATACTATGAAAAGCATCTAATGATATCGCTCTGATACCATGAAAGATATCTATTAGTAGAACTCTGGAAAGAGGAATGAAAAGTCGATTTGATAAGTCAAAGACTGTGAACGGCCTACCGAGCACAGCAGGACTGGCCTTCTTTCCTAATGCATGTTGCACCTATCAATAATTGAAGAAAGCTATAATGACAGAACTCACATTCAATCTTTTAGCAACTAATTCTGAAGTCATTAGAACTAAAGTCATTTCATAGCCAAACAATGATGTATTGAATATTGTAACGTTGAAGCATTCAATAGATCAGACGAAGCAATAAGAAAATTATCAGTTACAAATGACTACAGAGAAGCATACATTTTGATGTGATACTGAATGCAATAAGGAAATAGATTGATTCAATAAGTAGCATGTACAAATCAGATGATGAGAGCACAAAACAATAATGAATGAAATTGTGTACTCTATGCTATCTCTAAGTAACTAAAACTATGTCTAAGGCACTTCCGCTGATAAGCAGTAAGCACGAATAACAATACTCTTATAGAACTCTGAAAGAAAACTGAGATAGAGAGCTATAGAAGTCTTTGATGATAATCTATTTATACTTGAGCAATTTAAGCGTATCTAGTAGGACAGCTAATTAGGTTGCAATCGCAATTGGTTTTTCCAATAAAAGTTGCAACTTAGAATCATGCAACAATTTTCTTCTTTCATATGGATCCAATAGCTCATAGTTTTCATGCTTACTCAGATCAACGTAAGTAGCATACACTGCAAAATGAGATGATCTGAGCATGGAATTTACTTGTCCATATCCTAAAATTTTAACTGCAATAGTTTTATTTACAAAAATTATTTTATGCACCTTATTAAAATTATGTCCTCCAAGAAAACGAGACACTGCCTTGATTGCCATAATCATAGTTTCACCATGTTGATGAAACTTTGAATGGCCAACACTTATCTCATTATTCTTGAAGGACTTTAGATAGTGCCTGAGTGCATGATCTCTTGAAAATTATCCCACAGAAGATCTCTACCCTCCTCGACGAATTGCGAAATCATCAAGGAAAATTGTTTCCTGAAATGATAAAAAACAAAGTAAGCTCCAGTATATAATCTGACATAACAAATCTACTAGTACTTGATAAGAGACAAAAACTTACACATTCGGCTTTGTCTTCTCTGATTACTGTCTCTCCATCATTATTATGTCCACCTTTTGATGTCAATATTGTTGGTGAATAGACAGTTGGCTTCATAATGTGTTGGCATCCATCCAGTTAGGACTTTCCGAAAATTTACTTGCAAAGCAGTTAGGACAAGTCTTTAGCTTCACATCAAGTGGAAAAGTAATTGTTGCTCTTTGGCATGTCCGACTCCTTCAACTTTTGTCGACGTCATTGATATGTCGGATGCTATCCGATATGTTGGAGCCACCTATTGAGCGATTCTCAAATATTTTCGCAGACTGTGTAGAAACACGAATAAAATTGTAGAACTGGATAATGAAGTGGATGAAGATTAAAGATCGATTATTTGGATGAATCACTCCGATCAGTAGAATAATCCAACAGATTATGCTAATTTAGTGCAAAGTTTTTCTATTCAAAAGACATTGCCAAGTATGGAGGATTTTCAAGAAATCTTAATGAATGAGGAGTTTAGGCTTCTATCAAGAGGAGGATCTACTTCTGCGTCTCAAGTTGGAGAAGAGGAAGCTATGTTCTCAAAAGGCAAGTTCAGGGGCAAAGGCAAAAGCAAATGGTCAAAAGGGCAAGATCAAGGTGAGTCTTCTACTTTTGTTTGCAAGAAGAAAGATAGGTCAAAGCTAAAATGTTCCTATTGTGGAGTCAAAAGACATTTTGCTAGTGATTTCTTCAAGAAGACAAGAGATCAAGGTGAGAAGCAAACCATTCAAATTCTTGATGATGATGGTGTTGATGAGCAAAATTCAAATGATGATTTTGTTATGTCATCTTGCTTGTTGGCTAATCATGGAGATATTGATCCTTGGTGGGATAGTGGAGCTACATCACATATGACATATCATGAGGAGTATTATTCATCATTGATGGCATTTGAAGGTGACAAGAAAGTGGTCTATACAGCCAATGATGGTGAGTGTGCAATCAAAGGGATTGATAGAATTCCTAATTCTCTCTCGACTAATAGAAATATGAATTTGAAGGATGCTTTGTTCATTCCATCTATCACTAAGAACCTTCTTAGTGTGAGTCACATTCTTGACAAGGGAATACAAGACACAAAAACGTGTGTGTGTGTGTGTGTGTGTGTGTGTGTGTGTGTGTGAGAGAGAGAGAGAGAGAGAGAGAGAGAGAGAGAGAGAGAGAGAGAGAGAGAGAGAGAGAGAGAGAGAGAGAGAGAGAGAGAGAGAGAGAGAGAGAGAAGCAAAGATGTTCAAATCACATTTGGGCATAATTTCCTCCTCTTATCATTAGGGAAAATTTGGGCTCAAAATGGGCCCTTTAAGAAATTTCACTTTAGAGAGAGGTTACGTAGAGAGAGAATGCAAACCGGTAACTTCTTGTCACCGTTTTCCGAGTTTCCGGCCTTGCCCAACGTTTAACTGGTATGGTTAATTTCAAACAATAGTTAGTTAAGCATGAGATGTAATAACTTCTCTTCATGCTCGTTCCAAAATTCGGGACTAGAGCTTTAAGATTGAAAATCTTGGTGTGCTCAATGCAAAAACTGAAGCGGGAGTAGCAGAACTTTTGAAATCACTGTATGCTTATAGTGAAATATGAGATGGGACGATTTTTCATTGCGACATAAACATTACAAAAGTAAGGTATAATAGATCTATTCATATTGATTTACTGTAGTTTGATGCATATACATGATTGTAGCTTTTAACAATGGCAATGTTCCATTTGCATGTTGCTCTTCCGAAGGAATGCACTCCAATTATTAAGAAAAATGCGAAAGTTGTAGAGAATGCTGCTGCAATAGTTAGAGAATTGAGAATGAATAATCATATGAATATAGATTTGTGGGTGGATGGGTCAGTTTATCCTAATGATCCAGCTACCAATTTGTATCCAGATTTTAAGTCCCTAACTCATCTTCTCAGATTTGTATGTGAAGGAAATAGCGGATTACTTGGATATTGTCAAAGGTTGCATGATATTGGAATGCATAGCATATCTTGTCTTAATCAACAATTACAGTTTTCTAATCAACAATTGCAACGTGCAAATTAGCAATTGCTTCATTATGTGCAACACACTAGTGCTGAAAACAATGCACTCAAGAATGCTATGTCAGAGTTGAATGCTACAGTCACTACTCTTCGAGGATCAAACCAATAAATGTTAGAATCCATGGAAAAGTTGTGATCCGAGGGTTTAAAATCTGCTGTTGATATAAAAGTTATCAATAAGGCAATGGTGAAGAGAAAAAGAAAGAGAGTATCGATGAAGAATATTGATGACTTATCTACACACAGCGGCAATAAAAAAAAAAAAATTCGAACATTCAAGTATGTTGTCATATAAATTGTTTATTTGATTTGTATGTCATTTAAGTTTGATTTGCACTTGATAACATGGATTATTTATTTATGAAACATAATTTGAGTTTCATATGTTTGTTGCAGATCATGTTTGGTGGCAAAGATTCCTAAAACTTAACAGATCGTTCATGCATTGGATCATCTTTAAGTCCTGTTTTACCAAGAAAGTCAGCAAAGGAAATGATAAAAAATGCTCGGTTTGAAAAAATGAAAAATGAAATTGTAGAGAGTGTTTTGATTAAGGTTCAATCATACTTGGATGCAAATGTGATACAAGGTGCATGTGATGTATCTGGAATTAGCAGAAATGCTTATTCTACTTTTTTTAGAATAGTTAAAGAAGCTTTTTCCCAAGTGATGGTGAAGAAAATTTATCTTCCGTGTCCATATCGGGTAAGATTAGCAAGAAATTATTATAGTGACGGAATGTTCAAAGTAGTTGGCCAAACACTTCATATAACTGAATTATACAAATCATAATATGGTGAGTCAATTACAACGATTGCAATAATATTGTCCTTGGTATTGAAAATGTTCTAAATTACATTATTTGATTCTATAAACTAGACGAGCATCAAGTAAATGGAAAACTATTACTGTAATAATTTTGGATGAATCTGAAATCATCAAGGGTCAAAAGTTGGAACGAGTGAGTGTCACTTTGATGACCAAAATTTCAGATACAAATAATCGAACGTTCAGTGTTCAATCAGAAAATCACATATGGTGGTTGGCGGCATTCCAGGTATACATTTCAATTTTCATTTAGAATATTGTTATTAGCAATTCATACCTTGCCAGTTTTTATTGACATGTCATGCATTACTTGCTTCTCTACAGGCCTTGAAAGAGGACCATACAATACTTTCATGGATATTTTCAAGAACAAATTATGGCGAAATTATAAAGAGACATTTGGAGGGTGAAAAATTTACAGTAAAAAACCATGGAAGTTTTCAAATTCAATGGCACCTTGCAAGGGATTTGAAAACATTAAAATGTATGCATAATGTCTCTCATGGGACAACATCAAAGTGTCCATGTCTTTATTGCATGAAAGATTGCTACAATATGAATTTGGGATGATCAACAAACACTGGCCCAACACGAGAAGCTGAAAATTCAAATATGAAAAGTGTTTTGCCAATTCCATTAAAAAATGTTCACATATGCACATTGCATGCTGAGGTTCGTATTATTGAAAAACTTATTTACCTGCATATTCTACTAGCATGGAATCATAAACCGGAGTCTGTGGCTAAAGCAATAAGGAGGTTGGAAATAGTTCTGTCAAATGCAGGACTACATAAAGGGAATGTCACGAATGAAAAAAGTGACAGACTCTCCGGGAAAAAAAGAAACATTCCTAATAAGCCATCAATTGGAGGTGCTAAAGCAAGAAGATTCTTATCCAATCACACATGCAAAGAATCAAGTGTCAGATACGAAATTTGGAGAGAAATTGTTCAAGCCACACAAACACTGGAAGAAAATAATCGAGTGGAAAATGGACAAGTGTGGACCAACTTAGACAAACTCATAGGTGTTATCAGGAAAGAAAACCTATCATCAGAAGATATGAGGACTTTGCAAAATCATTGCACCACATTTGTAAAATCTGTATATGATTGTTGGGGAAAAGACAACGTTACTCATTACATGGTGCTAATCTATATCATTATTTGGTATTTTTTTAATTCAGGCTTATATTTTTTTCCAACTAATGTAACTAATCAAAACTATTGTTTGCAGCACATCCTTATTCATCATGCAACTTATTTTGCAAAGGAATATGAGAGCTTAAGTATCTAGTCATCAGAAGGCATGGAAAAATCTCATTGGCAAGGAAGGGGAGCATTTCATAGAGCAACAAATCATGGAGGACACAATTCAAGAAATAAATATTTAGTTCAACTTTTTCAGTGGTTTTATAGAAGAGCACAATTTAGATATCAAGCTAAAAACTCGCCAAGTATAACGAGTTTTTGAAAGGCATTCAAATTCATAATAAAAGAGAGATCCTTGTAATATATCAAAAATCTATTACAGAAAATTGTTTAATTATCATCATCATCCTCTTCAAGATTCAGAGAGATGGTATTGTCATGAAGGAATGATCTTCTTTCATAGGGATCCAAAAATTCTAAATTTTTCCTTTTGTTCATATCAATATAACCCGAATAAAGGGCCATTGCATATGATCTTTTTCTCATTGGGAGTATAACCCAATATTTTAATAGACAAATCCCTTTTCACAAAAATTATATTATATTTTTCTCTTGCGTACTTATGGCCTCATAAACAAACTGATTATGATTTGATGGTCATAATGACAGTGGTTGCATATGGATTAAAAGATGAATGATATATATAAATCTCATTATTTTGAAAGTTTTTCAAATAATGAGATAGAGACACATTCTTTCTTTCGGCTAATACACCTTGGACACCTCCATGTCTCATACCAAAGGCATCTATTTCAATAGCATCTTGTAAACAAGTAAAGAAAATAAATTTAAAATGATACATAACACTGCAAACTCATACTTTAACACAATGTTTAAAATAAGAAAACTGAACAATATTATACCAATATAATATCTACGTACCAGATCATAATCATCGTATTCAACAACATTTGCTCTGCTAATGTCATGTCCTCCGATGGCCTCTACATTTTCGGAGGGGATATACCTAGGCCTTGGGGGATATTTTTTTTGGAATTCCAAAAATTCCTCCTCTATAGGCAAAGTTTTTTCATAGGCTTTAGATTTTTCAATCATGGCCTTCAAGGCCTCATTGCCAGATTTTCAATTGCCATCTTTATCATAATCTATCTCACTTTCAAGGTCATCATATGTGTAATCAACAATGTCAGAAAATTCTGATAAATTTTGAGCAAAAATTGAGAGGATTTCATCCTCTCTCAAATTCAAAACATCTTCTATATCATTAAATGAAATATAACTTTCATTATTTATAAAATATAAGGGAACTTCGATTAGAGTTAATTGATTAATAGGAGATGCAGATGGAAGAGAATCAGAGAGGATTATAGAATGAGGGAGAGTTTTTTTATAATTAGAAGCCATAGATGCTTTAGCTTCAATCGCTATATCAGTATCTTATCATCTACATCAACTGGAGCAAGTGCATATGCTTCGATCAATGGAATAGTTGAAGATTCAACAGACTCATCATCTGGAATTTCAACAGATATGTAAAAGACAAAAGCCATTCCTTTAATTAATAGGCGACATATTCTTTTGTGGATACTGTGAAAATTGTCAACATTTCCTAGCTAGTTTGAGGCCTAAATTGGCTAAAATTGTAAATAGTTTTGGTTCTGGAGTTTTGCACGTGTGAACCAGGCCACAATGTTTTTATTTACTGTATTTTTTCAGTATGATGAAGTGTCAAACTTCATACCCTTCAAAATGAGACCATTTTGATGTATTTTGGTCATATAAGCCATTTTTACCTATTTTTCCTATATAGGGAATATCTAGGGTCAAGTACCTTCTAGAGAGAGGAGAGAGAGTCATCTTCCTCATCCATAAATAGTAGGGAAGTCGTGGAGAACAGGTTGGAGAAACCTTTTGTATGCTTCATTGAGATCAATAGATCATTGTCATTGTTTCTTCCTCCATTGAGAGCATTGTTGTGTGTATTGTCTTCAAGCTATTGTGTATGATCTTAGGTGCTTTCCAAAAGTGGTAGGCTGATGTATTATGGACTGTATAATGCTATTTTGGGCCGCACTTGATGTTTATGGAAGTTTCCATTTGTGATAAATGCTTTTTGATCAAGTTCTTTGCATTCTAGGTAGCATAGAATGTGTTGCCAATTCCTAGCTTATGTAGTTTGGAGTGCAAGCATTCAAGCCAATGATCTTGGAGTTTAGATCCACTTAGGATCTGTATTTTTCACATGGTATCAGAGCTGGTTGGCTTCTATTTACAGTAAGTATTCCATTTTTGATGATATTTGGATGTTTGATCAAGTTCTAGCATGATTTTGCATTGCTTTGTTGATCAAATCTTACTAACCTTTGTTTTGTGAGTTGAACTTGTGGATCAAAAGCATATTTCAGGTCTATTGAAGATCAGAGGCTGAAAAGAAACTATTTTGGATCAGATCATAACACCTAATCATTTGTGATTGTGAGGCTTGTGCATATTCAATACTAACAATGTTCTTTTCAATCCTATTGTTGACAATCTCCATTCTTGGATGAACACTCTCCTTAAGTGGATGAAACTTCTCCTTAAGTGGATGACAAATGCTCTTTTGAGTGAGTTGTAATTCTCCTAAAGGCTGAGCAAAGCTCCCATTTGGATGAAAGTTCCCCTTTTTTGGGTGAACATATTGTAAGCTCCATTGTGAAGAGCATATTGTAAAGATTGTCATCAATTTTGGCATAAATTTTGGTGTACTTTGTTGAGCATGTAAGTAACTCTCCTTATGTAATTTGATTGGAGCATTTGCTGGAAGGTGTTAACCATTATGCAAGTGTGTTTTCAGGTTCTTAACAGGTTGAGGAACATTCTCATGTGAAGTGATCTTAGATCTACATCTAAACACCAAGATTTGACAAGATAGTGAAGCTAGTCTTGTGATTCACTAAGTGTGTTCATTCATTCACCTCTAAATCTTGTATTTATCACTTGCTGGAGTTTATAAACTTTTAGAAGTGTGGTTTACATGTGGTTTTACAGGTTGAATCAATATCTTGGTGTGTTGATCATATGTTGATCAAGTTTGTTCATTACTAGGTAATCTTGGCATCCTAGTTTTGGGTATTTTCTAAGAATGCAAGTAACTCTTCACACCATAACTTGATTTGGTCACTTGCTGGAAAGTTTGAGAGCTTAAGCAAGAGTGTCTTCAGGTTGGTTTGATTTTGTAATCCATTCTTAGTGTGTGCAAAGTGTTGCATGTGTTTCAATCTTCCTTTCTATGCTTGGAAACCATCTAGGTTCAAGATAGAAGTGTTTTAGGGTCCTAAATCTTCATAGATCTCTTTATCTATCATTTGTTGAGAGAAAAGTGAGTGCTAAGTGCTTTAGGACAGAACCTAAAAGTTGAAGAAACATTAGAATCATGGCTTCCAATGGTGGGATCATGCTAGAGTCTAGTGAAAGGTTGAGTTCATCAAACTACTCTACTTGGAAAGTGAGGATGGAGTCCTTACTTGAGTTGAATGAACTCATGGACATAGTTGCAGAAATTGAAGAGAGACCTCTCACACTTCAAGAGCAACAAAGGTTTGATAAGAAGGCCAAAAGGGCACTTCATATCATTAAAATGAATGTTACAAATGAACTTCTCAAGGAAGTTGGAAAGTGTCAAAGTGCAAGTGAGGCATGGAATGCCTTAAAGAAGCTCTTTGAATCAAAGTCCACATCTAGGGTATTGACCCTAAGGAGACAAATATTTTCTAGTAGGCAAAGAGAGGGTGAAAGTGCTCATGCATTTATCTTGAGAGTTAAGTTCCTAAGTGATGATTTAGCATGCATTGATGAGAACATAAAAGATGGTGAAATAGTCCAAGTTATGTTGAATGGTTTGCTAAATGAACATGCTAACCTTGTGCAAAGTTTTGCCATTCAAAGAGTCTTGCCAAGTGTGGTTGACTTGCAAGAAATCTTATTGGCTGAAGAACATAGGTTGCAATCAAAGCTTGATGGTGCATCCTTGCAAGGTGGAGGTGAAGAGGCTTTCTTCACAAAAGGCAAATTCAAGGGCAAAGGTAAAGGCAAAGGGAAATGGTCCAAAGGTGGTAACTTTGATCATGATGATCACTCTTCCTCTTCCTCTTCTACTAAGAACAATAAGTCAAAGTTCAAGTGCTTTTATTGTGGGATAAAAGGTCATTTTGCAAATGAATGTTATAAGAAGAAAAGAGAGCAAGGAGAGAGGCAAGGAAATCTTACAATAGATGAGGAAGAACATAACACATGTGAATCACTTGTTATGACTTCAAGTTTGTTAGCCAACATAGATGATAATGATCCTTGGTGGATTGATAGTGGAGCCTCATCTCACATGACAAGACATAAGGAATACTTTACATCCTTATTGTCTTATGAGGGAGAAGGTAACATCATCTACACTGCAAATGATGGTCAATGTGACATCAAAGGCAAAGGCACTATTCCTATTTCCCTTTCAACAAATAGGAAAGCAAATCTTGAAAATGTTTTGTACATTCCTTCAATCACTAAGAATTTGCTTAGTGTAAGTCAAATGATTGACAAAGGACTTGATGTGGAGTTCATTGGAGATGCATGTTTGATAAGTAAATGTGGATCCTTGATTGCTCAAGGTAGGAGGCATGGTAAACTTTTCAAGCTTGATGCATGTGTGATCTCTAATCATGAAGGATGTATGGCTAGGGAGCAATTGACAAACCAAGAAGTTTGGCACAAGAGGTTGGGCCATCCCAACTTCAAATCTTTGGAGGTAATGGCAAAGAAAGAGCTTGTTCTTGGTCTCCCTAAAAGTCTTGTTGCAAACAATAGTGTTTGTGAACATTGTGCCTTGTCCAAATCTCATAGACTTGCTTATTCTAGATCTACTTCTAGATCTAAAGAAGCTTTTCAACTTGTGCATTCTGATATTCATTTTTCTAGTACAACTAGCAATGGTGGGGCAAAGATGTATGCAACTTTCATTGATGACTTTAGTAGGTATACTTGGATCTATCTTCTTAAAAGTAAGGATGAAGTGTTTGCTGCATTTGTCAAGTTCAAGAATGAAATGGAAAACCAATTCAATACAAAGATCAAATGCTTAAGATCTGATAATGGAGGAGAATACACCTCAAATAGGTTCAAAGACTTTTGTATAGCACATGGGATTAAGAGGGAGATGTCTAGTCCTAGGACTCCACAACAGAATGGAGTGGCCGAGAGGAAGAATAGAACCCTTTGTGAATGTGCCAAGGCAATGAGACTACATGCTAATCTTGCTAAGTCTTTTTGGGGGGAAGCTTTAGCATGTGCTAACTATCTATGTAATAGATGGACAAGTGCTTCCTTGGATGGTAAAACTCCTCATGAGGTTCTTTATGGTAGAAGGCCGAGTGTCAAGCATTGTAGGATCTTTGGATGTACATGTTTTGTCAATATCACACTTGATGATAGAACTAAAGAAGATCCTTCATCAAAGAAGGGTGTGTTTGTTGGCTATAGTGAAGTAAGCAAGGCTTACAAAGTGTACATTCCTTCTACAAAGAAAGTTGTCATAAGTAGGGATGTCATCTTTCATGAAGAGAATGTTTCCAATGTTGTTGATGTTGATGTTGATGTGCCTACTAATCATCATGATGTGCAAGATGTCTTGGATGAAGATGGAGATGCCACTCCAAAGCAAACTTCAAGGAAGACTCAAAGGCAAAGGGCTAAGCCATCAAGGCTAACCTATGATGAAAAAGGAAAGCAAGTGGTGGACAACTCTAACTTTGCTTTTCTTACCTCTTTTGATGAACCAACTTGTGTAGGTGAAGCAATTCAAAAGAAGGAATGGATCCGAGCCATGGATCATGAGCATCAAGCACTCATCAAAAGCAACACATGGAGGTTGGTAAAGCTTCCAAAGGACAAGAAGGCAATTGGTTGTAAGTGGATCTTCAAGATCAAGACAAATCAAGATGGATCAATCAACAAGTACAAGGCAAGGTTGGTGGCAAAGGGGTATGCTCAAGAATATGGTATTGACTATGATGAGACCTTTGCACCCGTGGCAAAGATGGTAACTATTCGAATCCTAATCTCTCTTGCAACTCTTTATGATTGGGATATGTGGCAAATGGATGTTACTAATGCCTTCTTGAATGGTGATCTTGAAGAAGATATTTACATGGAGCAACCCGAGGGCTATGTTTCACATGATGAGCCTAATCATGTGTGCTATCTCCAAAAGAGTTTGTATGGGCTAAAGCAAGCACCAAGGAGTTGGTATGCTAAGCTCAATTCCTTCTTACTTTCTCAAAACTTTGTTATGAGTGAGTATGATCATTCTCTCTACTTTAGATTGAATGAAAATGATATCACTTTACTTTTGATCTATGTTGATGACATTATCTTAAGTGGTGGTAACAATCTAGATATAGATGAAATCAAGATGGCACTCAAAAGAGAGTTTGAAATTCAAGATCTTGGTAAACTTCATTATATCTTAGGAATAGAGATTATTAGAACTTCTAAATCTACATTCATATGTCAAGAAAAGTATGTTAACTCTATTCTAAAAAGGTTTCATATGGAAGATTGTAAAGTTGTTTCTACTCCTATGGAATCAAATGTAAAGCTAACTACAAGAAGTAATGAAAGATCCTTCAAGGACATTACTCTCTATAGAAAGCTAATAGGATCTCTTATATGGTTAACCATCACAAGACCTGATCTAAGCTTTGTGGTTGGTAAACTAAGTCAATTTATGCAAGATCCTAGTGAGGCTCATTGGAAGCTAGGAAAGAGAGTACTTAGATACATCTCGGGATCTAGAGATTTTGGCATCTTGTATGGAGGTACTACACCTAACCTTTGTGGATTTTCAGATTCAGATTTTGCAGGTGATCAAATGGATAGGAAGTCAACAAGTGCCTTTGCAATCTATCTTGGAGATGGAGTGGTCTCATGGCTATCAAAGAAGCAACCAACTATCTCTCTATCTTCCACCGAAGCCGAGTACAAGGCATTAACAACATGCACCAAGGAGATTCTTTGGATCAAGAGGATGTTATTGGATCTTCACTTGCTGGAACCAGAGAAGACTCCAATCATACTTTGTGATAACCTTTCAGCCCAAAGCTTGGCAAGCAATCCTGTTTTTCATGCAAGGAGCAAGCACATTGAGATTGCTCACCATTTTGTGAGAGATCAAGTCATTGCCAAAGAGGTGGAGCTTCAACATGTCTCTTCAAAGGAGTGTGTGGCTGATATCTTCACCAAACCATTGGGAAAGGACCTATATTTAATGCATAGATCTAATCTTGGAATGTGCTCAAAGACTATGTTGAAACTAGCATCCAATGTTGAAGAGGGAGTGTGAAAATTGTCAACATTTCCTAGCTAGTTTGAGGCCTAAATTGGCTAAAATTGTAAATAATTTTGGTTCTGGAGTTTTGCACGTGTGAACCAGGCCACAATGTTTTTATTTACTGTATTTTTTCAGTATGATGAAGTGTCAAACTTCATACCCTTCAAAATGAGACCATTTTGATGTATTTTGGTCATATAAGCCATTTTTAGCTATTTTTCCTATATAGGGAATATCTAGGGTCAAGTACCTTCTAGAGAGAGGAGAGAGAGTCATCTTCCTCATCCATAAATAGTAGGGAAGTTGTGGAGAACAGGTTGGAGAAACCTTTTGTATGCTTCATTGAGATCAATAGATCATTGTCATTGTTTCTTCCTCCATTGAGAGCATTGTTGTGTGTATTGTCTTCAAGCTATTGTGTATGATCTTAGGTGCTTTCCAAAAGTGGTAGGCTGATGTATTATGGACTGTATAATGCTATTTTGGGCCGCACTTGATGTTTATGGAAGTTTCCATTTGTGATAAATGCTTTTTGATCAAGTTCTTTGAGATTGAGAGGTAAACCTAAGAATGACAATCCAAAATAAGAGATGGAATGAAGAAAATGAGAGGTATACCTATGAATGACAAGAAGTTCCTAAACTACAAGGATTAGCTAACTACAGTTTACGACTATTGATGTCAAATCAACCTCGAGTGTACAATGACGAGCAGTATAAGAGTTTTCGACTAGAAACTGTGGTCCAATCACAATTGTTTGTTTTGCCCGGCAGGATATTTGAAAATCATGAAAATTTGGCCGGGAAAGTTAAATACAGTTTTCGTCGATCAACCACTATTATAGTTCGTCACAGATGGACACCATTCATTGGGACACATAAGCGTTGAAAGCGTGCAAAGTCAAAAACAACATCTTGACAAAGGGGCCATTTTGAGTTCTAATATTCCCTAATGTGAACATGGAAATATGGTACAAAGGGTGTCTTTTTATGGATGCGGAAGGCCCTTGCCCCTTTCCCTTGTTTGTTAATTACAATGGCAAGGATCCTAATCCAAGTTGTTTAAACTAACACAAAATGAATCTAGTGGTTCTAAGAAAGCACAAGGGCACTCACAAGATTTATGTGAGTTTTGATTTGGGCCCTTTGTAGGTTGTAGCAAGGTCGTGGTGAGTAGCCCTCTGCCTGTCAAAAGGGTTAGAACACTTGGAGAGGAACCTAACCTAGCCTATTTGCAAAATTTAGATGCTTCTACTCTCCTTACTAACACTACACTCCTTAACACTAACCCAACATACATCATGATTTGTAGAGAGTTAGATGGATAGAAGAAGTAGAGAGAGAGAGAGAGAGAGAGAGAGAGAGGGGGGGGGGGGGGGGAGAGGTTAGCTCACTTGCTCATTGTACTTGCTAAGGGAGAAACATAAACTATTGAAACCAAAAAGCATGGAAACTTGAAAGCACAAGCAAAACAACAATAGCGTTAGCAAGCATGGAATAGCAAATGAAGATGCTTCTCTCCAAACAATGGTAGAGTTTTTTTCTTCTCATTAAGCATGGAAATATGGTACAAGTGGTGTCTTTTTATCAATGGGAAATCCTATTGGCTACTTCTAAAAATATGAGATCTAATTTTCACCATTCATCTTGGGCCCAATCTAATCCAAGGGTCTTGAAAAAGTACATTAGAAATCACATGATACATGTGAGTTTCAATTTCGACCCAGCTTTGTAAGTTTAGACTAAGTTTATTAACTTGACATTGTGGCCTCAAGTTTTTTTTAATTAACAATAAGGCCCAAGCCTTTTATTCTATTTACAACTTAACTTGTGTTCTCATTGGGCCATGGGCTTATACACGTGATGCCACGACCCTCGCAACACTTTCTACTTTTTATTTTTCCAATTTTATTTATTTACAGTATGTTGGGAATACCCCCAACATGACCCACAGCCTGAAGTAGTGCCGGTCCCTCGGCACTTTGTCGGTTCAGTACAAGGTCCTTTGGAGTGCCTCTGGTGGATGAGATAGCCTGTAACATCCTCCATGAGGGTGATTCTGTCGATATTTTTCAAGTCCTTGGGAGTGAAAAGGGACTTTTGGACTCCTGTTAACCAATGTTGGTCGATCCATGCTTGGAATCTTTGCGTCCATGGATCGCCAAGGAGTATTATGGGTGGCAGGAAATTGTCCCATTTGGTTTCAATGCCGATGAAATATTCTATGTCCCGGAAATAAGTGGCTGCCGCACGGACGGTTGGATCAGGGCAATTGAAATATTTCTTGGAAAACTAGGTGAGAGCCCTTCTGGCATCTACATCCGTATTCCAGCCGTAATCTGCAGAAAGTTTTGGCCAGTTGCAATTTTGAATGGTGATCTGGTGTAGCGCAGGCATCCCAAAGGGAGCCGGGAACCACGACTTAGCTTCCCAGCCTTCAACTCTAGCCATCCAAACCCACTTGACATACAAGCAGCCAACTCGCCAACAACGATCAGACTTAACCAACTTGAAGTTTCGAGGACCAACATTGAGATCCAACCTGGCGCCATGCCAGATCGGGGGTCCCGATGTGGGTGACTTCCCTCCAAGCAAGCCGCCTGACATACATCAAACTTGACCAAATCGAAGCTTCGTTACAAACGAGTAACATCCATTCCAAGCAAGCGGTCTGATTTACATTAGACTTAACCAACTGAAAGCTTCGTCACGAGCGCTGGAAGCCAACCTGGCGCCACGCCAGACTGGACAGCCATAAACATGTAACTTCCATCCAAGCAAGCCATCCAAGTCAGTCGACAGGTTAGAGCCCGTTCCCCAAGAGCTTAACCCATTCACGTTCATGCAAGGAACACTCAGAACCACAAGCCGCGACAGATATGGAGACAACCAATTCCTGGACCAAATGGTCCTGACAGCATACCGATGGCGCCACGGACCGAATGGTCCCGACGGCATACTGGTGGCATTCTGGGATACGACCCTCAGCTATGTGCCAACTTTAAAATTTTGAAGCGGCCTTACAACTGGCGCTTTTACCGAACACTGAAACCCAGAAGGTAATCAGAGTCAGTTTGAGAAAAATTCCACTTTATTGATAAATTTGAGAAGGTTACATTTCAAGTGTGCTATAGTATTGGTGGGATTCGCCACCTCCCCTCATACCAAGTACTCTACCCAGGCTGGTAAAGACGTTTTCTCTCTCTAGGATTTTCTCTCTCTAGAAAGTCATTTTCTCTCTCGATAATCTATTGATCCCTAGGCTTCCTTTAATCATGCCTAGATCGTGTGAGGTGATTGCACATCGATCTGAGCTATCTGGACTTCGCTAGAACCGATCAAAGATTTTCAGCCATAAGAACTTGGCGCCGACTGGATTCTGGTCACAGTGGCGTCGGGAGCGGCGCCCGGCGCCGGGAGCAGCAGGGGCGCTGCTGGCGCCGGAAGTAAGGCTTGTAAAGGTAACTTTACAACACAGAGGTAGAGGATGTCGAAATAGGAAGAAGAGGGACAAATGAGGTACTGGAAGTGGAGGGTTGATCAGAAGAAAGAGCTATGGCGGCGGAAGTGGGGATGGTTAGTTGTGGAAGTGCATTGTGTCGTCTGGTGGCAAGAGGACTAGATGACGAGGGGACGGCACCACGCATGCATTTTTTGGCCGTTGTGTTAGTGACTGCGGGTTGTGTGGAGGTGGATGCGACAGATGGCGGGTACAAGTTAGTATGTGGGACTTAAAATTTGCTTCGAATAGGAACACAGATCATGCTACACAATAACACAGACAGAATACACTCTCCACAACAAGCTCACATAGCAACTGTATTTCTCCAAAATGAAATTACACTGTACATATAGTTGTTCACTCAAGCAACCCATGCATGACCCAGGTTGTCGTTGGCGGGACGCGTGTCCCGTCGACTTGCCTTGTGGCAAGGCCAACTGATCCTTATCGACTGATAGGACCCATAGTACAGTAGCACAATGATTCTACTTTGATTCTAACCCTCTCCTTTAAAGTAGAGTCTACTTTTTATGTAGTCATAGACTTTAAGTACAGAAAGCTTGGATCTAAATTTATCAAACTTTTCTCCAACAAGTGGCTTAGTGAAATATCAGCTAGTTGTTCTTCCATACTACATTAAACAACATGAATTTCACGACTCAGCATCCTCTCACATATAAAGTGATACTGAATCTCAATGTGTTTGGTTCTCGCATGGAACACTAGATTCTTTGCTAGCTGAATGCCACTCTAACTGTCGGTATGTAAAGTTGTGGGATTTTTTTGCTTCATGCCAACTTCTTCCAAGATTTGTCTCAACCATATAGCTTCCTGTGCTGCACTACACATTGCCTTATACTCTGCTTCTGTGGTGGATAAAGCGATTGTAATTTGCTTCTTACTAGACCAGGAAAAGCAACTGCCACAAAGCTGGAATACATATCCTGTGGTGGATCTATGATCATCACAATCACCTCCCCAATCCACATCCCTATAGCCACACAACTCACGTAAACCCTCATGCTTCCTGTAAATCAAGCCATAATTTGAAGTGCCTTTTACATAACGCAGAATGCGCTTAGATGTCTTCCAATGCGTTTTCGTAGGTGCTGCCATAAACTGACCTACAATACCAACAACATAGCATATATCTGGTCTAGTCGTGGTAAGGTAAATCAAGCTCCCTACTAACTGCCTATACAGCGTAGCATCAAATGACTGTGACTCATCAAGCTTAGAAAGTGTTTTATCTTGTCCAATAGGAGTATTCATTGGTTTGCTATCTTGCAACCTAAACCTATGCAGCAACTCTTTGACATATTTCACCTGTGTTAAACCCACTTCGTGTCCTTTTTGTCACACCTCTACTCCAAGGCAATAATGCATCAGGCTGAGATCTGTCATCTCAAATTGTTCCATGAGGTCTTTCTTGATCATGTCTATCATCTCTTGATTATTTCCCATAATAATCAAGTCATCAACATAAAGAGCAATCAAAGCAACCATACCATCAAAGCATAAGACATACAGATTTGGATCAGAATGTGTTCTCACCATCCCCTTTGAACGAAAGTAGGTATCAATCATGCTATACCATGCACGTGGTGCCTGTTTAAGACCATAAAGCGCTTTCTTCATGCGACATGCTTTATTCTTCTGTCTTTTTGCTACAAAGCCTTCAGGTTGACCATGAACACCTCTTCTTCTAACTCACCATTTAGAAAAGCAGATTTCACAATCATCTGATGCAATGGCCAACTGTAGTGCAGGCATCCCAAACAGAGCCGGGAACCACGACTTAGCTTCCCAGCCATCAACTCTTGTCATCCAAACCCACTTGACATACAAGCAGCCAACTCGCCAACAACAATTAGACTTAACCAACTGGAAGTTCGAAAACCAACATTGAGATCCAACCTGGCGCCATGCCAGATCGGGGGTCCCGATGTGGGTGACTTTCCTCCAAGCAAGCCAACCGACATACATCAAACTTAACCAACTCGAAGCTTCGTTACAAACGAGTAACATCCATTCCAAGCAAGTGGTCTGACTTACATCAGACTTAACCAACTGAAAGCTTCGTCACGAGCGCTGGAAGCCAACCTGGTGCCATGCCAGACTGGACAGCCATAAACAGGTAACTTCCACCCAAGCAAGCCATTCAACTGTAGTGCAGGCATCCGAAAGGGAGCCAGGAACCACAACTTAGCTTCCCAGCCTTCAACTCTTGCCGTCCAAACCCACTTGACATACAAGCAGCCAACTCGCTAACAATGATCAGACTTAACCAACTGGAAATTCAGAAACCAACATTGAGATCCAACCTAGCGCCGCCAGATCGGGGGTCCCGATGTGGTCAACATGTAGACCAGAATATCTATCTTGAAGCCATTTGAGAATGACGAAATCCTTTGGCATGATGGTGACACGCTTACCATGCACTGCCAAAAGACAAGTATCCTCAAAAAATTGGGACAAAAAGTCTTCTACAGCACCCTGCAAGGCCTGCATGGCTGTCACGACAAAATGAACATCCAGCCCAAGTGACAGAGTGACATTCCGTACAGATCGGCCGAAAGGAGCTCTAGGGATCAACAATGCAGTTGATCTCTGGAGTTTTCTGATTTCCCTCAGCTAGACCTGCTTCATGCCACGCCTATGGCCAGTACCAAGGGGAACACGGGAATGGGATGGCTGTACAGTGATGATGGCATAGGCGGTGGATTTGGTGTTGGCCATCATTCTCGGAAGAAGAAAGTTAACAAAAAGAAGTTTGAACAAAACAAAAGTGGATCAAAACAAAAAGATTTGTGATGAAAGGGCGCTTGAGATCGATACCAGCACTGAATGTCGATTTCGAGCACAAGGTCTACAGAGATTATTTGCAGAAAAGAGATGTGTGCTCGAAAGCGATATTGCACAGCAGACTTTATTAGACTCAAGCGCACTGTGAGAGGGCGGAAGCTCGAAAGATGAAAGAGCACGCTTGAGAGCGATATCGGGAGCTAAAAGCGAAAATTTTTAGAAAAAAAATGAAAATTCTGAGGACTTATATATACAAAATTTTTGCACGTGTGAAAAGACGGTCGAGACACGTGTTATCAGATGATTAAACCACGTGGAATGTCCGTACTGACAATGATGACCCAATTACGAGGCCACGTGGGCTGAGACACGTGTGCGAATCCCTAATCGATGCGTGTCATTCTTGCACGTGACAGATGTCAGATCAATCATACTAGGTACGGTGCATTTAATTTGGCCAATCTAATGAATTTTCGCAAATTTTTGCACATGTGAAAAGATGGTCGAGACACGTGTCGTCAGATGACTAGACCACGTGGAATGTCCGTCTCGATAATGGTGACCCAATTATGGGGACACGTGGGATGAGACACGTGCACGAATCCCTTATCTATGTGTGTCATTCTTGCACGTGACAGATGTTAGATCAATCATTCAAGGTATGACGCATTTATTTTGGCCAATCACATGTCGACACGTGTTCCTTCGCCACTCCTCTACACGTGCAAATTTTTTTATATAAATAGATCTTTTTCGGCTCAGATTTTCATGCAAATTTATGATTGCTTTGCCAGATATCGATTCAAGAGCGCCGCTTGCTCTCGTTACGTCTCGTTGACTATTATGCGCCTGGAACCGATACTGCATCCTCCGGTATCCAATTCAAGCGCGTTTCATATCCCTTTTCTTTCCTGCTCGTTGTTCTTGCGCTCGGATCCGATACTCCAGCTTCCAATATCTCTCTCGAGTGCACGTGCCTTGACGTGCTTGTCTGACCTGGGGTTTGCGCCTGAGAGCGATATTTGGAGCTTCAGTTCTATTATTTTTGTTTAAAATGCCTAATTTTGAATCCAGTTTGTTTTTTTTTTAATGAATTTGGTATTACTGATAGGTTGGACTATTTCAAATCTCTTTTTTTCTCCTTTTCTTTTTATTCTACCTTCTATAACTGAGGGCCCTAGGATTTTCTGAGATATATCTCAGATTTAAGTCCCTACTCAGTACTCTGTTATTTAGGTTTCAGAATAAAGACATGATTCATTATTAGGACCTGGTGGCACTCGACAAGCATATCTACAAAGCTAAGCTTGACAGAATGTTTACCAAGTTACACAATGAGTCTATAGATGAGTGTCTAATTCATAATAAAAAATGTAGATATGTTGATTTTCAGTATGCTTGTGTTTTTTTTCCTTTTGTTAAATATTTCTGACGATTCGGACTCTATGCCCTCCACTTTTGAAGCAACAGTCACAAAAGCACTCTACACTCACAAATTCAAGATATGACAAAAACAATGCAAAAGTGGATATTAAAACCCAAAATCCAGTTGATATTTGACTTGTTTTGGTGGTTGAGATCCGGTCAAGATTTTCATCTTTTGTTTTGGCGAGATGTCATCGGTCGAGATCCGATCGGGATGTCGAAAACCAAGTTGACTTTGGATTCTAAGAAACTCCTCCTCAGAAGGTAGATCATATTCTTTGTTGCGCATTTTCTCCACAGCCATTTTCAAGCAATCTTTCCCTAAATAAAACTTATCATTATGTACATCGTCAACACCAGAGAGAAGATCATCAGCATCAAAATCAATTATATCCGAAAATTCATCAAGCTCTTTGCTCAAAATGCAAAGAGTCTCAACTTCAGTGAAGTCGAAAAGATTCGATATATCCGATATTGTCAAAAAGGAATTATTATCTATATTATAAGTAGGCAAAGTGATCAAAGATTTATCAGAAGGAGAAAGGGTAGTGGGTGTTCTAGGGCCTATAAAAGTAGCCCTATTTCGAACAGGATTAAAATCAGAACAATCATCTAAAATAACACTCGTGTCATTAAAAAAGGTATCTATATCTACAATCTTTGACTTTTCAAACTTTGTACCACTAGAAGAGGACTGAGTACTACAGCTCCAGCATAAAAATGAACTTGACAAACTCATTTGTACCTTAGCGGCTTACGAGTTCTTCTTGATGTTTTTGGCGAATATTACTGGCGATCTTTGTGCATACGACCTACTTTCTGGCGCTCTTTAGTTCATTCAGACCGCTCTTGATCACCCATCAACATCCGTGAACACCATCTCTTTTCATTCATAGAAAATCTAGAGCGATGTCATAAACTTCTTCACAAAAAAAAAAAAAAAAAACCTAATGTGCCAGAGTTCTCTACACTCAAAGGATTGTCAAATCCTACAAAGGCAAGACTACTGAGAGGTAGCGATACTCCAGCTTGCAACCATCACCTATTTCAACACCGATTTGGGTTGCACACAGGCTGCTAGTACGATGCTGAAGATAATCCTCATCATCTTATCAAGAAGGCAGTATTCCAGTCTATTGCCTATTCTATCATGGAAAACAATGCATACAGAATACACAAATCCTATCAGACACATTCAAAGTTTTATCCAACCTCAGTCTTTTGCAATTAGTCTCGATCAAATGGCACATCAAATCCTCATTCAGTCTCAACTGAATAGGGCTATAAAGAACTCTCATAGAGCCTCGATCGACCGAACTTTCATCCTTAGTATACTATCAATAGATATAGACAATGTCTTTTCATTCCTGCTTTGGAACTCCTCTAATGAGATCTATTTTTCCTCTTGGCCACTCCATTTTGTTGAGGGGTATAAGGACAAGATAACTCTCTCTTAATGCCATTAGAACTACAAAACTCTATCAACTTATTGGAGATATACTCGCCTCCATTATCACTTCTTAATGCCTTGACCTTGGTATCAAGTTGAATTTCAACTAGAGTTCTAAACTTTACAAATCAATCAAACACCAAAGATTTACAAGACAAGAGGTAAATCCAAGCATATCTAGAATGATCATAATCACTTAGCACTACCATTAGAAGCTTGAGAGAAGCTATGCACATCTGAATGTATGGCTACAAGCCTCACATTGGTTGCCACATCTTGGCAATTCCTTGGGGAGGCCGAGTCAAGCTCCTTTGCACACATGGATTCCATAGCTTTGAAGTTGGGGTGGCCCAACCTTTTGTGCCATAGCTCCACATTGCTAATCTCCACATTTGCCAAGTTCACACTCTCCATTGCAACATTAGAGTTTAATTTAAACAATCTACCTTGTTAAAATCCCTTTGCTATGCATTCTCTTCAATCAAGATTTCATAAAGGTCTTGGAGCACCAGTGACTCCATCCTAGCCTTCCAAATGGAATAATTTTTAGAATTTAATCTTTCACTAGCTTCTAGAAGGAAAATGTTGGATTCATATCCTCTCCATCCCTATCTTTTTTCTAGTCTAGATCCATTCACTAACTGTTGTAAATACCTATACAGTTGCACACTCTACAGAATTACACTTGTTTGCTAACAGTTTGTAGAAATCCAAAAAAATTCATGATAGAGTCCTGACAACATGAAAATGTTAACCACCTAGCTATTCAGCATTTGCCACGTCAAACATTTCGACAACCTTGACTTTCGACCACTCAACCATTCTGCCACGTTGACTATCTGCCACTTTGAATATTTTCTATTCGGCCATGAAGACTATTTGGCAACTTTGGGTAGGATCTTCGAAGAACTCAGATACTGTCCAAAAGCGATTGACAACAGCACGTAGTGGATTAATCTAATTTTCAATGTACACATTAACCAATCTTTTAATTAGCTAGCCATCTATACAAATACCCATCAACTTATTAGTTGTAAGGTCAATAGTTGAAATGAACATCGAAGAATTAGAACGTAGAATCAATGATTGGACATCTAGAGCACAATTGTTCTGTTCTTTCTCTCTATTACATTAGAGTATTGTTTGAGAAAGAATGGGACTCTGTTGGTCAATCTCCACCACAAATTTAGGATTTAGGTCCTATAAAGTAGGAATCACTACCAAATTGACTAGACCTACTCTTTAGACTTGATCTGACCTACAATAGGATAGGTTTTCCATGTGGCTCCATGGCCTCTCATGTGTGGGACCAACTTGTGTACATAATTTACATTATTTGACATAGCTAGATTTGCCAACATAGGCAATTTTTCACAAAAATCATCATGAGGAGCTTCAACAAGGCTGGACAAATGTGCAGCTCCATGGCCTGCAAATGAATCATGGCAACAATTTATCACCTTTACAATCAAACAAGAATTGTGTAATGTATTGGATAGAGGTCTACAATTATTAGACAAAGGCTTGCAATTATACTTCTTAGATATTGCATCACATACCGATTGAGGCACTTCCATAGACAATTTTGTAGCCTGATGCCTTAATAGTTAGATAGTTGTTAGACAATAGCAATGCCTTGATAGTTAGAAAATTCCTAGACAATAGCTTAGAGGCCTAGACAATGTCTTAGGTAGTTTTGTTTCCCGACAGCTTAGACAATAGCTTATATGATAGGTTAGAAGCTTCATTAGATACTGCATTTAGACCACCTTTAAAAAATTGGTCGACAAGTGCATTTGAATAAAACACACTCGGCCTCCATAGTCGAGACCTTTGTGGATCTTTATGGCCAGTGAAATTGTGTGTTTAAAAAGTGAAAGTGTAATCATTTTTTTAATGTGTGGATGTGATCTTTAACAATATTTCTCATTGTCATGGAAGCCCCATCTTTAAATTATGATAGCTCAGGCGAGTTTATAAAACATAAGTTTGTTCATGACAAAATGAATCACCTTTTGTCATATTGGCCTTCTAATGGGAAATAACTGCCTGAAATGCTTCTAAAGAGTTTTTATACTTGATCGATAGCTTCCTCGAATGTCGTCATCATTTGACGTTGCACCAATTGTGATACCCCTGACCAAGCAAGAAATTTGCAAGAAAATTCTAGTGTGTAGAGGACAAAGCACAAAAAAGACTTGAAAGCACTACAAGATTCGCTAAACAACAAGAATAGAATGTAGTATAAAGTGTGTCAAGCCTTTATCAGATTGTATATTTTAGATATTTTGATTGACATCCAAGACAATGGGCCAATTTCAAAGAACATATTAGAAGGGTTGATAATCTTGGTATCCAAGAAAAAGAAAGCAAATTTGATCTAGACTTTTGATTCTTAATTATGTTGAATACTCATTATGAAATTATAATGAACCTATTGTGTATGTACATTGGGGCATGCCCTGGCTAGGTATGTAGATTGATTTGTTGAAGAAAGAAACACATATGACAATGTCCTCAATACATCTATTGCCATAGATGTGGCCTTTCTCGAAACACTATGTCCCTTTAGCACTGATTTTTAATCTTTCCATGTAGATAGGAGCTAAATGTAACTTTGAAACTTTTTTGGAATTCATTAGATTCAAGATATGCTATATTGTAAAAATTGCCTTTGAGTCATGAATGGTTTCTCATGAATCTTAGAGCTTACATTCTGATCTACTACATGGAGACTCAAAGTGAAATGATCTCTACTCATCTCTTTCATTGTATCATTGGAATCTTGTCTACAGTGGCCCACGCCATGGCAATTTGTCCTGCTACATGCATCTCTTGGATGATGGCATGTAATGGCAGTATGTTTGAATGCCAAAAGAAATATCAACCATCTTGCCATAGTCATTTGCTTCTTTCATTTGCAGGTTACATTTTCTCCAAAACTTTCTTAATACATATGTCGTTTGACAATCAATCCAAAAATAATAAATCTGTGATTCCATGTTATTGCTCCACAACAAATACCATTTGATAGAAATTTGAAGAAAACAATGTTGGAAGAGATTTTTCAATGATAAATTACAAACTTACCAGTATGTTCGTTTGACCAACATGCTCAAGGCCTACAATATCCATGCATTGTATGATTGGTCTTAAAACAATCTCTAAATTAATTATCTTACACAGTCGCTCCATGTCATTAATGAGATTCATGAGACATACAACGAGCACCCATCCATCATCATCCCGAATGATAGACCCAATGAGTAACACAACAAGTCGGTAGGCAAAACATTCCAAAACAAAACATTTGAATCTTGGGAATCCAATATCATACCTATAGGAATGTCCACAATCACAAATCTGTTGGCGAAAGTCGCAGCTTGAACTTGGGCCGATCGAACTCGACAATCACCAAACAAAGAAAATAATGAAAAATTATAAAGAATCAAATCAAATTACAGAATTTAGACGATTACTCAGATCCGACTGGTAGAATATTTGTGTAGGTGTCTAGTACAGCCATGAAGAGAGCGAAATGGTTAGGCATCTATGAAAACCGTGCGCTCTTCGAGTAAGATATTTTGCATTAGTTATTGGAGCAAGTAGTTTGTCAATTTGCTCTTTTACAAGATTTCATACAATATTCTGTGTCTGTAGAGATTCTCCTTCAACAACATCATGAATATGTTTCCCCAGGTGAATAACAGAAAGAGAAATATATCTTCTTATTTTGCTTGTTTTGAAACCATAATAGGATTTAGGCATGATGTAGAGTTTACAAGATAAGGCTAAACCATATAGTATAAACTCTACAGTAAGCAGACGTGAAACTGGGTAGTTAATGAGTAACAACATGTTAGAATGATGACATAGTCTAAATTTATCAAAGAAGAAGCTCCATTTCAAGTGGTATTATTTGATTGTTGAAAGTGTTGAATCTCGAAAGTATTCAAGTCAAGTCGAGTTGACCGGTTAACTTGTCGATGGTTAGTTGCGAGGCTCGAACCCGAATATTGTTTGAGTATCAAGTCAACTTTCGCTCCACTTTGAATGTGCATATATTTCTGTAGACTGTTTTGAATGTGCATATAAAATTGTAGATTGTCTCGAATAATAGCTCATTTCTATATACTGTTGTAGAGAGTGGATATTTACATTGTACAAGAGTACTCAGAAGATGAATGTAGGTGAGTAGGAGTAAGATTAAACTCCAACACTCTCCCTTGGGCTTTCTACTAGGCACCTGAATGAAAATTTAACATACTAACTAACTTTAGCATGTTTTGCTCTTGACAATGGCTTTGTCAGAATATTAGCCAACATACTGTCGATGTGACAATAACTTAATTTACTTTAAATTTTTTCTCTAAGAAAAATGAAATTGAATTTCAATGTGCTTAGTTCTAGAGTGAGTTCATGAGTTTAGAGAAAGAGCTATGCAGCTCTGATTGTCGATACTGTGAGTTGTTCGAAAAGGAACTTGCATGGAGTCATGTGCTAAGAAGCACTTGAATCAAGATACCATTGTTGGGTCTCTCTACTTCATTGATCTTGTACCATCAGCAATGTTGGTTTTTTGTAGGAGTTTCTAGCAAAATCAGAACTTCCTTCATGATGCTGCTCAATCTTCTTCCTTGTTTCATTGTTCTTGAGAACTTGACAATCCTTGATGTCATGGTTGGTTCTCTTGTAGTACTTGTAGAAGAGTTTGATCTTTGGCTTTTGTTGTTGTCGATCATGTTGTTTTTGTTGTTGGTGCGAATCAGTCTGCTCAACTTTGGTCTTTTTGTCCTTCGGATTCTTCTTCCTTTGGGACTATTGCTTATTCAAATATAGGGCAACTATCTTGCTATTCAATGTCGATAAGCTCTTTCTTTTTTCTTCTTACTTCTTCCTGTCTTATTGATCAACCGTATCTCAGAGGATGAATCTTCCGTGATAAAAAAATGATCTAATAATGGTAATAGTCGTGAATTCTAACCTGCTCTAATAAATTGAACCCACTATGATACCACCTTGTTGGCAAAGGTCGGAGCTCAAACTTGGGCTAATCGAACTCAACAATCACCAAACAAAGAAAATAATAAATGATAGATTCAAATTATAGAATTCAGATGATTACTTAGATCATTCTTTTTTATTGGTAGAATAGTTGGGTAAGTGTCTAGGATAGCCATGAAGAGAGCGAAATGGTTAGGCGTCTACAACCGTGTATTCTTCGAGTCAGATATAGAAAGAAAAATAATCAAAAATCATTCGACAGTATTAGCATATGTAAAGAAAATAGGAAATCTATATAATAGTTATTGTGATACAATGATCAGATCACAAATAATCTTGTGTCCAAAAATGGTTCATAGTTCTGATCTGCTATGCGTTGTGATCCTACTTTATTTATTATAGATTAAAACAATATCTCTATTTTTTGCTCTCACGTTCTGATTTATTGTATATATACAAGTTTACAGGGATCATGGCTAACCGGAGGGTTTAGGCACGATGTAGAGTTTACAAAATAAGGCTAAACCATTTAGTGTAAATTGTATAATAAGCAGACATGGAACTGTACGGTTACTGCATAACAACATGTTCGAATGATGTAGTCAAAAATATATTCAATAGAGGAAAAGCTCCATTTCAAGTGGTACCATTCGATTGTCAAAAGTATCGAATCTTGAAAGTATTCAAGTTGAGTCGAATCAACCAGTTGGACTTGTCGATGTTCAGTCATAAGGCTTGAACTCGAATATTGTTTGAGTGTCGAGTCGACTTTTGCTCTACTTTGAATGTGCGTGTATTTCTGTAGACTCTCTCAAATGTAAAATTGCAGACTGTCTCGAATAATAGTTCATTTTTGCAAACTGTTGTACAGAGTGGATATTTACATTATACAAGTGTACTCAGTAGATAAATTTAGGTGAGGAGTAGTATTAAGCTCCAATAGAATTTACGGACCATGAGACAACAACATGTCCTCGTGCTTTGTTACCTTTTGTATTTTTTTTGAAAAAAATCTCTTATCTTCAATAGGTTGTCGAATGATGTGTTTCCAGTATTTCGTGCATGGCCAAGAGCACAAACATCACAAGCAAAGGCATCAACTTTGTAAGAGATGTCAGAAACAAGATGTAAAGGGTATTGCAATTTTGATGATGATATAAATGTTGCCTCAACAATATGCTTCTTTGTTCGCACATGAGCGGGATGCTTGAGAACCAAGCTGCATCTCCAATCACCATGGACAATTCTTGTGCTCCCATTTTGTGAATGATGCCCTACCACCATGCAATTGTAGTAAATCCGAGTACATGCATACATCATTGTCCATGGTTGTCCAAGCTCTTAGAATAGGATGCATGGAGTCTACTTTGCCTACAGAATGTAAGTGTGTCAAATATTGTGCAATATATATAGAATCATACTTGACATTGCACAAACTAAAACTTTGACAATAATCAAATATATCAAGGAGGACTTGAAAACCACATGTTGAGAAGCACAATATATGTTAGCCTGCTATGATATATCCTATTCATTTACCTTCATCATCTTTTGCAATGGTGAATATAACTCTTTCCTATAGATTGACATCAGATCATCTATACATCATATCATCCATGTATTCAATCAATGTAGGATAAGATGATAAAATAATTGAGATTCTAACATGCATAGAAAAAAGACTAGAGCGAATGGAATCTGACTCTATTTGCAGTTGTTCAACCTAAACCTCTTTGGCAGGCCAAAACACAAAGGTTTTATCTCCCCTTAGCATTCCATATGTCAATCGTCTCTCCCCAACAAAGATATCCAATGCACTCTCATGGAGTTAGAAACAGTTGTGATATTTCCAATTCCATTCCTATATTTTGCCGATTTTCCCGGGCACTGAGGCAGATCCCTATTTGATAACATCATGAACTTTGGTGAGCCATTGACTCTTCTGTTTGGTTCAATTATCTGGACCTGGTGCTTAAGATAGATTTTGATAAAGCTTTTGATCGCATCAGTTGGAACTACCTCCTTACCTGTTGTTCTTCATTTGGCATCCCAAAATACATCACCAAACTCATATGTGCCCTCTCATTAGAGAAAATATGGGCCCAAAAAGAGGGCCCTATAAGAAATGCCATGTAGGAGAGAGAGAAATAACTTTAAAGTAATTATAATATCATTTTCTAACTTCTTTACGCATCTGCCCGCACTACTTTCCATGTAAATGAATGCACCTTAGTTTAGTCACATCAAACTTCACTGGTGTTTAACCACAGTTAAAACATAATTTTTTAAAATGCTGAAATATTCCCTCCCAATAGTTGAGAACACTCAAAAATTTGAATTAGGAGTGACATTTCTGAAAAAAAACCTACGCCATCTCTATCTGCAGCAGAGTCATTAGCGCCATCTCCAGCTTTGTTATTGTCATTGTGTTGTTTGTTACTATATTACTATACTAATGACCAACTTTATCATCTTCATGTGGATCTGTCACCAGAATATGCTCCGCTCATGACGAGAAATTCAAAGCAACCCAAATTGTCAACTTCTGATATGGTCCGATATAGGGAGGAAAAGCTCAAACATGTAGATTTATGGTCATCAGAAACATTGTATCCTATTGATCCATGTTCATTGCAACATCCAGATTTTCATTCGGTGAGTCAGTTAATAATCTATATGTGTCATGGTAAAAATGGCCTTTTGGGTTACTGTGAGAATTTGATGCTCTATGGGAATGCATATTCAATGCAAAGAAATACATTATTTGGAAGAGGAATCAAGGAAAATATCAAAGGAGTGCGAAGAAAAATCTACCAAGATGAAAACTTGTTTGGATGAAAATGAGATGGTCAAGGAGGAGATCCAAAGGTTGAAATCTTCTTTGCATCATTATACAACTAGTAATGATGAGATAAAAATTGCATTTCAATCCATGCGTATCTCATATTTGTCTCTTGTTAAAGATATGGATGTGCTCAACAGAAAGGTCCAAAGCAACAAGAGGAAAAGACTGGTGAACAAGGATATATGTGATCTATCATCCAGAAGAGGTCATAGAAAAAGACGAATCTGTGCATTCAAGTAAGTTATAGCTTATTTGGTACTGAAAATTGCTTGAACTTTTTGATTTATTCATAATCACTAATTTTGTTATTTATTCATTTCAACTTTCTATTGATTTGCTTATTATATACTGCTGTGAATACTCTGAGTGTCCTAATTTCTACTGACATTTTCATGAACATTATGTTTGCAATGCAGATCAGCATTGGTTGTTGAAGACCATTTGGCCGATGAGATTTCAATTGGAAATTCACTAGGCTCTATCTTGACTTCTAAATCTATAAAGTCAATGTTAAATAATTACAAAATGAAAAAGATTAAGGCTTCAGTTACTGATAACCTTATGGATGAAGTTGGAAAAATATTAGACACTGCATTGCTTCAGGGGGCATGTGACTTTTCTAGCATCAATAGGGAAGCATATGCAACAATGTTTAACATGATAAAGGAGGCATTTGCACAGGTAAATATTAAAAAGTTTTCAATCCCACAACCATTTCATTTTTTAAAAAAAAAAGACATGTTAAACCATGGTATGCAGACAATAGTTGGTAATCCATCTCATATCAATGAAGTGTATTGCTCGAAAGGAAAAAGTCTAGCATATAACAATTCCAACAATTTATTTATTGACATTAATTGAAGAAACAAAGTGTTTCTGAATACAAAGCCTTGCTAGCTTGCGGCCCATCGACTGACGAACATGTTCGCGAAACTCGAATATCTGAAGACACAAAACACGAAGAGTTTCGCGAACACGAAAGTCAACGAAGCCGAAGACCAACATGTTCGCGAACTAGAACATCTGAAGACGTGAAACACGAAGAGTTTCGTGAACATGAACGATCCACGAACGAGATTCCCTTGCAGTCCTATAGTGTTGATTACCCAAGAGGAGCTAGACAGAATAACAGAGAAATCTGTAAATATTCTTTCCACTTCTGTTTCTGCTCCTGTACATAATATTTTTGTGAGAATTCCATACGATCCAGCCCAGTTTTTTTTTATTCTGACCATTATAATCAATACGAGGCCTACCTAGCTAACAAAATTGATCTTCTCGGAAATTTTTTTGATTTTTTTCTTCTAGATACACGTAGAAGCTTTAGATTAGGTCCCAAATTCTGTGCCGAGCTAAAAGATAAGACCATAGAAATTTCAGATGCAATAGTAGAGGCTGGAGTTTCTTTTTTGCAGAATAGTATTAGTTTCGATTCCCATGGTACAGTTTTTGTAGTTAGTCCATTTTTCATGGGAGCGGTACAGGCGAAAGAAGCCAATTTTGATAAGGCTGTCTATTTTATCGAGTGCAGTCCTATGGCAAAATTTTATTTGATTCCATATGAAAATAAGTAAGGATTGTTCTTTTGTTTTTGTTGCTTTAATCTGGATTGTTGCATGCCTCATTGCTTTAATAAGAACAAATTTTTTTCATAAATATGAATTTAATGATATTTGTATCTTGGTTGTTGCAGTCGGCATTGGAGCCTAAACATTCTTTTTGTAAAGATAAATAAAGAGGGAGACTTTTCTATGTGTAAAATTAAACTCAGTTGCAAATATACATAGAGAATTTGATTCTCTACTTCATGATGCCGTTCGGGAAATACCGACAACGACAACTTCAATTGGAGATATAACCATTAAATCTCTCAAGGTATATTCAATTTATCTCTGATATGCATGTATTCTTTTTTTAATTCAAATGTATTGTCATAGCATAAATAAAATTTCTATCATAATATTACTAATTTTTGTTCTATATATGCAGCGTGTACAGCAAAATGACGCTTTTAGTTGTGCATGGTTCGTCCTGTACAATACGAAGCTATTTTTTGAATGGTATAATTTACAAACGGATGTAGATATTGAAAAGGTAATATTCTATTCATTTGTAGTTCATTTCATTCTGATTCATATTATATTACTATCATTGTTTGTAATTTGTTGATTCTCGTGTTTTGTGATGACAGTTCACTCTTGAGCCGTATACTCCTGATGATGTATATAGATTTCGGCAAGATTTGATCAGAACCTTTGCCCAGTATAGTGTAAGCGTTGCACCTGCAATCGAGGGCCCTCAAAAGGAAGCTGCTCCTGTCTTAACAACCTTTCAGGTTGTTCAGGATGCAGATCTTATTTTATATGATCAAAAAGGAATAAAAGTCCTTCCTAACACAGAGGAAGGCAATTGTGTAGCAAATATTTCTCTTGCCTTAAAAAGGCATTGAGGCCCTTCCCGAAACAGAGGAGGGCAAAATTATAGGAGGAGTTGTTGCTTTATCAGTTCCTAATATTGATATAGAAAATATAGAAAAATTGATTGAATAGAGATCTATTTGTAAATAGAGAGGCATAAAAAAAAAATACAATCATTTTACTTGTAAACATGCAATTTTTCTATAATGATTAGAAGACATTGGCATGTATTTATTGATAGTGAATCTCAATGTTCTTCCATAAGTTGGATTGTTTCACCAATATCTCTGCATTTGATCTCAAGCTCATGTCTTTTACATACCTGCATAAAACTAATACAAAGTTAGCTAGAATTAGTACAGAGTTTGTATTAGAAAGTTTTGACTGAAACTATTCATAAAAAATCGAGTGTTTAGAGTTACTTACGAGTTTACCATTGAAAATAAATCTGAAGTCTAAAAGTACATCATCTTGTAGGAGCAATAGTTCCCGCCAGATATCAAAGCTACGTAATGGAATTGGTACTATTTGTCCAAAATTTCCTTTTGTATCAGGAATGTACATTGATTTATAAAAAAAGATTCCACTATCAGCTAGATCATTTGCAGTTCTACCTCGATATTGCAGCTATCCAATATCAGTGTGAATAACATCTAACACACCTCTAAAGATCCACTGGGCTCTCATTCATTTATGTTGGATGGATATTAATCTGCAAGAGAAAAATGATCAGATTGACAAGTTTACTATTAGATATTTATGCATGACAAAAATCAAAGTATCAAAAATACCAATACTCACAGTTGCTTTTTTTGTGATCCTAACGGTTGAGTCCTTGCACATTTATCTATGAATGCATATATACATGTTGGACTAGAATTTCAGAAATAGATTTTCCTCCTGATGATGTTCTGAAATCCAAAATTTTGGCCTTCCAATAAGATCAAAATGATAGTTTTGACTTTTTCCTTTTTCGAAATGTTCCTCTTGATGATGGATGCATCAAAACCCAAGAGTATTTTGAATATTTTCTTTGCACCCATAATCCATTATCAACTGTCTCGTTGAATAGAAGCACAGAGTCGATTGAGGAGCACGGTTTCCTTGATGGCGCCATTTGTAATTTGCATGCAAAAATCTGAAACAATGAACTATGAATCTGAAAATTTGCGAAGACAAAAAGCCATGAATCTGAGAAAAAGTGTTGGGAAAAATTTGAAACACAAATTTATTTGGCGTCACAAATTAACTTTGGTTATCCCTGTTAACCATGGTTTGACAGTGCATATACATTAATGGTACATCGATTTTCTCATCTCAACCATCTATCATATTCATTTTCAATATTTTTGGGTCTCTTCGGGCAGTGATGAGCTGGAAGGGCAGGCCTCATCAACCAATGGCATTTCCACATGCTACCCGACGAAACAACAATATATTTAAAAAGTTTTTATTTTATTTATATTTGAAAAATTCTACGTTATGTAGAACCCCGAAGCTAAGGTTTCAATTGGTCCACATGGCAACGAAAATAAGAAAAAAAATAAAAAAAACATCTTCTTCAAAGAGGGCTCTAAGTTTCTCTAATGTTTCTTCTACCTCATCTTCCATTCTGTTTTTTCCATTCCTTTCACCCTCCTTGTTTCTTGCAGCCTCAAATAATAGATCAAGAACTAATCATCACACGTAAGAATCATTACAATTCCTTATAATTCTACTATCTTCATAGACTTAAATTGTAAAGACCATAAGGGATAACCCCTAAGATGAGGATATGAGAACACAATAGGAGAGTCTATAGAGACAAACCGCACAACCAATCCTAGATCAAACCTGGATCTAGCCCCCAAGCCATGCCATGTGAAAGCTAGAGGAGAAGAGAGAAATCATTAAAATATAGAATGATTAAAACTCAATTCTGAGTATCCCATATACTCTTTTGAGTTTCTAGCACCAAATGCAAGAAAATAACATTCATTCATCTTAATAGACTTGTGTGTCTCCTATGATAACTGGAGATCCAATTAAATGAAGAACTGTACTCAAGCATCTACAGATCATACTATAGTAGAATAGCATCCACTAAAATACATTAAGTTCTCCACAAATAAAATACATATCTTGTGAGAATGTTTGTGAGATCCATAGGTTCTCAATTAAAATACTGGAGTAAAAAGATTCAAAACACTGATTCAAACTCTTACTCAATTAATAGGTTAAGAATTAATCATCACACTTAAGAATCTTCACTATTCCATATAATTCTTCTAACAATAATTAAGTATCTATTTATGATTCATCAACCATAAATATTTAGATTCATATGATTTGTCAATCATAATTCCCTGAAATCCAATATCATACTTAATCATTTACAGGATACTGGAGTATATGTCCAACATAACTCAGGAAAAGTAAAAGTCATTCCAAAATCTTTCTATTAAGAAAATGCTGGATTCAGGAATACTTTCAAAACATGATTCTTTAACTAAAGTGCAAGATTCAAGTTCTATAAATCACTGTTAATTAAAGACTGAACGCGAGCTTATAACAATTATGTATGGCTTCGATACTAATTAGTTACTTTTTTATTATACAATTTATCTATTTGATCAGTGTATAATGCAAATGCAAGTGCATGTTAGGTTTGTAATAAAGCAAAAGAATATTCATATGAATTTGAACATCTATCTCCTTTAATAAACCATAACTTCCTTAGTCATTTGTCCTAATTAAATCTTGAAATAATGTCATCCATCAAATTATACTCTATCGTTGCCCATGACATTAAAGTTAAAGTGGAAAAATAATTTCAATACACACATGCAGTGTTGAATTTTGACACCCTGTCGGGACCATGTGGTCTAGAAACTGGTTGTCTCCATATCTGTCACGGCTTGTGGTTCTGAGTGTTCCTTGCATGAACTTGAATGGGTTAAGCTCTTGGGGAACGGGCTCTAACCTGTCGGCTGAGTTGGATGGCTTGCTTGGGTGGAAGTTACCTGTTTATGGTTGTCCAGTCTGGCGTGGCGCCAAGTTGGCTTCCAGCACTTGTGATGAAGCTTTCAGTTGGTTAAGTCTGATGTAAGTCAGACCGCTTGCTTGGAATGGATGTTACTCGTTTGTAACGAAGCTTCGAGTTGGTTAAGTTTGATGTATGTCGGGCGGCTTTCTTGGAGGGAAGTCACCCACATCGGGACCCCCGATCTGGCATGGCACCAGGTTGGATCTCAATGTTGGTTTTCGGAACTTCAAGTTGGTTGAGTCTGATCGTTGTTGGCGAGTTGGCTGCTTGTATGTCACGTGGGTTTGGATGGCAAGAGTTGAAGGCTGGGAAGCTAAGTCGTGGTTCCCGGCTCCCTTTGGGATGCCTGCGCTACATGTGGTATCAGAGCCGACTGGCCGGTCAGCTATGCGGATCTCGAGGAAATGGCCACTGTTTGGGGTTCATCATGACAACTGTTGTGCAAGGTGCTGCCCACAGTGTAAGCATGGGTGCGTCCATGATCGGGGTGGTCGGCAGAACGGGGGACTTGATGAGTCAAGGTGCTGCCCTTGAGGTGTAAGCATGGTCAGTTCTCGCGGTTCGGGCCTGGCTGTTGTAAAGCTGACTCGGGTGCACCCAGCGTGCCCTGTAAGACTCAAAGGGGTGACACTCTCTAAGTTCCTAGAGCAAGTTAGAACGTCAAGGACTGAGCCTCCGACCTGTGGTGAGCCAGTCAAGTAGTCACAAGTCATGAGCTAGCTCTGGAGCTCGAGTCATTGCCTACTCAGGAAGCAAGTTGATTCGGCCACCGGGACGGCTCCCGGGACCCATGTCCGGGAGCCAGACTGATTGTGCCAGGCTTGCCAGGCTTAATCAGCAAAATAAAAACTAGGTCCTAAAAAGCGTGCTTTACCAGAAAGCACTATGTTTCAAACCAGAGGGGGTGCGCCGAATCACAGCAGAACTATAGGGGGAGTCCGGCAGACAGAAACTTGGACAGCTCAACCAGCGCCAGGAATCCAGTTGCCAGGTCTCAGCCCCCTCTACCAGCACGAGCTAGGCACAATGGCCAGCACGTGTTGGTGGCCCCGAGACCGGTCAGTCTATGTATGAATGTAACCTCTTCCAAATCTAATAAAGTTGATCCTTGGGGATGATTACCATTTTGGTTTCGCCTCTGGGACTGGTCCAAGTGGAAGGACCCTTACTACAACCTTTTTGCGTCGCTGGCGCCTAAGGGTCCCTGTCATCGACATGGGGCTTTGCCGCTATGCCAATTGGTCAGTTTGGCGACCACTATGCCTTGGGTTTCATGTGTGGCTTGCCTTTGCCTTTGGTTACCTTTTGGGGATGGATTCTGAGTTGGCTTTCGGGTTGGTTGGGATTCCAGCTGAATGGTTTAGCTTGTTACGTTTTTGAGTTGGCTTTTACGTAAGTACATGATGAATGAATGTTAGACTTAAGCGCGTGTTGGGAAAACCGCTCAAGTCTCAGCGCCCTTTGAGGCACTGGCGCAACATGTGGTATCAGAGCCGACCAGCCGGTCAGCAACGCAAGTCTCACAGGGATGGCCACGTTTTGGGATTTGTCAGGACAACCATTGCGCAAGGTGCTGCCCACAGTGTAAGCACGGGTGCGTCCACGGTCGGGGTGGTCGGCAGAACGGGGGACTTGATGAATCAAAGTGCTACCCTCGAGGTGTAAGCACGGTCAGTTCTCGCGGTTCGGGCCTGGCGTTGTCTGCACGTAGGACGGATGAGACAAAGTGCTGTCTAGGTAGGTGAAAGCACGGTCTGTACCTTGTGGGGTGCAGGGCGACATATTTGAACTATACGGGTTAACCATTGATACATAGATGCTGCTCGAATTCGGGTGTAAAGCACGGGTGGTTAGCTGCCGATCGTTTAGCTATAAGGGCTATCGACCAAAAAGTGGTGGGGCGTGACTGAGGCAATGTGCTGCTTAATGGTGAAAGCATGGATGGTTGGATGGATGTTTCTCCGTCGGCTAATTCTGTGATAGATTTGTGTGGGCATGGCTTTAACGAAGGACAGCCAACAGTGACAGACCAGCTGACACGGGACCAAATGGAGCCAACATTGCCTGCAGTTTCCATATCAAAGGTGAATTCAAGTGCCGATGCAGAGCTCAAGGAGCTCAACTTGTGTGACCAAGCGAAAGCTCATTTCTTTAACGAAGGACATCCAACAGTGACAAACCAGCTGACGCGAGGTCAAATGGAGCCAACATTGCCTCCAGCTTCTACATCAGAGGTGAATCTAAGTGCCGATGCAGAGCTCAAGGAGCTCAACCTGGGTGACCAAATGAAATATCTAGAGTCCTAGGGGACTCATCCAGACACGTGACGAAAATGACATATCTGAGGCTTAAGGGAGCCGTAAGCACCTTTTTCTTTCATGTTAATAAAGTAAGCCGCATTTCTCATCGAGGAGTGAGCTTCAGTCTAATGTCTAAGTGCAGTAGCTTTACACAGGTTTTACGTAAGTGAAATAGATCCACACTTTTCCTCTGCTGGGTGCAAACACAATATCATTACTTCTCTTTATAGTTGGTCTTCTTTGGCAGGTGAATCAAGCCCGTGCCCTGTATATGTGAATAAAGTCTGGCCGATGAATTAAGCCCGTGCCATGAGTCTTAGTTTCTAGTTTGGACCTGATGAGGACATCAACTTTCTCGAACGAGGGGAGGATGTTGTGAAGCTGACTCAGGTGCACCCAGCGTGCCCTATAAGACTCAAAGTGGTGACACTCTCTAAGGTCCCAGATCGAGTTAGAACGTCAAGGACTGAGCCTCTGACCTGTGGTGAGCCAGTCAAGTAGTCACAAGTCATGAGCTAGCTCCGGAGCTCGAGTCATGGCCTAGTTAGGAAAGCAAGTTGATTCGGCTGCTGGGACGGCTCCCGGGACCCATGTTTAGGAGCCAGACTGATTCTACCAAGCTTAATCAGCAAAATAAAAACTAAGTCCTAAAAAGCGTGCTTTACCAGAAAGCACTATGTTTCAAACCAGAGAAGGTGCGCCGAATCACAGCAGAACTATAGGGGGAGTCCGGCAGACAGAAACTTGGCTCAACCAACGCCAGGAATCCAGTAGCCAGGTCTCAGCTCCCTCTACCAGCACGAGCCAGGCACAATGTCCAGCACGTGTTGGTGGCCCCGAGACCGGTCAGTCTATGTATGAATGTAACCTCTTCCAAATCTAATAAAGTTGATCCTTGGGGATGATTACCATTTCGATTTCGCATCCGGGACTGGTCCAAGTGGAAGGACCCTTACTACAACCTTCTTGCGTTGCTGGCACCTAAGGGTCCCTGTCATCGACATGGGACTTGCCGCTATGCCAATTGGTCAGTTTGGCGACCACTATGCCTTGGGTTTCATGTGTGGCTTGTCTTTGCCTTTGGTTACCTTTTGGGGACGGATTCTGAGTTGGCTTTCGGGTTGGTTGGGATTCCAGTTTTTTTAAGTCTGAATTGTTAAGCTTGTTACATTTCTGAGTTGGCTTTTACGTAAGTGCATGATGGATGAATGTTAGACTTAAGCGCGTGTTGGGGAAACCGCTCAAGTCCCAGTGTCCTTTGAGGCGCCGACGCAACACTGGCGCTGTCTGCACGTAGGACAGATGAGACAGTGTGCTGCCATTAGGTTGGTGTAAGCATGGTCTGTGCCTTGTGGGGTGTGGGGCGACATATTTGAACTGTACGGGTTAACGATTGATACAGAGATGCTGCTCGAATTCAGGTGTAAAGCACGGGTGGTTAGCTGCTGGTGCGGGATAGCTGCCAATCGTTTAGCTATAAGGCTATCGACCAAAAAGTGGTGGGACGTGACTGAGGCAATGTGCTGCTTAATGGTGAAAGCACATATAGTTGAATGGGTGTCCTCTGTGGGCTGATTCTGTGATCAATCTGTATGGGCGCAGCCAGGCAAAGGTCCTTTGGTAGGATTATCTCAAAGGGGGACCTTGTCTTTGTTACTTGTTGGTAAACTTGCCTGAGTGTCTTACTTGTATGTATTCGTGGTGAGTCTTCGAGGGCTGATACCATCAAACAAAGAGGACTACAGAATTTGTGGGGTGCATTTGCAGTTCAAGTACCCGCACATGAACGGCAACGAAAAGACTCAATGTTTGCAAAGGATGGATGTCTAGCCTGTTTCTTGGGTTAGTTTCATTTGCGACAACGCCCACTAGACGCAAGCAGGAAATCGAAAGTTGGAAAGGGCAATTTCAGGGGAGATCTTCTATGCTCCTTTTGGGATGCCTGCGCTACACGCTGCCGGCGCCACTGTGACCAGAATCCAGCCGGCGCCAAGTTCCTATGACTAAAAATCTTTGATCGACTCTAGCCAAGTCCAGAGAGCTCAGATCGATGCGCAATCACCTCACATGATCTAGGCATGATTAAAGGAAGCCTGGGGATCAATAAATTCTAGAGAGAGAAAATGACTCCTAGAGAGAGAAAATTGTGCTTTACCAGCCTGGGTAGAGTACTTGGTATGAGGGGGGTGTCGAATCCCACCAATACTATAGGGGAGTGCGGGTTGCGACTCAAGGCGAGCTCTAACCAAGTCTCAGCCGCCCTTGTTGGAATGTTGTCCTGGCACTTGCCTTGGCATGCTAGTGCCCTGGAGACTAGGGTCGGTCACACACTTGAAATGTAACCTTCTTAGATTTATCAATAAAGTGGGATTTTCTCAAACTGACTCTGATTACCTTCTGGGTTTCAGTGTTCGGTACAAGCGCCAGTTGTAAGGCCGCTTCAAAATTTTTAAGTTGGCACATAGCTGAGGGTCGTATCCCGGGACGCCAGCGGTATGCCGTCGAGACCATTCGGTCCGTGGCGCCAGCGGTATGCTGTTGGGACCATTTGGTCTAGGAACTGGTTGTCTCCATATCTGTCATGGCTTGGGGTTCTGAGTGTTCCTTGCATGTACGTGAATGGGTTAAGCTCTTGGGGAACTGGCTCTAACCTGTCGGCTGAGTTGGATGGCTTGTGTAGCGCAGGCATCCCAAAGGGAGCCGGGAACCACGACTTAGCTTCCCAGCCTTGAAGTCTTGCCATCCAAACCCACTTGACATACAAGCAGCCAACTTGCCAACAACGATCAGACTTAACCAACTTGAAGTTCTGAAAACCAACATTGAAATCCAACCTGGCGCCATGCCAGATCGGGGGTCCCGATGTGGGTGACTTCCCTCCAAGCAAGCCGCCCGACATACATCAAACTTAACCAACTCGAAGCTTCGTTACAAACGAGTAACATCCAATTCAAGCAAGCGGTCTGACTTACATCAGACTTAACCAACTGAAAGCTTCGTCACGAGCGCTAGAAGCCAACCTGGCGCCACGCCAGACTGGACAGCCATAAACAGGTAACGTCCACCCAAGCAAGCCATCCAACTCAGCTGACAGGTTAGAGCCCGTTCCCCAAGAGCTTAACCCATTCACGTTTATGCAAGGAACACTCAGAACCACAAGCCGCGACAGATATGGAAACAACCAGTTCCTGGACCAAATGGTCCCGACAGCATACCGCTGGCGCCACGGACCGAATGGTCCTGACGGCATACCGCTGGCGTCCCGGGATACGACCCTCAGCTATGTGCCAACTTAAAAATTTGGAAGCGGCCTTAGAACTGGCGCTTTTACCGAACACTAAAACCCAGAAGGTAATCAGAGTCAATTTGAGGAAAACCCCACTTTATTGATAAATCTGAGAAGGTTACATTTCAAGTGTGTGACTGACCCTAGTCTCTGGGGCGCTAGCATGCCAAGGCGAGAGCCATGACAACATTCCAGCAAGGGAGGCTGAGACTTGGTTGGAGCTCACCCTGAGTCGCAACCTGCACTCCCCTATAGTATTGGTGTGATTCGGCACCCCCCTCATACCAAGCACTCTAGCCAAGCTGGTAAACCACATTTTTCTCTCTCTAGGATTTTTTCTTTCTAGAAAGTCATTTTCTCTCTCTAGATTTTAATTATCCCCAGGCTTCCTTTAATCATGCCTAGATCGTGTGAGGTGATTGCACATCGATCTGAGCTCTATGGACTCCGTTAGAACCGATCAAAGATTGTCAGCCATAGGAACTTGGCGCCGGCTGGATTCTGGTCACAGTGGCGCAGGAAGCGGCGCCTGCGCCATTGGCGCCTGGAGCAGCAGGGGCGCTGCTGGCGCCGGGGACATAGCTGGCGCCGATGGCGCCGGAAGTAAAGCTTGTAAAGGTAACTTTACAACAGCTTGCTTGGGTGGGAGTTATCTGTTTATGGCTGTCCAGTCTGGCGTGGCGCCAGGTTGGCTTTCAACGCTCGTGATGAAGCTTTCAGCTGGTTAAGTCTGATGTAAGTCAGACCGCTTGCTTGGAATGGATGTTACTCATTTGTAACAAAGCTTCGAGTTGGTTAAGTTTGATCTATGTCAGTCGGCTTGCTTGGAGGGAAGTCACCCACACCGGGACCCCCGATTTGGCATGGCGCCAGGTTGGATCTCAATGTTGGTTTTTGGAACTTCAAGTTGGTTAAGTCTGATAATTGTTGGCGAATTGGCTGCTTGTATGTCAAGTGGGTTTGGATGGCAAGAGTTGAAGGTTGGGAAGCTAAGTCGTGGTTCTCGGCTCCCTTTGGGATGCCTGCGCTACACGAAGACCAATCGAGAACCGAAGGCTATGTTGATTATTCTTCTTCTTACTAATCGACTTATCGGTTTTAATCTTCATTCGTTGTTTATCCAGTTCTACGGATTTTCCCGTGTCATAGTCTGCAATTTTACAAGTGTTTTTACACAATCTACAGAATTACATGGAGTTTTACCACAGTGTCACATTTCATTTTTCTCTCACTTCAGCTTTCTCGCCTGTCAGGAAGTACATGGAGTTTTACCTTAGTGTCGCTTCGGTTTTTTCAATTTCTTGCGAAGCTGTCACCTGTCAGGAATCTCATGTAAAAATGTAGTGTTGCTTTTTGCATTTTTCGCCTGTCAGGATTTGCGAGCAAATATGCAGAGTCACAATATTCAATTGATGACAAAATGTTGTGTGAAAAATACAGATCCTAAGTGGATCTAAACTCCAAGATCATTGGCTTGAATGCTTGCACTCCAAACTACATAAGCTAGGAATTGGCAACACATTCTATGCTACCTAGAATGCAAAGAACTTGATCAAAAAGCATTTATCACAAATGGAAACTTCCATAAACATCAAGTGCGGCCCAAAATAGCATTATACAGTCCATAATACATCAGCCTACCACTTTTGGAAAGCACCTAAGATCATACACACAAAGCTTGAACTCAATCACTACACAATGCCAACAATGGAAGGAGAACCCAATAGAAAAATCTCTCATTAAGCAAATGAATACAATGGATCTGCTCCAACCTGTTTCTCCACGGCCTACCTGCTATATATAGCTGAGAGAGATGACTCTCTCTCCTCTCTCTAGACCCTCCTTACCTAAAATATGCCCTATATAGGTAAAATTGGCATATATGTCCAAAATACATGAAAATGGACTCATTTCGAAGGTCTTGAAGTTTGACACTTCTTCATACTGAAAAAATACACTTACTAAAAATATCTAGACCTGTTTCACACGTGTGAAAAGTCAGATCCTAAACTATGTGCCATTTTTAGCAATTTTGGCCTAAAACTAGACAAGGAAATGTTGACAATTTTCACACTCCCTCTTCAACTTAACTTGCTAGTTTTACAACACTACTTTGTTCCAACTTAAGAATGATCTCCATCATCAGAATAGATCTCTTCTCAAGGATCCTAATATGTACAAAATAGGACACAACATAATTGATATAGATAATAGTGTCCATATAGGATGCTTCACTATTTCTTACATCAATTTTACATAGAATCATAAAAATGGTACATGTAAAAGAACATAGAATCTCAATTAATGAATTCCTCCATGTATCCATCTCTGGTTTCTCTGTAAAATAGCAGCAAACAAGTTGTAAATGAAAGTGATCAACAAGTGTTTGCATGCCTCCTCCACATTTCACTATACATATAGTGAATGCAACATGTATCTCCATGAATGAACTTCCATCACCACCTTGCCTTTGTAGATCTTCAATCCATGAAAGCCTTTGAGTGAATGAATGCCAAAAAGATGTGTTCCCTACTCCATTTGAATGACCAAAACCTGAACTTGAAATACTTGAAGTACCTCCACAAGATTTGCACACAACGCTTGATCCTACAATGTCAACAAGTTGCCAATTTGCCAACACTAGAATACTAGATCTTGAACTTTGTTCAAAAGAAAACATATTGACCACTTCAATACCTTTCAAGATCTGAATGAATTCATGCACTTGATCATACAAACCAGCAATGATAACTATTCCATCTCCAAGATCCAAAGGATGCAAAACTATGGAACTAGTTTTATTGAAATTTGACAATTTCAACACATTGACATAACAATGTTCATACATGAGATTAGGCAAGTGAGGTAGAGTAAGAAGACACTTCCTTGCAGCTCCAAAGACCTTACTTGAACCTTCAAGAACCTGTAAAAACAGATCCAAAATGCCTTGACCATTTGTCTCTTCTTTGATGCTTTTCACTAGCTTCGAATTGCCACTTGTCTCTTGGTGTTGATGAAGCAATCCAAGATCAACCTCTTGATCTTCCAATAAGACATCAAAGATCTTGCATATGTGAACATCTTCAGATCTGAAACTCTGAAGATACTCCCTCTCAAACACATGATTAAGATCCCACAAGATCTCATCAATGCTCAAATTTGACCCTTCACTATAGTTAGTGAAAACAATGCCACCATCATAAACCAAAAGATAGATTCCAACATTTCCATTTAACATGAAGTAGAGTAGGTGAAGATGAGTATCAATCCTAATCAAAACAGCCCTCTTGAGTTCATAACAAACCTCAATAAGCTCACCAATGATATCTCCCTTGCCTTGAAGAAGTTGCCACTTGAGTTGCTCCATGTAGTCTTCTTCAACCAACCTTTTGCCATCTTGACCATGAATGAACAATCCACCACAATCATAGAATGCTTTAAGTTGATGAAGAGATGTTAGATCCATGCTTTGGATCTTCCCAAGAACCACTCTTCCATTGCCCTTTCCTTCACAAGACTCCCTCTTAATGCTAGCACCACAAAAGTTAGAAACCTCCCTCTTGATAGTTGCACCATAAGAAGTAGAAGACTCTTGAATATTAGAAGCCAAGAAAAGAATCCTTAGTACCTTCAACATAAGAGTGATTGAAGTACTCTCTCTTTTCAAACATGAACTTCTACTCAATGATTTAGGTAATGAGTCATATGATAATGATTCTTCCTCACTATCGTTCATAAAAACATCATTCAAAGTACATCCTACTTTGAACACTTCACATACTTCTCTTCCTTTTGACTTGTGATCTCCCTCACCAAGTCTCATGATAGAAACCTTTGATCTACTCTTTTTATGAAGAAATGTGACACCACTTGTTGCACAAATGACTTTATCACAAAAAGATGTAAAAGAACCATTTCCTTCAAGCATGCTCAAAGCACCATCATCTTTTCCCACATGATTACATACATCAATATGAAAAGAATTAGAAGAACAACCATCTTCTTGCAAAGAATGACACTTAGCATCTCCATCTTTTTCCATATGAACAAACAAGTCATTAGCAACAATCACTTCCAAAGAAGAATCTTCATCAACTCCATTGATGAAGTTAGCTCCTTCCTTACCTTTTCCATTTTTGCACTTGCCATCTAGTTCCATTGAAGAGCCACCAAGACTTGAAAATCTATGAGTAGAAGAGTTCAAACATGATACTAATTTAGCACCACATGACTCCATTTGACTAGTAGGTAGCACTAGTCCATCTTCAAGATCCAATGGATCCAAAAAATTGACCATAGATTCACCAAAGCTTGCCAAGTTAGCACAACAATTATCATCTCCAAGAAGTACATTAGATCTCAACCTAGATCTAGCATTTTGTTTCTTATGGCATTCATTTGCAAAATGTCCTTTCACTCCACAATAAAAACATTTGAACTTGGACTTATCTTGCTTCCTACTTTGCAAAGAAGAAGAATGCTTTCCATGCTCCAAACTACCTTGCTTGGACCACTTGCCTTTGAACTTGCCCTTTGTGAAAAGAGCTTCTTCATCTCCACCTTGTGTTGATGCACCACCACCTTTGGCTTGCAACCTATGCTCTTCAGCCACCAAGATCTCTTGCAAGTCATTGACACTTGGCAAGGACTTTTGTATAGCAAAGCATTGTACAAGGTTAGAATGTTCATCAAGCAAACCATTCAACATGACTTGAACTAGTTCCCCATCCTTTATGCTTTCATCTATGCATGCTAGATCATCATTCAAGGATTTAACCTTCAAGACAAATGAATGTGCACTCTCTCCCTCTATTTGACAACTTTGGAAGATTTGCCTTCTTAGGGTGAGAACCCTAGATGTGGATTTGGACTCATAGATCTTCTTCAAAGCATTCCATGCTTCACTTGAAGAAGTACATTTACCAACTTCTTTAAGAAGTTCATTGGTAACATTCATCTTTATGATATGTAAGGCTCTTTTAGCCCTTCTATCAAAATTTAGTTGCTCTTGAAGAATTAGAGGTCTTTCTTCAATTCCCACAACTATATCCATTAGCTCATTCAACTCTAGTAAAGACTCCATCCTCACTTTCCAAGTTGAATAGTTTGTAGAGTTTAACCTCTCTTTAGCTTCCAACATGATTCCACCATTGGATGTCATGATGCTAAAATCTTCTTGTGTCCTTAGGCTCTGTTCTAATGCACCTATCACTCTCCTTTCTCTCAATAAATGAAGAAGGAGAAGATCTTAAAAGATTTAGAACCCTAAATGACCTCTATCTTGAAACTATTTGGCTTTCAAGCATAGAAAGGAAGATTGAAACACATGCAACACTTTGCACACACTAAGAATGGATTACAAACTCAAACCAACCTGAACACACTCTTGCTTAAGCTCTCAAACTTTCCAGCAAGTGACCAAATCAAGTCATGGTGTGAAGAGTTACTTGCATTCTTAGAAAATACCCAAAACTAGGATGCCAAAATTACCTAGTAATGAACAAACTTGATCAACATATGATCACCACACTAAGATATTGATTCAACCTGTAAAACCACATGTAAACCACACTTCTAAAAGTTTATAAACTCCAGCAAGTGATAAATACAAGATTTAGAGGTGAATGTATGAGCACACTTAGTGAATCACAAGACTAGCTTCACTATCTTGTCAAAATTTGGTGTTTAGATGTAGATCTAAGATCACTTCACATGAGAATGTTCCTCAACCTGTTAAGAACCTGAAAACACACTTGCATAATGGTTAACACCTTCCAGCAAATGCTCCAATCAAATTACATAAGGAGAGTTACTTACATGCTCAACAAAGTACACTAAAATTTATGCCAAAATTGATGACAATCTTTACAATATGCTCTTCACAATGGAGCTTACAATATGTTCACCCAAAAAAGGGGATCTTTCATCCAAATGGGAGCTTTGCTCAGCCTTTAGGAGAATTACAACTCACTCAAAAGAGCATTTGTCATCCACTTAAGGAGAAGTTTCATCCACTTAAGGAGAGTGTTCATCCAAGAATGGAGATTGTCAACAATAGGATTGAAAAGAACATTGTTAGTATTGAATATGCACAAGCCTCACAATCAACAAATGATTAGGTGTTATGATCTGATCCAAAATAGTTTCTTTTCAGCCTCTGATCTTCAATAGACCTGAAATATGCTTTTGATCCACAAGTTCAACTCACAAAACAAAGGTTAGTAAGATTTGATCAACAAAGCAATGCAAAATCATGCTAGAACTTGATCAAACATCCAAATATCACCAAAAATGGAATACTTACTATGAATAGAAGCCAACCAGCTCTGATACCATGTGAAAAATACAGATCCTAAGTGGATCTAAACTCCAAGATCATTGGCTTGAATGCTTGCACTCCAAACTACATAAGCTAGGAATTGGCAACACATTCTATGCTACCTAGAATGCAAAGAACTTGATCAAAAAGCATTTATCACAAATGGAAACTTCCATAAACATCAAGTGCGGCCCAAAATAGCATTATACAGTCCATAATACATCAGCCTACCACTTTTGGAAAGCACCTAAGATCATACACACAAAGCTTGAACTCAATCACTACACAATGCCAACAATGGAAGGAGAACCCAATAGAAAAATCTCTCATTAAGCAAATGAATACAATGGATCTGCTCCAACCTGTTTCTCCACGGCCTACCTGCTATTTATAGCTGAGAGAGATGATTCTCTCTCCTCTCTCTAGACCCTCCTTACCTAAAATATGCCCTATATAGGTAAAATTGGCATATATGTCCAAAATACATGAAAATGGACTCATTTCGAAGGTCTTGAAGTTTGACACTTCTTCATACTGAAAAAATACACTTACTAAAAATATCTAGACCTGTTTCACACGTGTGAAAAGTCAGATCCTAAACTATGTGCCATTTTTAGCAATTTTGGCCTAAAACTAGACAAGGAAATGTTGACAATTTTCACATGTTGCACTTTTTGCTTTCTGCAAAGAGCCTCAAAAGTTAAAGAAATGACTCTGGCAAAGTGTAGGACAACCCTAAATCAGTTTCTAAGACACTGTTTCATTTTTTGCAAAATCTCGATACTGTCGCCCTTTGCGACAATGTCGCCTGTGTTTTAGTTCATTTTTTGCAGAAGTGACAGTTTGGTTCATTTATGCAGACAGAACATTTACGGCCAATTTCACCACTTATCAGCAATCAATGACAAGGAACAAGATGGATGCCAACGGATACCAGCCAGTTGGCAATTGCAATTGATGACCTAATTTCTTAGTATAAATAGCTGATCATATTCATACAGTTTCAATGTAAGCAATTTAATATCAACAAGTATTGCAAGTTAGCTCTGTATCAAGCTTTTAAGCTTGAACTCTCTTGAACATTCTAGCTCACTTTTAGAGTTATATTTTAGAGTTGCTATTGCGCTATTGCTTATCAGCATAGCTGCTTGTTATCAGACTTATCCTCTGTTACTCAGAGACAACTTAGAGTGTGCGGTTTCTATTCCCTAATGTTTTGCGCTCATTAGCATCTGATTTTGTTTTTCTGAATCAATACCTATCTTTTATTGTGTTCATTATATGTCAAAATCTGATAAAATTGTCTGAAAATTCAATACTTCATGTTTGGCTACATAATCACTTAGTATCTAACGATGTCAAGGTTAGTTGCTAAAGATTGAACGTGATTGCCATCACTACTGCTTTGTTCAATTTTTGATAGGCGTAGTCATGCACTGAAAGTAAGAAATTTTTGCTACGATTATCTAGGAGCTATTTCACTATTTCTTTATCTGATTCCTTCATGATATCAAAGCGAAAGCTCTAATACTTGATATCTTTTGCGATATCAAATTGATATCAAACTCTTTAGTTCTTTCCAACCTTTCAGTATCAGAGAGTTGTTTTCCTATTGTTGGGATTACTACATCTTAGCGTCATCGATATAATCGACAGACTAAGTTCCAAATGGATTCTCAAAGTAAAGCCGATCTCATTGAAAACAAGCTAAATGGATCCAATTATCATTTGTGAAAATTTAAGATGAAGACCTTGCTAATTGCCAACAAATTATGGGATGTTGTTACAGGTACAAAAGTAAAACTTGAAGACGACGACTCAAAGTGAAAATCGAAGGATGGTAAAGCTTTTGCACTTATTATCATCAATATATTAGATACACAGATTGGACACATAGCTGAAGCTAAAACGTCAAAAGGCGTTTGGGACATCCTAGACTCACTATATGACGTGAGGGACATAACTACCAAGTTATATCTACGAAGAAAATTTTTCACATTCAAGATGTCTGTTGGTGATTCTGAATCTCTTGCAACATATGGCCGCTGTCGAATTAGTCATAGACGATTAAGACACAATCATGACATTGCTTTCAAGCTTGCCCTCTACGTATGAAAACTGGGTGATGATCATATCGACACACTCAGACTTAACTCTTACTAGAGTTATCACTATGTTGCTGCAAGAAGATAATAGAAGAAGTCAAGACACTTCGTGACTCAAAGTTAAGAACAATCATCAAATCCACAGTCGAAGAAGAAGATGTTTTGTAGGTATTGCAAGCGCAATAACCATGAGATCAAGGATTGCCGAATTCTCCAAGTGAAGAACGCATCCAAGCAACCTGATCAACAAGCAAACACAGTCTCGTCATCTCCTCAGGTCGAAGTGGATGAAGGCGCATTCATGGTCAAAGATCAAAGCGCGGTTTTGGATTATTCATGGTTTTTGGATTCTCCATTTACTTCAAAGCAGTGCAGCATTCTTTTATCATTATCACTTTATATGTGGATGATACATTGCTTTTCAGCAATGGTACCAATTTGATAGAATCTAAGACAATGCTATCTTCCGAATTTGACATGACCGATCTAGGCGAAGCTCATTTTTGCCTTGGTATACAAATCCACGAAGACAAGAAATAGAAGTTGGTCTACATCACACAATAGAGATACATCTACAACATTTTAGTCAGATATAATCTAATCAATTGCATAGTAGCTCTCTCGCCAATGGAACCAGGACTCAAATTGTCAAAGGACCAGTGTCTCCAAATAATTCACGAGAAACAACAGATGCGTGAGTATCCTTGCCATTCTATTATAGGATCTCTTATGTACGCCATGATCTGTACCAGGTCAAACATAGCTTTTGCAGTTAGCTCTCTCAGTTAGTTTATGACTAATCCTGATGTAACACATTGGAAGGCTCTCATCAGAGTCATGAGATATCTTCGAGCTACGATGGACTTTTGCATTTGTTATGGAGCAGTCGACAACGACAAACTCAATTCCCTCAGTGGTCACACAGATGCGAGTTGGGCAGGAGATGTAGACACTCGTAAATCTACTTTCGGATTTACATTCTTCCTCAACAATGGTCCAATTTTTTGGAACAGTCGCAGGCAATCTTTGATAGCTCTATCCTCCGCTGAATCAGAGTATATCGCAACCTCTCAAGCTACAAAGGAAGCAATTTGGTTGAGGAACTTACTATCAGATATCGGTCTGAATCAATATGCTCTGACAACATTATTTTGCGATAATCAAAATGCCATCGCTTTATCAGCCAGCCCTAGATTTCATTCTAGGAGTAAGCACATTGAACTGAAGTATCATTTCGTCAGAAGCAAAGTTCTCAACGAAGAGGTCAGATTGCAGTACTGTAGAACGCAAGATATGATAGCTGATTTTTTTACCAAAGCATTAAGTTTGGATACACACAGAAGATTCTATGTAGACTAAGTTCAAAGGTCAAGGCATTTAAGGATTCAGATTAAGGGGGAGTGCTGGATTATTCTCCTTCTTACCAATCGACTAATCAGTTTTAATCTTCATTTGTTGTTTATACAATTCTGCAAATTTTCTCGTGTCTTCACATAGTCTGTAGTTTTACAAGTGTTTTACACAATCTGTAGAATTATATGGAGTTTTACCACAGTGTCGCATTTCAGTTTTCTCTCACTTCGACTTTCTCGTCTATAAGGAAGTACACGGAGTTTTACCTTAGTGTCGCTTTGGTTTTTTCACTTTTTTGCGAAGCTGTCGTCTGTCAGGAATCTCATGTAGAAATGCAATGTCGCTTTTCACATTTTTCACCTGTCAGGATTTGCGAGCAAATATGCAGTCGCCTTTTTCACTAGACAAAATGTCGCACTTTTTGCTTTCTCCAAAGAGCCTCAAAAGTTAAGGAAATGACTCTGGCAAAGTGTAGGACAACCCTAAATCAGTATTTAAGACACTGTCATATTTTTCGCAAAATCCCGATACTGTCGCCCTTTGCGACAGTGTCGCTTGTGGTTATTTTAGTTAATTTTTTGCAGAAGTGACAATTTGGATCATTTATGCAGACAGAACGTTTTCGGCCAATTTCGTCACTTATCAACAATCGATGACAAGGAACCGGATGGATGCCAACGGATACCAGCCAACTGGCAATCGCAATTGACGACCTAATTTCTTAGTATAAATAGCTGATCATATTCATACAGTTTCAATGTACGTAGTTTAATATCAGCAAGTATTGCAAGTTAGCTCTCTGTCAAGCTTTTAAGCTTGAACTCTCGTGAGCATTCTAGCTCACTTTTAGAGTTGTTATTGCGCTATTGCTTATCAGCATAGTTGCTTGTTATCAGACTTATTCTCAGTTACTCAGAGATAGCTTAGAGTGTGCGGCTTCTATATACTACTGTTTTGCACTCATTAGCATCTGATTTTGTTTTTTTTGAATCAATACCTATCTTTTATTGCGTTTAGTATATGTCAAAATGCATGCATCTCTGTATTTCCTTTGTAACTGATAAAATTGTCTGAGAATTCAATACTTCATGTTTGCCTACGTAATCACTTAGTATCTAGCGATTTCAAAGTTAGTTGCTAAAGATTGAACGTGATTTCCATCACTACTACTTTGTTCATTTTTTTATAGGCGTAGTCATGCACTGGAAGTAGGAAGTTTCCACTACGATTATCTAACCTATTTCCGACACCTCATATATGGTTCATTACAAAGCGAAACCAAACCGTTAGGGAAGAACCGCAAGGCCTCATATACGGTTCATTATGAAGCAAAACCAAACCTTCAAGGGAATAATTGCAGCTAGTATGCGATACGGCTCATGACCGCGAACAACCACAGAGAGACAATTGTGGTCACAGACGGCTACACAAAATGGTGGATCTTCATGTTCCAAGTACAGGGAAGATCAACAGAAGTACCAGAAAGAAGAACGAACTCCACGGACGAAGGAGACAACAAACTAGAAGACGTTATAGACGTGCTTAAGCCAGTTCTTGTAATCAAGTGATTAGATAAAGCCCATTCTCTCTATTCCTATATAAACATGATGAACTACATAGAGCAAGTTGAGCAAGTTGAGTTGCAAAGAGTAGTTATTGTTAATGTAAGTGTCTGCTAGTAAGCGAGACCACATCATGAGTTGGTCAGCTTGATAAGGAGAGAGAGAGAGAGAGAGAGAGAGAGAGAGAGAGAGAGAGAGAGAGAGAGAGAGAGAGAGAGAGAGAGAGAGAGAGAGAGAGAGAGAGAGAGAGAGAGAGAGAGAGAGAGAGAGAGAGAGAGAGAGAGATATGCAAGCTAGTAAGTTGCACATAGAATTTGTAAGAGACAGAGGTTCTCTTGCATCAACATGCTGCGTGGTATGCCAAGCAATGCTCAAAAAGGTCATTGAGTATACAGATGCTATTTGCACATCTTCCCATTGTGTATAATCTTGAATGTCTTTATGCTTGTTCATTGCTCATGCGTAATCAACTATTAATGTTCTATTCCGTACAAAGGCTCGTTTTGTTGAATGATTATAAATCACATATAGATAGGCAGTGTCCATCCACGGCTTGGATCTTAGTCATCAGTAGTGCTTGCAGCTGAGAGTTCGACTCTCAGCCTAATCGTAGGAATCAGTATCAAAGACTCCAACAACATTATCAGAGCAGAGAGAGTAATTCAGATTCCAACAATATCTGATGCTATCTCATTATTTAGCATTGAGGACATTATTAACTCCTTTGATATGCTCATCTGCACCTTCCTAGGAGTTGCAGACCAGTCTGCAACCACGACCTTGTCCACTAACTCTCTAGGTTTTTCAATTCCTTGTTTGGAGGTTCTTGGTTGAACATTGTGTACATGTCTTCCTAAGTCTATGATCAACATAGTAAGACTAGTGTCTCTGGCCATTACATAGTAGACAATGCATGAACATGCACCAATGCATCTTGTTTGCTTCTAGCAGAAAGTGCAACAAATTGTTCCCATGCCATTGGTCATTAAGCCCATGTCACATTTAAAAAATGTCTGGTTCATTTTTTCAGCATTCAAATATTGAGGACAATTGATTCTTTGGCACTACAACATGCCCACATAGTAGCCAATCCGAACAATTCTATCAAACGAAACATTGGTTGTCACAGGCTTTGTCCATAAATGTCCATCATACCTATGTTCCATACTGTTCATTTTGTATGTCCTGTCAAATGTTGGGGGAACCTCAAATACAATGTCACCATTGTAGTGTCTAGGAAGCTCCTCCACAATGTGATGCGTTGTAATTTTAACCAATAATTTTTGGAGCATATTTGTTCCCTGTCTGGACATGATGTGTTCCACAATGCTATACCCCAATGGTGCGGTTGCATGGGTAGATGCATCTGCGCCTCGGATTAAGCAAAAAGCATTGTCTGTTCGAGTAATGTCAATTGTAATAAGAATTTTAGAAATTTTTTCGTTCCTTACGAGCGCCAGTTCAATACCTTGGACGACGTGGTGATCATGATGTTGCAAGTCCAAAGAGAACCTAATCAAAGTCAGGCACCAGCGCGAACACAACCGGTGAACCTTGCCGAGCCAGGTGAAGAAGAAAGGATAGTACATGTGGGAGAACAGTTAACACCCACACAGTTCAAGAAACTACAATCATTGTTGGTGGAGTATAAACTGTTTTGTATGAAGTTATAGTGATCTTAAGGGCATTCCACCAACAATAGTCCAACACACCATACCTTGGTGGATGGAGCAGTCCCCAAGGTAAGCCGTTACTACCGCTGCAATCCGAATTATACAAAGCTGATCAAGCAGGAGTTGCATAAGCTGATGGATGCAGATTTCATCTATGAAATCGAGCACACGGAATGGGTATCACCGATAGTTATAGTAAGCAAGAAGAACGACAAAATGCAGATTTGTGTGAATTTGAAGGTGTTAAATGTAGTCACCAAAAAGGACCATTTCTCTTTACCATTTATAGAAAGTGTCCTCGACAGAGTAGTTGGCACGGAAGCCTACAGTTTTTTAGACGGCTTTAGCGGCTACAACCAGGTGAAGATAGCCCCCCAAGACCAACACAAGACAGCATTTGCCATGGAATGGAGAACCTATGCCTATAAAGTAATGCCATTCAGACTTTGCAATGTGTAGTGCAGGCATCCCAAACGGGAACCACGACTTAGCTTCCCAGCCTTCAACTCTTGCCATCCAAATCCACTTGACATACAAGCAGCCAACTCGCCAACAACTATCAGACTTAACCAACTGGGTAAAGCACGAGTACTAAGACTCACCATGAATACATACAAGTAAGACACTCAGGCAGGTTTACTAACAAGTAACAAAGACAAGGTCCCCCTTTGAGATGGTCCTACCAACGGACCTTTACCTGGCTGCGCCCATACAAATCGATCACAGAATCAGCCTACATAGGACACCCCTCCAACTATCCGTGCTTTCACCATTATCAGCACATTGCCTCGGTCACGCCCCACCACTTTTTGGTCGATAACCGTTATAGCTAAACGATCGGCAGCTATCCTTGAATATACCATTCCTGTGGATGCACCCGTGCTTTCATCGTTAGGCAGCACATTACCTCAGTAACGCCCCCACCAAATGTAGTCGATAGCCCTTATAGCTAAACGATCGGCAGCATACCACCCCAATCGTGGACGGACCAGTGCTTTCACCGTTCGGCAGCACATTGCCTCAATAACGCCCCCACCAAATTTGGTCGATAGCCCTTATAGCTAAACGAACAGCAGCTAACCTTGAATATACCACCCCTTGTGGACGCACCTGTGCTTTCACCGTTAGGCAGCACATTGCCTCAGTAACGCCCCCACCAAATTTGGTCGATAGCCCTTATAGCTAAACGAACGGTGGCTATCGCGAATATGTCACCCCGCACCCCACAAGGCACAGACCGTGCTTCCACCAACCTAATGGCAGCACATTGCCTCATCTGTCCTACATGCAGACGGCGCCAAGCCCGAACCGCGGAAATTGACCGTGCTTACACCTCAAGGGCAGCACCTTGACTCATCAAGCCCTCGTTCTGCCGACCACCCCGACCGTGGACGCACCCGCGCTGATAGTGTGGGCAGCACCTTGCACAACATTTGTCTTGATGAACCCCAAACAGTGGCCATTTCCATGAGATCCACATAGCTGACCGGCCAATCGGCTCCGATACCACATGTAGTGCAGGCATCCCAAAGGGAGCCAAGAACCACGACTTAGCTTCCCAGCCTTCAACTCTTGCCATCCAAACCCACTTGACATACAAGCAGCCAACTCGCCAACAACGATCAGACTTAACCAACTTGAAGTTTCGAGGACCAACATTGAGATCCAACCTGGCGCCATGCCAGATCGGGGGTCCCGATGTGGGTGACTTCCCTCCAAGCAAGCCGCCCGACATACATCAAACTTGGCCAAATCGAAGCTTCGTTACAAACGAGTAACATCCATTCCAAGCAAGCGGTCTGATTTACATTAGGCTTAACCAACTGAAAGCTTCGTCACGAGCGCTGGAAGCCAATCTGGCGTCACGCCAGACTGGACAGCCATAAACATGTAACTTCCACCCAAGCAAGCCATCCAAGTCAGTCGACAGGTTAGAGCCCGTTTCCCAAGAGTCTAACCCATTCACGTTCATGCAAGGAACACTCAGAACCACAAGCCGCGACAGATATGGAGACAACCAGTTCCTGGACCAAATGGTCCTGACAGCATACCGATGGCGCCACAGACCGAATGGTCCCGACGGCATACCGCTGGCGTCTTGGGATACGACCCTCAGCTATGTGCCAACTTAAAAATTTTGAAGCGGCCTTACAACTGGCGCTTGTATCGAACACTGAAACCCAGAAGGTAATCAGAGTCAGTTTGAGGAAAATCCCACTTTATTGATAAATCTGAGAAGGTTACATTTCAAGTGTGTGACCGACCCTAGTCTCCAGAGCGTTAGCATGCCAAGGCAAGTGCCAGGACAACATTCCAACAAGGGCGGCTGAGACTTGGTTGGAGCTCGCCTTGAGTCGCAACCCGCACTCCCCTGTAGTATTGGTGGGATTCGACCCCCCCCTCATACCAAGTACTCTACCCAGGCTGGTAAAGCACGTTTTTCTCTCTCTAGGAGTCATTTTCTCTCTCTAGATTTTAATTATCCCCAGGCTTCCTTTAATCATGCCTAGATCGTGTGAGGTGATTGCGCATCGATCTGAGCTCTCTGGACTTCGCTAGAATCGATCAAAGATTTTTAGTCATAGGAACTTGGCGCCGGCTGGATTCTGGTCACAGTGGCGCCGGGAGCAGCACCGGCCCCGATGGCGCTGGGAGCAGCAGGGGCGTTGCTGGCGCCGGGGACAATGCTGGCGCCAGAAGTAAAGCTTGTAAAGGTAGCTTTACAACACAATGCCCCAAGCACCTTCCAGCGAGTCATGCAGGCGGCATTCAAGGATTATTTGCAAAAAATTCTAGAAATTTTCTTGAACAATCTGTGTGTGCATGGACCAAACTCAAAACACTTATCCAATTTGGAGAAAGTGTTACAAAAATGCCGTGACTACCAGATCTCCCTGAATCCAGAAAAATGTTAATTCTGGGTGACACATGGCTTGATTCTCGGCCATATAGTGTCAAGACACGGGATCGCCATAGATCTATCAAAGATCAGGATCACTGTTGATCTACCACCACCAGGAACGATCTGCAAAGTCTACATCTTCATGGGTCATGCTAACTATTATAGGATCTTCATTCTTGATTTGCGGAGTTAGCTCGACCGATTTACAAACTCACAACGGACCCACATTGGAACGAGGAAGCCCTAAAGGCCAAGTCGATGGGACACGCGTCCCGCCAATGACAACCTGGGTCATGCATGGGTTGCCTGAGTGAACAACTATATGTACAATGTAATTTCATTTTGGAGAAATACAGTTGCTATGTGAGCTTGCTGTGGAGAGTGTTTTCTGTCTGTGTTACTGTGTAGCAGGATCTGTGTTCCTGTTCGAAGCAAATTCTAAGTTGGTATCTGAGTCGTACAGGGAGTGTACATAGTACAACATCGTTGTTGAAGAGAGCTTCGGGAGGACAGTCTTCTGAGAGTTCGGGGTTTACGACAGGTTGAAGATGGAAAGAGAAGCACTGGTGCATGGTTTCTAGTTTATAGTGGCTTGCCAAGCTTAGCAGAGGGATTATTAGCCTGTGCATAGCATTAGACAGAAAAAAATTTGGTGAGAAATTGACAATTTTGAAGCCAATTGAAAATTGAAACCGGGTTTGGGGTTACGGTTTTCTACACATAACTGGTGATTTCTTCGTTGTTTGTGCACCGTTTTGGATGTCGTAAGGACAGGAAGTAAGCTAATTATATTGTCAACCAGCCATGGAGAGATTATGAGGTCTATGTCAGAGATTTGTCTCCAAACAGTTAACCTAGCAGATTTGCAGATTTGTCAAGTTGAGCTAAGATCATCGTTTGTCCACGGAATTTCATGATTGAACACTCTAGAGACCTAGAATCAATAGGGCAACCATGTTCTAGGCCTCAGATCGCGCTCAATTTGATCTAAAACAGAGTTTGATCAAACTGAAAATGGGCAGGGTAGGCGCCGCCGTAGACAGAGAGAGAGAGTGTGTGGCTCGCGCGCGTCCAACCATGCTGAAGTCGTAGTGTCTCGAGGGAGCTGGTGTCTCCAAGAAATGAGTTCGACGCACGGGCAGGCTGGTGACCACAGGATAAGCTCCTGTGTAGATCGACGGTGGTAATCTGTAAAAATTTTCAAAGTAAAAGTTGAGTTGGGTCCCAAGTTCATGAAAGGTGAAATTTCTTCACTTTGAAGAAATAGGTCAAAAACGAGAACAGTCCTTATTTTTGGGTCCTTTGTCCATTTCGACCCAAATGAAAGGCTATAACCTCCAAACAAAGGGCACTCGCGGACTGTACTCGCAAATACGGTACAGCAAAACAGAGTGATTGCAGTGGAAAAAGTGTTCAGAGTGCGCCAAAAGTGATTTCACTATTCCATTGGGCATGTAGCTGGGAGTTGACGACTTATTGCATTTCAGAAGGCGACGTCGATTTGGCTTTTAATTTGGTGGAAAAGCGGCGAGTGGCCTAGTAAGGGAAAAAGTGCAGGTCATTATTTTCAACTTTTGACATCACAGTTGGCCTCGACATACTGCTTTTAGCCTACGGCAGAAGTTTCAAGCAGTTTTGCGATGACAAACATGGGAGAGTCCATTTTGAATAAAAGTAGCAAATTGGACGGGATTTCCAACTATACAGTGTGGAAATTCAAAATGAAAAACATACTGATGGAGAAAGACGTGTGGGAAATCGTCACAGGTGATGAGAGAAGGCCGCCAAATGAAGCAGATATCAAAGTGTTCGACAAAAATATGAGGAAAGCTTTGACCTTCATTAACTTGTCACTGAAGGATCACATTATTACCCACATTTGTGATGCTATTACACCTAGACAGACATGGGATGTGCTAAAGGAGTAGTTTGAGACGTCAAATCTGTCAAGAATCATGTTTCTGAAGTCAAAATTGAATAGTGCCCGCATAGATGTATGCAGCTGTAGCTACAGCTTCAGCCCACAGTGCTGTTGTAAAGCTGACTCAGGTGCACCCAACGTGCCCTGTAAGACTCTAAGGGGTGACACTCCCTAAAGTCCCAGAGCAAGTTAGAACGTCAAGGACTGAGCCTCCAACCTGTGGTGAGCCGGTCAAGTAGTCACAAGTCATGAGCTAGCTCTGGAGCTCGAGTCATGGCCTAGTCAGGAAGCAAGTTGATTCTGCCACCGGAACGGCTCCCGGGACCCATGTTCGGGAGCCAGACTGATTCTGCCAGGCTTGCCAGGCTTAATCAGCAAAATAAAAACTAAGTCCCAAAAAGCGTGCTTTACCAGAAAGCACTATGTTTCAGAACAGAGGGGGTGCGCCGAATCACAGCAGAACTATAGGGGGAGTCCGGCAGACAGAAACTTGGGCAGCTCAACCAGCGCCAGGAATCCAGTCGCCAGGTCTCAGCTCCCTCTACCAGCACGAGCCAGGCACAATGCCCAGCACGTGTTGGTGGCCCCGAGACCGGTCAGTCTATGTATGAATGTAACCTCTTCCAAATCTAATAAAGTTGATCCTTGGGGATGATTACCATTTCGGTTTCGCCTCCGGGACTGGTCCAAGTGGAAGGACCCTTACTACAACCTTTTTGCGTCGCTGGCGCCTAAGGGTCCCTGTCATCGACATGGGGCTTGCCGCTATGCCAATTGGTCAGTTTGGCGACCACTATGCCTTGGGTTTCATGTGTGGCTTGTCTTTGCCTTTGGTTACCTTTTGGGGACGGATTCTGAGTTGGCTTTCGGGTTGGTTGGGATTCCAGTTTTCTTAAGTCTGAATGGTTAAGCTTGTTACGATTCTGAGTTGGCTTTTACGTAAGTGCATGATGGATGAATGTTAGACTTAAGCGCGTGTTGGGGAAACCGCTCAAGTCCCAGCGCCCTTTGAGGCGCCGGCGCAACATGTGGTATCAGAGCCGACTAGCCGGTCAGCTACGCAAGTCTCACAGGGATGGCCACGTTTTTGGGATTTGTCAGGACAACCGTTGCGCAAGGTGCTGCCCACAGTGTAAGCACGGGTGCGTCCACGGTCGGGGTGGTCGGCAGAACGGGGGACTTGATGAGTCAAAGTGCTGCCCTCGAGGTGTAAGCACGGTCAGTTCTCGCGGTTCGGGCCTGGCGCTGTCTGCACGTAGGACGGATGAGGCAAAGTGCTGCCTAGGTAGGTGAAAGCACGGTCTGTACCTTGTGGGGTGCGGGGCGACATATTCGAACTGTACGGGTTAACCATTGATACAGAGATGCTGCTCGAATTCGGGTGTAAAGCACGGGTGGTTAGCTGCCGGTGCGGGATAGCTGCCGATCGTTTAGCTATAAGGGCTATCGACCAAAAAGTGGTGGGGCGTGACTGAGGCAATGTGCTGCTTAATGGTGAAAGCACGGATGGTTGGATGGATGTTTCCCCGTGGGCTAATTCTGTGATAGATTTGTGTGGGCGCGGCTAGGCAAAGATCCTACGTCCGGTCTCAAGGGGAATGTGACTTGAGAGGGATCCTCTGTTTAGCTTTGGTTGGTATGTTCGTTTGTGGTGTGCTTGCCTGGACCTGAATTATCCCTGACTACTTCTTTTGATCCAGGTGATCTGATCTAGTTGGGAGTTGTGAGAGGAGCTTACATTTATGAGTGGACGACGCACAAGTATGGAAAGGAACTTCCATGGGGCAACCCCCAAGATTGGTTCAAGATTGTTATTCTTATCAGGAAAGATCGCGGGGAGGAAGTCAGATTTCATGATCGACTCCGGAGCTTCACATAACTATATCTCAAGGAGCGTAGTGGAACAATTCAGCTTGCCGACCAGGAATGTTACATCTACTCTCAAGGTAGAAACAGCGAAGGGAGCACTAGATGCAGACAAAGCGACATTGAACATCCCGGTGCAGATTGGAAGATGGAAGGCTAAACTTAGCTTTGTGATTTTAGAGATGGATGCCTTTGATGTGATTTTGGGCCTCCCTTGGTTAAATGAACACTGTATCGCAGTTTTGGGTAGGAGCTCAAACTTGGTCCTCTTGGATTATAAGGGACAAATCTGCGTGACAAAAGCCCTGCCCGGAGGAAATGCTAAGGATACCGATATTGAACAAAATCTGGTTGTAGCATTAGTGATGAAAAGAATGGCGAAAGGGAAAAGGTCAAAGTGCTTTCTTTGCATCTGTCGAGAAGTCCCAGAAGGGAAAAGCGTGCGACAAGAAAACTTGCCAAAAGAAGTGGCAGATCTGTTAGAAGAATTTAGCGATGTGTTCCCGGAGGAACTCCCAGCTAAGCTACCTCCTCGAAGACCAGTGGACCATAAAATTGAGTTGGTACCAGGAACAGAGCCAACTTCACGAGCACCCTACAGAATGTCACAAGAAGAGTTGGCGGAACTGAAACGACAACTTGGTGAATTGATAGACAAAGGTTTTATTAGACCTAGCGCTTCACCTTTTGGAGCCCCAGTGTTGTTCGTGGAAAAGGCAGACAAAACTCTTCGAATGTGTGTGGATTATCGCATGCTTAACAAGAGTACCATCAAGAACAAGTACCCCATGCCTAGAATTGATGACCTATTCGACCAACTCAAACATGCCAAATACTTTAGCCGAATAGATCTCAGATCTGGATATCATCAAATTCGAATAGCTAAAGGTGATGAGCACAAAACGGCGTTTCGAACGCGGTACGGAAGTCACGAGTTCCTAGTGATGCCATTCGGTCTAACAAACGCACCAGCCACTTTTTGCACGTTGATGAACAATATATTTCAAGACTGCCTGGATGAATTTGTCATTGTGTACATTGATGACATATTAGTATTTAGCCGGAACCTTAAAGATCACATTCAACATTTAAGGACAGTTCTCCAACGACTGAGGAGGAACTGCTTGTTCGCGAAAAGAGAGAAATGTGAGTTTGTGGTGGAGGAAGTTGACTTCCTTGGACATGTTATAGGCCACGGACGGATTCGAATGGATCCTAAGAAGATCAAGGCTATCTTGGATTGGCTAGCACCTAAAACTGTTCATGGCATCAAATCCTTTGTGGGCTTATGTAACTTTTACAGGAGATTCATTGAGGCATTTAGCAAAATTGTGGCACCACTGTTGGAGCAGACCAAGACTCATCTGAAGATGACATGGACACCGGAATGTGAAGCAGCGTTCCAGGAACTAAAACGACGGATCACTCAAGAACCCATCCTTGCCTTACCGGACTTTAGCAAACCTTTTGAAATACATACAGATGCGTCGAACTTTGCTATTGGGGCCGTGCTGATGCAAGACGGAAAACCTGTTGCATATTTTTCAAAGAAATTGAGTGACGTAGAGCGACGATGGCCAACTCATGAAAAAGAAATGGTCGCAGTAGTCCAAGCAGTGGAGCATTGGAGACATTATGTGGCAGGAAAACCCTTTAAGGCGTTCACTGATAATGTATCACTCAAGTACTTCTCATCCCAAGGTATGCTCACGCCAAAGCAAATGCGATGGCAAAACTTTCTCTCAAAATTCAATATAGACATTTTACACACGGCGGGAATGAACAATGTGGTGGCGGACGCACTAAGTAGACAAGAACACTTGATGGCAACAGTGACAACTCAGGTGACTGACCTACTCCAAGAAATCAGAGAGAATTATGGTGTGGATGCGTTGGCGAAGGACTTAATGATCGAATTCCAGCTGGGAAAGCCTCATAAACATTTCACTTGGAAAGATCAAATGGTTGTTTATAAACAACGCAGAGTATATGTCCCAGACAGCATCAACCTGAGGAAGAAAGTCTTGCGAGAACATCATGACGTACTAGCCGTCGGGCATCCAGGGGTGAATCGCATGTATGAACTTCTCAAAAGAGGCTTCTATTGGCCAAGTATGTGGGCAGACGTTGAATCTTATGTACAAACATGCCCGACATGTCAACAAGTGAAGGTGGAACCGCTAGCTCCGGCTGGACTACTCCAACCATTACCGGTACCAGCATACCCATGGGATTCGGTGAGCATGGATTTTATTGTTCAACTACCACGGTGCCAAGGATTCGACTCAATTTATGTGGTGGTTGACCGCTTTTCAAAGCAAGTTCATCTAGTACCAACTAAAAGTTCAGTGACAGCTGAAGAAGTGGCAAGGTTATTTTTCAAATGTGTTTTCAAATACCACGGCCTGCCTAGAACGATTATTTCTGACCGAGACACCAAGTTCGTCGGAAAGTTTTGGACTTGTCTATTTCGCCTCGTGGGAACCGGATTGAATTTCAGTACTGCATATCATCCTCAGACAGATGGGCAAACGGAGCGAGTCAATCGACAGATTGAACAATATTTACGAAATTATGTCGCTTGGGACCAATCCGATTGGGTCAACTACTTGGATATTCTCGAGTTTGCACATAACAACCAAGTGAACAGATCTACTGGAAGGGCACCCTTCGAGATAAGCAATGGTCGGCTACCGATTGTTCCAAGCTCTTTTCTTACAGGCGTGCAGGAAACACCAGTACCCACTGTGGAGGAATTCATCAATGAGTGGCACACAAAGTTGACCGAGGTGAAGGCGTTTTTAGAGCAGTCACAAAGGAGTATGGCAGCTGACGTAAACCCACATCGACGAGAACTGGAATTTGAGGAAGGTGATCAAGTATGGCTGAACACAAAGAACATTGCGCTACCAAAAGGTTTTTCTCATAAGTTTGCTCGACCTTATGCGGGACCATATTATGTCACCAAGAAGATCAACCCAGTGGCTTATCGATTAGCGTTGCCATCCAGCTTGGATATACACAATGTGTTCCATATCTCATTACTCAAACGGTACAAACCAGATGAGCGATTTGATCGGCAACACGAACTCCGTCACCCACCAACGACACTTGATGATACGAAGAGGCAGCTTGTACCAGAACAAATATTGACACATAGAAAGCGAACTGGCGTTCAACGTGAATATCTAGTGAAGTGGCTACGGGCTCCACTTATTGAGGCTTCTTGGGAGTACGAAGACAAACTTAAGGAGGGAGCCCCTGAAGTACTAGCAGATTATCTGCAGAAGAACCAACGCAATAGCCGTTTTCCCAGATCGGCACACAAAGCACTACCTGGCGGCATGCCTCTTACATAAACATTCATGGCCATTCTGAAGTTCAAGGAACTTTCCGGTATTTTTCTTAAGTTTGCCAATAAATCACTTGCAGCTTTACACAGGTTTTACGTAAGTGAACTTTATCTACACTTTTCCTGTGCTACTGCCAATGTATTTTGTAATTCAAAGTTGCTAAGGCCGGTGAATTAAGCCCGTGCCATACGTCCTAGGTCTAGTTTGGCCCTGATGAGGACATCAGCTTTTTCAAACGAGGGGAGGATGTTGTAAAACTGACTCAGGTGCACCCAACGTGCCCTGTAAGACTCTAAGGGGTGACACTCCCTAAAGTCCCAGAGCAAGTTAGAACGTCAAGGACTGAGCCTCCAACCTGTGGTGAGCCGGTCAAGTAGTCACAAGTCATGAGCTAGCTCTGGAGCTCGAGTCATGGCCTAGTCAGGAAGCAAGTTGATTCTGCCACCGGAACGGCTCCCGGGACCCATGTTCGGGAGCCAGACTGATTCTGCCAGGCTTGCCAGGCTTAATCAGCAAAATAAAAACTAAGTCCCAAAAAGCGTGCTTTACCAGAAAGCACTATGTTTCAGAACAGAGGGGGTGCGCCGAATCACAGCAGAACTATAGGGGGAGTCCGGCAGACAGAAACTTGGGCAGCTCAACCAGCGTCAGGAATCCAGTCGCCAGGTCTCAGCTCCCTCTACCAGCACGAGCCAGGCACAATGCCCAGCACGTGTTGGTGGCCCCGAGACCGGTCAGTCTATGTATGAATGTAACCTCTTCCAAATCTAATAAAGTTGATCCTTGGGGATGATTACCATTTCGGTTTCGCCTCCGGGACTGGTCCAAGTGGAAGGACCCTTACTACAACCTTTTTGCGTCGCTGGCGCCTAAGGGTCCCTGTCATCGACACAATCCTACCTCTGATTGGACTCCCTCTTAGGCTTAATATGCTTCTTTGATTTTTCTTTGTTGTCATAGAGGGCTTGATTAGAACCATCTTTGTGATCCAGATGTTCACTGGCCTCGACTTCCTCTCAAATCTCGACAATCGCCTTTTTGAGGTTCATGGCGGGATCTTTCGCGAGTATGGTTCTTGTCTTCTGGAATGATCTGGGTAAGGCTATCAACAGGTACGTGAGCTACTTCTCAGCGAACATAGCGTTCTCTACTCCAGAGTTATGTAGTGACAGGAAAAGATCCTTCATCTTTCTTATGAAAGAAGTGAGGTCTTTTCCATCCCACTGCAAATTTGTCAGCTAATCTTCCAGCATCATGATTTGACTTCTTGATTTTGTCTGAAATCTGGTGAGTAATGCATCCCACATCTCCTTAGCTTTGGAGAAGGTAGCCAGGTCAAGTGTGAGACTATCTTCGATGGAAGATGATAGCAAGGCTACTACCTTGTCGTTTTTCTCCCTCCATTCGCGTAGCTCCTTGCCTGTTGTCGTAGGCATTTCTTCTGTGCCATCCACCCAGGGGAAGAGTCCTTCGCCCTTGAGTATCAAAGATGTCTTAACTTTTCAGGCTAGAAAGTTAGATCTTGAGGAATCAAGTATTGTGCAAATCTTGCTCTGCATGCTGCTGATTGAAGCCATTGCTTATTGGAGTCTTTTCTCTTGTTGATGGTTGTTTGTTTGAATGCTTGGCCTCCTGGATCTGCTAGCTTCTTGGCTATGTCAGAATTTGGCAGGATGACCGGCTCTGATACCACTGACGGAGAATGAGAAGAATAATTCGCGAAACAATCGCGAAAAAACCGCGATTCCCTCTTGCATCTCGGATGGAGTTCAGATCCGAATGCGTTCACCTATGCTAGCTTTACTTACTTAAGCTTAAGACCTACTCAACATTTTTGGAATAAAGCTGTAGTATGTGGCTTCTTGCTTGTTATGTATTTATCCGCTAAATCAAGGAGACATATATGATAAATGAAGGTTGTTGGATATTTTAACCTAATCGAATTGGTGTCAACAAAGCTCACTTCGGACACAAAAAAGCTCATCTCAAAACACTCGCCAAAAATCATTCTCCATTTTTTTTTTACTCAAATACCTTTTCATGTTTCTACTAGTTCACATTTGATGGTCGAGATCCATTGCGTACAATCTAACAGACAAAAATGTCGACTTCTTCCACAAGCTACCGAGTGGCTTCTCCTACAAGCCACCTCTACTGACCTAAAGTGAGGAACCCAAGGCTATTTATACATGACTTCATACATATCCATTCCTCCTCCATCCTCTCTTCTCTTCTCTCTTCTTCCCCTCTCTACTCTCCTCCTCTCTCTTACAAGCTACATTCCTAGCAAAGGAGTATGCCAGATTGAACAACGGTTTTATGACATTTTGATAAGTCACTATTCTACTACTTTGTTGATGCTTCACTTTCACATGTGAATAGAGTTCTTTGGTATACACGCATGCTTTTCTCACTTGTAAAACACAATAATTTAGTCTTTTGTAGACCATCATTGGTCCACAAAGCAGAAAATGAAGTTTTTTCATCACTTTATGATGTTGTCAGGCCTCCCGCCTCTTGATTGGAGGTGCATGCACTTTTAGCTCATAATTAGTTGTTTCCATTGGATTTTATTCCTTAAATCATTATGTAATAAAGAACTATTTACTCTACAATTTTACTCACATTGTCGAGATAGTGTCGAAGGTCATTTGCAAAAATACATGTATTGTCAACATAGTGTTGAACAGATCTAAAATAACAACAACATCAATTTGGTTGTTAATTCTTATCCATTACATATTTTGGGCCAAATCCCATATTTCCACATCGCACCTGCCTGGTGGATGACAACGCATTTCGTTAGAGTTGTGTCATCAACAACTATAAATAGATTAGTAGAGTAGTTCATTTTATGATCATAAGAAGTTGAATTATTCATTCAATTCAGTTCAAGTTTCAATAGTAGTCAATCTATGCCTAGGAGTGGAAGTGACAACTCTGCAAACAAAAAAGACGGTCTGGTTAGCCAAATCGACACATGCCAACAGACCACTCAGCCAAGCCGAGGTGGATTTGCTCATGCAACAAGTGAAGATATATAGAGACACTTTCAACAAATACCAGAGCAAGTTCAACAGTTATCGACGTGGGGCCATGCAAGAGTTAGCACAGACAAAGAATGCCTTGAAGGCATGCCAAAGGCACATGGAACAGTAGCCTCAACCAGCCCCTATGGTGATTCCACCGCCACCAATGAAAGACACTGCCTTGCCAAGCTCCAGCCAAGATAAGGAAAAACAGGCAAAGAGACTAAATGTTCAAGATTAGGGCTCAGATGTAGCTGATGTCATGTCCAAGACTTGATCCAAGAAACAAATCCAAGCCAAAGCCGAGGGGAGCGCCAAGCCTCCACATCTCAATGTTTGTTAGCTCTGATACCACTTTTGTTGGTGGTTTGTGAGATGGAAATTATCAGATCTGATACGACATATGTTGAGTGAATGCCTATCGATGAAAGACAACAATAATGATAACGAAAGAATAGTAATAACTATGTTTAACAAGATCGTGGATTACTTAGAGAACGAAGATTACGAGCTATTCTTGAATAAGATTATCAGTGTAGGAGTCTTAGACTGCCGTGAAAGAGAGATTGCAGAAACGATTAGATGTCTGAGATAGCCATGCAATCCTCTAATGTTGATAACCTAATATGAAGAGAATGTAGAAATAATTTAGGCGTCAGAGACAACCATATATTTCTCTTATAACGATGTTTGCGAAAGAGGAGTGAGAGTTAATTTCATTCAACAAGAATGTAAAAGAATGTAGAATAGTAGTGAATCTGTATAATAAAGTTGTAGTAACAACGATCAAACCACAATAGAATTGCGTTGATAAGCGCGTGATCCTACTCACAGATTCAAAGCAATTGCTAAAGTTTTGAATATGTATATATATATATCTCTCTCTCTATAATCACTAACTCTGAGGAGTCAGCTACTGAAAGATCCGTTCTAGTCATTTAATCTCTGTCAGATCATCCTTTGATATATGATGACTTATATCTGATTTTTGATGATCTTTATCTATCTTCAATCGCTCATTTACATTTATAGCAACTGGAAGATCTTGCATTCTTGCTTAAGACCATATAATGCCTTATGCAATTTACATACCAAATGCTCTTTGCCTTTAAGAATGTAACCTTTTGGTTGATAAATGAATATGTCTTCTTGTATGTATCCGTGAAGGAATGTTGTCTGGACGTCCATCTGGTGAATGTCCAGATCTTCTATAGCTATAGCCAACAAGGTGCGAATAGATTGATGCTTTACCACTGGACTAAAGGTGTCAGTGTAATCTATTCCATAAACTTTCTCAAATCCTTTAACCACTAAACGAGCTTTCCATTTGGCTTAAGCTTTAGCTTGAAGATCCATTTAGAGTCAATAGGTTTAATACCTACACGAGGATTAACAAGACTCCAGGCCTTGTTCTTCATCAAGGAATGGTACTCAACATCCATGGCAGCTTTCCATTTGTCTGCATTGGGCATTGACAGTGCTTCTGCAATAGTGGCAGGTTCATCATGACTTATGAACGTTTGAGGGACAAAACAATCAGGTTGCTGTCGTTGTCTTGCAAACCTTCGAATTTCAGGTGCTTGAGTGGATGTTTCTCCTGGGTAAATGACTAGGATAGCTTCAGCTTGTGTTTGAACAATCGTGGCTCTAGGCCCATCAGTGGTAAATGGAGTTATTAGGACAAACTCCTGCACTTGAACATTCGTAGGTCGATGCCTATCGATTGAGAATGGAGCTATTGTGACAGACTCCTGCATTGGCTGCTTCTACTTGAAATTATGAAATTTGTCTTCAAGAAAGACAACATCACGGTTGACTGACCTGTATCAATATCATAGATACGTTATGCCTTGTGTGAAATTGAATAGCTGATAAAGATATACTTACAACTTACTGGGTCTAACTTCTTTTTCAGATCAGATGGAATTTGAGCATAGTAGAGACATTTGAATATACGTAAATGTTTCAGACTTGGTTTGTAGCCGTAGTAGGCTTCAAACGGTGTCTTGGAGTCGACTGCCTTTGTGTTGGAATAATTTTGCAGATAGCAGATTGTAGAAATTGCTTCAGCCCAAAGGGTAATTGAGCGTTAACAACCATGGATCATGTAGCTTCTAATAATGTTCTGTTCTTTCGCTCAGCTACGCCATTCTATTGTGGAGTGTAGTTGGCTGTGAACTGATGGTGCATGCCACATGATGATAAGTAGTCTGCCATTTCATTTGATAGATACTCTTCCCCTGAATCAGACCGTAGGGCCTTGATTCTCTGACTAGTCTGATTCTCAACATATTGCTTGAAATCTTTGAAGCAATTGAATGCTTCTAACTTGTTCTTTATGAACATGACTCTGGTGAACCGGGAGAAGTCATTAATAACTGTAATGAAATATAGAGCTTGACCCAAAGAGAGTACGCTCATAGGACCACATAAGTCATTGTGAATTAGTGACAAAATGGACTTTGCTCTTTTGGCTTGTCCTCTTGGAAATTTTGTTCTAGGTTGTTTCCCTGGTAGACAATTTTCATAGACAGTCTGATTAGCTATAGAAACAACATTGATATTCATATCCTTGACCAATTTGTTATGATGCATGTACAAGATTAAAAGCATTTTTATAAATGACCTAGTCTTTGATGCCAAACATGAGCATCAGAGTTACTCACAGAAAGTGCATAATCATGACTCAGAATATACAAATTTCCTTCTCTGTGTGCAGAGAGGATTTTATTGGAGTTCTCATAAAAAATATTACATCGACTAGAAATAAACAAAGCTCTATAACCTTGATCAGTGATCTTGCTAATAGACAATAATTCTTTGTTAATTTGGGTACGTAAAGTACACCATTTAGTTGTCTAGTGATGCCGCCAGAGAACTGTAGTCGAATGGAGTTTTGTCCTTCAACCTTGTGTGAACTTGAGTCGCCGAAGAAAATGTACTTTGAATCTATTGTTGTGAGAGTAAAAAATAGGTTCTTACATGGCGTTATGTGCTGTGAAGCACCTGAATCAAGATACCATTGATAGGCATCTCTACTTGGTTGATCTTGTACCATCAGCGTCTTGTCCTCTTCTTGTGGATTTCTGACAATGTCAGAACCTTCCTCTTGTTGCTGCTGCATCTTCTTCCTTGCTTCATTGTGCTTGAGGATGCGACAATCCTTTATGTCGTGATTGGATCTTTTGCAATATCTGCAAAAGAGTTTGGTCTTTGTTGAATGTTGACTGTGCTGTTGTTGTTGTTGTTGCGTTGAGACTAGCTGCTCCGCCTTTGTCTTCTTGTCCTTGAAGTTCTTCTTCTTCTTAGACTGCTGCTTATTAGAGTACAATGCCATTGACTTGGTACTCGTTGTGGATAAGCTTTTTCTCTTGACTTCTTTCTACAATAGGCTTGCTGTCAGCTTCTGGAGAGACAGTGCAAAAGTATTGCTCAAAAGCAATACTAGGTTGCTGTAGGAGGATGGAAGACTGGCGAGAAGAGACATTGTTGAGTCTTCTTCTGAAATAGGGGAACCTATGGCAGCAAGTTGATTTAGCAATTGTTTGAATTCGTTTAGATGATCACTGACTGAGGTGCCTTCGTTCATCTTGAGTGTGAGGACCTTCCTTAGAAATAGGTGAGTCAATACATCTGAAGTCTCATAGATACTTGTAAGGATATCCCACGCTTCTTTGGAGGTGGTGATGTTTGATACGTGAGCGATCTGAGTGTCTTTCAGATTCAAGGATACAATGGCAAGTGCTTTGCCATCCTTTGCTTCCCATGCGGGGAGCAATTTAGGTTTTGCCGGTCTGGCTATAGAACCGTTTACGTACCCCCATAGCTCCTTCTTGATTAAGATCATCCTCATCTTGAACTTCCGCATGTGGAAGTCATCTCCGTTGAATTTGTTAATCAAATGGATATCTGAGGTTGAACCTTCCATTAAAATCAAGAATAGAGATTGAACACAAACAGAATGAAGTAGCTCTTATGAAATAAAAACGTATTAAGTTCTAATATAAATCCTAGAGTCTAGTAATCCAATAAACCAGGGCTTTGATGCCACTGTTTGTTGGCTCTGATACCACTTTTGTTGGTGATTTGTGAGATGGAAATTATTGGCTATGATACCACATCTGTTGAGTGAATGCCTACAGATGAAAGACAACGATAATGATAATGAACGAACAATAATAACTAAGGACTTGAGAAATACCAACAAAATAACTTTCATCGAAGACGTCACCAGCTATCTCATCCACCAAAGAATAAGCTCATACATTGGAGTACCACATATCCACGACAAGGACTATTTCGAATCACTTATACTGGACATGGACGTAACATTTGTAATATTTATTTCAAGTGTAGTAACCCTATTTGTGGTTGAAATCGATGTCCGATACATGATTTTTTTTAAGGATATCAGTTTCAAGCACATAGTCCTTACCAACGAGGATGAAAAGTGGATAATATTAAAATAAAGATACTTTTTTTGTTTCTATAATGTATGACATGGCTATTAAGGTGGAACAAATCATGAGCATTACTGCCAAATCCATCCTTCTCTTTAAGTGTTAGTTAGCATACAATCAAAATGACAAAGAGTAAGACAAAATTTTGAATGTAACAAATTTACCTTGATGATTTTATGCAAAAGAAACCTTAGAAAAAGATAATTGCAAAAACCATCCAAAGTTTGACAAAGCAAGTATCAAATTGATATTCACCTAAAATTGTAGAGCATTTCATGTGCCATTATGAAAAGCAATGCAAATTGTCATGTGCAGGGGGATGAATTAGGTAGAGTTGTTATCACTACAACCAGGAAGGCGCAAGCTGAAACCCAAGCCGCTATGTAGTGATGCTTCATAGCCTCATTTTCAGAGCATTGTGCTCCAAACTCTAAGTGACTTGGCTTAGCCATATCTGTACATGATCTATATCATGACTACATACACTTATGTATAGCCTTAAGTAGCTTGACTCTTTAAAAAAAAAATGCACGTGGAACAAGTTATAGTCCAAGTGTAGATGAGATGGCTCAAGTTTTCTATATATTTATACAAACATGCAGAAATACTCAATGATATAGACATGCACATGTCAAAATCGAATATTTTATTGTTCATTTCATACTCAGTAAGCAAACATATTCATCTCACGCAAACAAATATGGATGCACAACTTCATATCACAATGCATATTTGAGCTCAATATATTTTTAGTGATTTCATTCTATATAACAAGCAAATATATTAATCACACGTCAAAAACATGAATTCATAAATATTTAGTAAAATCAAATGCCTCTCAAAATACATGGAAACAAATTTGTGAGTTTCCTTATATACAAAATGTTTCACTACTTTGATGTCACCACTTTTTTTTTCTTTCTTTGAGACCATGTGCATTGTAGGCTACATGTCACCTCTAGATCTACTTCTATACATGGACTGATATCATAAAGGTTTTTATATTCTTCAGTTGACCACGAGTAGATTTTTGTTTTTGGTAACCACGAGTTGATTGCATCAATCGGATTATCACAAATATACTCCATACATTAAGTGTCGTCGAGCCTAAACAGGGAGCTAAAGGGCTCCAATATGCCAGCAACATAGTAGATGAAGTTCAAGCCTATGCCACAATGCTCTCAATAACACTCTTACTCGGTTCGTATTGAGACAGGCAAAACTTTCAATGATAGTTCTTGGGAATATGTACAACATGAAGCACGCTTTATTATCTTGGTTGACTGGCTTTAAATTTGCCATATGCAATTAGGCTATTATGCTTTATATTTGTTAAATGCACTTTAAGTATCAACCTTTTTGAGGTTACCACTTAAGGATCTTGGGCCTGAAACCTTCCCCCACAATGTGACATGAATGTTTTAACTAGTGCTCCCATAAAATTATTTTTCCAACCTACTACTTTTAAAATTTGTAAGTTTGTTTCAAAGTTGGGCTAAAAAAACCTTTTGGTCCTAGTTTTAACACTTAAAATAAGTTAATGTTTCAGCGGCCATGAGAGAGAGAGAGAGAGAGAGAGAGAGAGAGAGAGAGAGAGAGAGAGAGAGAGAGAGGGAGGCTGAAGGCTGAAACAATAGCTAAACGGCCTATGGCCCGTGGGCCGCTGAAGGTGGTAGGCTGCTGAAGGCTGAAGGCTACATTGAGGCCCCTACCTAGTTGTAGCTTGTAGGCGTAATGCCCTTTTTTAGCAGATTAAAAATTACAAGGTTTTTTACAACAGGTTAAAAAAGTATTAGCTCTTTAGATTAGTAGGTTGTAAGAACGTACAACTATAAATTTAGTAGGTGAATATATAAATTTAAAAATGAGCTCGTAAGGCTTTGTAGGTTTTTTGTGAGCACTGAAACTTTTAACCTAAGTAGACTACGTTATTGTGCTAGCTAAGCATTAAATGTCAATTTCTTCTTGAGCACTTATAACCCACTAGCAACGAGCGAGCTCCAGTTACATACTGCAAAATTTTCACGTACGCTCAACTTGTATATTCAAAATTTTTCTTAGCATAAGTAATCTTGAAATTTTTGCAAGTTGTCATGTCAATATGTTGTTGAGCATTCAATTATGGAAAGTGGGGGGGTCGGGGTTGGGGAGGGTTGGGGTCTTATGTACAACTCTTTTGTTTTATTTTATTGGGGATGTCCGTTCAGGGGACCCAGCCGTTTAGGTGAGGGGGACCTCCACCTAATCTGCAGTCAATTGTTTATTTATATTATTTAGAAAAGAACAAAATATCCCATTAAAAGGCTGGAGCCTCGGAGCAAAGCTCCCATCCGAGACAAATTATTGAGCCACGTGGCGGCGTGTGGTTCGGGGATATGGAAATTCGGCTTTCTGCCTCAGCGTTCGGTGGGGTGGGTGTCTGTAGCGCCATCAGTTTTCCTGCTTTGCCTTTCTGCTCTTTCTTCTACTCTTCTTCGATGGATCGTGAAGCCTTTTATCGTGTTTTTCCGTGACATGATATCAGAATAGTAATAGCAATGTTGATGAATGGATGGGATGGGATGGAATGGAAGAAAAAGGCGCGCTCTCTGATGCCATTGCGAGGTTAAGCTGATCAATCTGTCATTCCTGTTGCCAGTCATTTTGCTTTGCAGCTCATGCCGGATTTTCGCGCTTTGCTTGGCCTTGGTAAGCTCTTTGCTGCTTTTCTTGCTTGCTGATGCTTTCATTTGAATCATTTTCGATTTGAAAGATCTCGGTTTAGGAATTGCTGTGTCCAGAAGCGGAGGGTGGTTCAGATGGATCTTGTTAACTTTATTGAGCTGATGCTTTCACAATGCTTGTCTGTGTAGATTCGTTTAGCGAAATAACAGCTTTGTTTGAGTATTTGTGGATGTTGAACTGTTGTCATCTGGCTGGTCTTGTCTCTCAAATGGTGTAAGTAGCATGCAGTTTATCAATGTTTAGGACAATTGACTTGGATCGTGTTTGCAAGAAGGGGTTATCGGTCTAGCAGAGATCAGAGCATCTGCTTCTGGAACCTGCATTATGACTATGACCTCGGATTGTGACTTTTATTGACCTTCTTGGACACGAAGATACTGATGTAAAGATTATCACACAAATGTACAATTGAAGAGAAATGCTTAAATAGTTTATCGACATGTACTTGTGTGCTTCACGGATCTGTAATCGCAAGGAAAATATTAGGGACTTCTAAGCTTTTGCTAGAGTTTTAGGATGCTGGCTTGGATGAGCTTCAGAAGTGACTAGTCACTTTGTCGCCGGATCTTGAAAGGTATTAATGACGCGAAAAGAAAAAGTTGAGTGCAAAAAGTTTGAAGTGCTAATCAGAAGGAGTTGATTTACTTTGCCCTGGGTGCATCAATGGGCGAAGTCGAGCTTATTTCGAGATTTGTTAGCAGATACAGAGCAAGCCAGAAAGAGAGCAAATATTGAATTATAACATACAAGGTTGTTTAAGGTGGACTTTGTGGCTGAATTGAGGTGTATAATAGGCCAAGTTGTAGCATCGACTACTTTTGTGGCTTTGTGGCATGGTTTTACGATCTTTCCATAATAGCGAACTAACAGCTTTGCTCTGTGGTCATAGATTGTCCTTTAAGCTTGAAAGTATGGCTTTAAAGCTTGAGCAGCTTCTTATGACACCTGCGTACCCGTTTGTGAACTGAACGGAGTGCTGGCCCATGTTTAGCGCGTGGGCACAACTACATCCAAATAACTCTACCATTATCTAATTTCTTACACGGAGAAATTTGATTACAGATAATGCAGGAGATTTGTGCCTGACAAGATACGGATAGAAAGTGCAAGGGTTCTCCTTTCAGAAGTTGATCCCTCCAAGCTGGAGGAGATGGGAGCTTTCTCCTTTGAATTATCTCCAAGAAAAATGGGTGGCACAGACGATGACTTTCAAGTAAGCACATAATAATCTGCATGAAATTTTCGTGGACGTTCTGCAAGAGAAATTTTAAGTTTTTTGCATTTTGAGTGAATCTGACTCCTTGATCCAGCGTCTAAGAAGGATGTCAGAGAGTTTCTTGCTTGTCAAAGTGCTTATCTTGTACTTCTCAGGTATTTTTTTTCTGCTTATGAGATTTATTCTTGTTAACGTATGCAAAATATCCCGTTTTTTGTGACATAATTCAAATTTGTGAATATCTTATGTTGGCCACTCAATGGTGTTGTTCCCCATTCGTTCATAGTGCAGGTTTGATAGCCTGATCATATTGGCCTTATCTTTAGCAATTGCATGCTCATGTAGGCACAGAGTTTGGTTGCTCTTTAGCAGCTTTTTATACATATCATCTCTAAAAGCAGAACTACTTGAACTGTTGATTGTGTTTCGCTTTCAAACCTTTGCATCCGCTTTTCCTTCTAGTTTTATTTCGCAAAGGCCATTTAAAGTTTGTATACCTACCCTATGACTGTGGACCTTTCTCCCATGGCTTTTCCACCTAACGCCATCTTATCAAGCAGTATTTGCTCCTGATTCTTTGTTTGGTTGCGTTTCCATTCCTTCATTAAATGTGCTCAGCCAACAAACACAGGTAACAGCCAGTGCATCTGATAGCTCTGAAGGAGTTTCAATTTTTTTTGGAAGGACATCCATTGAATCCCTTAAAGACACTGTCAGAAGAAGATCTCCAAACTTTCCACGTCCATTCTTTGAGGACATAGATGATCGGCCAAGTCCAGGTTCAGTGGGCAAAAAGGCAGCTTTTTTTGACGAATACATTAGGTGTTTATCTTTAGAGAGGACTGGCTCCAGATCATTATCAAGGAACGGCAGTGGGATTGGAAGTGAAAGTGAAACTGGTAACCCAGAGGAAATGGGAGAGTTGGCAGGTGTACAATATCACAATGATGGTTTATCCGTTGCTCGGACCTTGGACTTCAATGTTGCTGATGATTCTTTTCTAATAGATTCATCACAAGAGGAGATCTGTGATCGTCTGCCAGAAGATATGCATCCTTCATTTGCCAGATCGGTAGGGAATGAGGAAGCCAGGGTGGAGATGGACATTCATTCATTCAATGCCACTTTGTCTGATGACGAGTCTGGTGCAAGTCAAGAGGACAATGACAATGAGATTGACGATGACAATCAGGTAGGCCTGCAGAACGCTTATGATAATGATTCTGAAGATGGAAATGGAGGTCATAAGGATGGTGATGTGTCTGAGAATGAAGACATTGAGCAGACTGCACATCAAGTTGTGCGTGTTAAAGTGGATGATCCTGAAGAGTTTTTGCAGTTGGCAGAGGACTTCGAGGTTGAAGATAAGAAGTGTATTCTAGATGCCTCCCAAGCTCATGAACCAAAGGGTTTTGAAATAACCAAAGAAGCACAAACCATGCTAGAGCACTCGGTCGCTAATTCTATGGTATGTTTCTGAAATTCTCAGCAGAGGTTCAATGTGGTTATAGAGTGTTTTAGTGTTTCCACCTGGTTCAGAATCGACCTTTTCAAAATCGGCATGAATCGTGGTTCTGAACTTGGTCCCTTCCAAGAATCGGAAAGAAACAGCAATCTTTCTTTTGCATTTTTAAAAAAATAATGCTAGGAAATATCTCATGTAACATGTATAATGTTTACAATGTGTATAAAATCTTATAGATGTTAGAGTGCTATTGAAAACATACATTTCAACGGCTGCTGGTAGAAAGCTGAAGCCTGAAACCATATTACAATTCAGCGTTCACAGAATCACAAGTGCACATGACAATGTTGAATGGACACATTTCAAACTTCACAAACTAGATTGCATGCTCCAACTTCCACTTAACATAGTAATTTATGATTTATTCATGATCCATCATCAAACATCCATCACACGATACACTCGGTAAGCGTTTGAATACAAATCAGAACACTGGAAAGCCAAAATCAAGAATCATTGATGTCACAAACCGCTCAAAATCAAAGTTCAAAGAACCATTTTTTTTCCTGGGTCCGATTTTTTCCAATTCAAATTGGACCCAATCAAATCATTTGTCGATCCGCTGTTCGTTTGCCAACATATCGCGGTTTGTGGAAACACTAGTGTTTTGCATCTTACTTTCAAATTCATAGAAATGAACAAGGACTTGCAAGCATATGCCAAAATCAACAATCCTTGATGTACAGTAAAATACATGAGAGCATGGGTCCTTCATCGAATCTGATGTAGCAGTTTGGGTCTTTGCATGCCACAGAGAGAGAGAGAGAGAGAGAGAGAGAGAGAGAGAGAGAGAGAGAGAGAGAGAGAGAGAGAGAGACATTGTGTACAGACAACAGTCTCGGATCTATTATATTTGTCAAATTTAACTCGGGAATATGATATTCCAATCTGTTTGCTGATTTTACTGCACCAATGGCTGCAAATTAAGTTCCAGATGCAAATACAGGTCTCAGCATTCTAGCAGTTGTATAATATTTTAAATCTCCAAGGTAGAATTCACTTTACAGTAAGCCAATTTCTTTTCCACCTTGGATTGCATCTGGTAAAATTATTACTTCGAGTAAGTAAGCTTTACCTCATAGGTCAATTGAAGTTTCTTCATTAGAGCTTGGAGTCAGATAGCTTACCTACTATTTCGGAGGTAATCTCTATGGAGCTCACAAATATTCGGCAATGGTGACGTTACTTTCAGGAAAATGGCAAACTAGTCACATCCAAGCAAGGTCCTCTGAAGGCACTGAAGACGGGCTCAATAGGCATGAAGAAAGGTTTGCATCCCATTTCCACTGACCCCAAGGTCAGGCTCTCTTCTCCAGTTAGGAGTGCGAAAGTTAATAATAAAGCTGCAATCACAGGTGAATCTGAAGGGGCACCTAAAGATAGGCAAGTAACTGGAGGAGAAGGAAGCCTTGATTGCTCTATCTCTCCAGATGTAGCAGTGCACACTGCACAACATGGTCCATCCAGTGTAAGAGCATCACGCTCCAATTTTACTGTCCCTCATCCATTCTCACTTGCAACTGATAAAAGAGCGTCCCTAGTAGGACGCCCAGCTGATCGAGAACCCATCAAACATATGGTGTCTGCATCATCCAGTGTGAAAATTGCAGCATCTTCTGAACCAAAAAAACCTCAGGTTTGTAAATCATTCTAAGTAAACCACATTCTAAGATGATGACACTAAGCGTAGTTGTGCCTCATGCCACTGTGATAGCAATGCGAAAAGACATAACAAAAAAATATCAACGCCACACTCCAGACTTGTTTTCTGTTTGAATGTTTGTCCTTCATTACATTCAGCTTTCTTGGAAATGGGAAAAATAATAAGACATGCACATTCAATAAGCTTTTGTGTTTCTATTCAGGTTACACCGAAAGTTTCAAGACCATCGCGCAACAAGAGTTCACCTTCTGAGAATCCCAAGTAAGTGCATGCAGTTGGTATGTTATGAGGCAGTTTCTCTTGGCTGGCATAGATACTAAAATTTCTCTAAGAATTTTAAGATGTTGAGATTCGATGTGGTTTTCCTAAAAGCATGCTAATTTATTAGCTACATTGGACACACTTGCACTTCTATTACACAATTTATTCAGATGTGGCTGTGCTAGCCATTTTACAAGCCTATCCTCTTTGAAATGGACACCCATCAGCTTGAGAATTCCCTTCTGTACAGTGATTTATGGCTCTTTATTTTAAGGTCTGTTTATTACATTCTTTGGTAATTTGTGTTTTTCACCATGAACAGGCAAAACAAAGAGGCTGAGCCAAAGCTAGACGACATACTACATCAAATGGCTAAAGTGTATCCTTTTGCTCAAATACACTTGTAACTGGATGTAGTCACTTATGAATTTGTGGGTCGGTCAATGGTGACATTGTTCCACTGATGGCTAAGCATGATAGTTTTCAAAGCAGGTATCTCTATAAGACTGCACCACTGAGGAAAGCTTGTCCTTATTATACAAGAAGCTTCCTACCACAGCACAAGAACCAGTACCAAGTCCTTGTGCAATTTCTTTTATTCTTGGCTGCGTTTGAACATCATTTTCATCCCAAACGCTTGTAATTGTCTTTTCCTTGACTTCTCTAGTCCTGATTCAAGCGGCTCTTTCAAAATTAAAACGTATCAGCATACAAGTGGAAGTGGTTTTAGCTTCAAATGTGATGAACGTGCAGAGAAACGAAAAGAGGTATGTGACTCCATTTGTGCACCTCAAATTGTAGAAAGATTGGCTATCTTTCAGCAAAGGCCCTTCGTATGTCCTGAAAAATCCAAGCATCTCATAAACTCAGATGTTGGAAATCTAGTTAATATCTCCATAATTATTTGGGGGTTCTGGTGATGCTGTCACCTAGAATTGTTGACCCTTTTCTGTTATGCTGTCTGTGTACTCTTCACATACTGATGCTGTCTGAACCTACTTGAGATCCAGTTCAAGTTGAGTCATGCATCTGGAAGATAACGCAAATAGAAAATGCTCAAACCTTGCAAGCATAAGATGCTCATTTATTGATTCTGAATCTGATAAAATAGCACTAAATTGCTCTTAGATACAGCTTCTAACTAGATAAGCATGCTTTCAGTTGAATAAATATTTGTGGGAGTTGCCGTGTGACTTCTTCTAATGGCTTGGTTTAAGTAACTACCAAAAGCTATAAGCAAGTGAGGTAGATGCCAATGTGTAGGCTGCAGTTAAAGGACATGATCATAAAAGTTTCTCTCCATGAGCTTCAAGCACAGGATTTTCCCATCGTGAATGTATACTAGCAGTTCAGACTGCTGCTTTTTCCTTATGTAGAAGTTTTGACAGAACATGGTCTTGCAGTTTTATATGAAATTGGAGGAGAAACTAACCGCCAAAGAAGCTGAAAAAAACAAAATTGAAGCCAAAACTCAGGTCTGCAATTAATTGATTGAAATGTATTGTGAAGAAATGTTGTTAGTTTCAATCACGGTTTTTACCATTACTGAGTAAAGAGATTTGAATGTTTGCAGGAGGAAATGGAGGCCGAGATCAAGATGCTGCGGAAAAATCTTGCATTTAAAGCTACTCCCATGCCGCACTTCTATCAAGAAGCACAGCCAACCAAGGCTGAGACCAAAAAGGTAAGGACTGTGATATAGATTGCTATATATAGATGAGGCTTGTCATGTTCATTTCTCTTTTAAATGCTAGTTTGGGTTGATTTCTGCTGTTATATTAGCAATCAGTTTAAAATGTTTTCTTTTCCAACTTTATCCAGAATTCGTTTTTAAACACTCGATAGAATGTTGGAACAACATTCTCCTGTGTTTTACTGAAAGATCTTAGTTTCTACATCTGAGCATGTTCTTCTTGATTATAAATGGCAGATACCCCCAACTCGGGCAAAGTCACCAAAGCTAGGCAGGCGCAGTAGTGTGGGGTCAAGTCCTGATGAAATAGTAGCTCGTCTTAGCAGGCCAAGTGATGCTGATCACAAAATCAATGGACAGTTGAAGGTGCATGTTTCTGTGAAGGAAAAGAATGGTGACTCTACTCAGGATAAAGACTCTGCCCATAAGCCTGGTAAGAAAATGCTGACAGCAAAGGGTTCAAACAAAAATCTCATCAAAGTGAGAGTTCATGGTGGAGATCAAGTGGTTGAGCAGGCTGTTTCTTCCAATGGAAAATCAAGTACCCATGCCATGAATGGTTCTCGAACCAAAGCAGAGGTTGAAAAGGTTGGTGAACTCTCCCACAATGGTACGGATTCAGAACAAATCCATGCAAGCAATTCTGAGCAAATGCCTTTGTATGTCAGCAAGGAATTGATAAATGATTCACGGCTGAATCACTCTACCAGGGGTTCTGATGGAGAAATGAAAGCAAAGATTATCACTTCCAAACCCAATGATTTGGTTAAACATGAAGTTGTGGATAAAACTTTTCCTGGCAAACCAAAAATCAAAGGCAGCAAAACTTCACCTGCTACATCTCAGGAGGCAAACCAAGACTCTTCAGAGAAGGTGAGGAATTGCAAGAGAGAACGACTCAAAGCCAGTACCCCTACCTTTTCCAAAAGTACACATAGTGGTGATAGTTCTGCAAGACACACAGAGAAATCTAGCAGTGATTCAGTTCAAACTCTGCAGGGATCATCCTAAGAATTGAGAAAACCAAAGCAGTTGGTGACCACATTGCTGGCTATTCATTGTCCCTGCGCTGGTTTGCCAGCAAGCATCTTTTCGCATCGTAAGACTTTTACAGATCCTATTGGAGGAAATTGAGGAGTAAGGTATTGTTCAAAATCAGGACCTTTGGCTGTGGATGGCCCAGCCAGCTGCAACATAGCATGATTTTCTAGTTTGAGTTAACATGCTGCTTATTTTGTAATTCTAGATTCAATTCTGTACTAGAGTTGGATAAGGTTGCTTTGAACTTTGTAGGAAAGCTCCTCCAGGCAAAGTGCACTCTTTGCTATTGACTGAACATACTGTATAAGGTTATTAGAGCAACAGCTATTTACCATTTTTACCTCTTCGTGGACTAAGTACTTTTCAAGAGATGAAATGGCCATTGCAGACACCAGTCAACCCCTATGTTGTGAGTCTCATAGTCTTTGCTTTATTATGTAGATTGGAGAGCAGCTTAGTTTAATTGTTGGATGAATGCAAACCAAGTTGCTAGTTAAGCTGATTGTCCAAAATAGCTTAAGCCTTAATGTGATTGGAAATATTGCTTTTGTCTCGTGGTCATGTCTGACCTAAAATTAATGATCATTATGTATACAAAATTCCAGCTATCATAGAAAGCAGAAGGTTGGATGTTCTTTCAATCACATGAATTTAGGTGAACAGTTATGAAAGATTGAATCCTGTGAAAAGGCCATATTGGAGTTTGTGAACTTTAAGCTGTCTTGAAAATTCTCGTGTTGTTTAAACTCTTCTAAAATACACTTTTTTCATTCATGCTCTTATTTTGTAAAAGCTCCATGCATTCCCTTTGAAGTTGCATTGATAAGACGAGTGCGAGATCGGGTAAGTTTGTGAAATTTGTTAAGAAGCTCTACAATCTGCTTGCTATATGTAGATACTTTGATAGCTTGGAAAATTGACCAAGTTTGTAGAGTTGCTTGTTTCAAGTTTTTCAAATATTGATTTTCAGAACTTGGCAGTGAATTTGGAGTCACGATCACTAACAATATCATTCGGCAAAACCATACAATCATTCAGATGCCTTGACAGTTAATTTAGTTGGTATAAATTGTGCAGCTTGGTTAGCTTATCAACTACCACCCAAATGACATTGTGATCACTCCGGGTTTTAGGGAGTCAAGTCACAAAATCCATTGAAATACTTTCCTATTTCTTGTTGGGAATTTCAAAGGGATGTAAAAGACTTGCAACTTTGAGTTTTTCCGTTTTATTTTGCTGACATAGTTCACAACCCTGAACATATAAATTTCTTTTCTTTTGCTTCCGCCTTGGGCAAAATTTGCTTCTTGCGGGAGGTGAAATAGGTGTCATTGAATATTTTTGCAAAGTGAACTGCATCTTTGATAGTTTGCGGTTGGTTATGTTGCACTTCTAGCTGAAATTTTTTCGGAAGCCCCAAGATGAAATATAGTATTAATAAAATAGGATCGATTCGAGAAGTAAATCGGGACAAAATCTCCTAGAATTTTTGGATATAGGCATCTAATGGTCTAGTACCCATTTGCATGGTGGCAAAACGCCGCCAATGTTTAAAATCATCCAAAATCGGACGAAAAGCCATTCTAAAAGGCTTCTTGAGAGGCATCCCATGTGGAAGGGGCACCCGCCCTTTCCTTCAGATCCTGCCACCACATGTGAATGCCTTATCATGTAAAAACATGACGACAGAGACAATCTTTGTACTATCGGGCAAGTTGTGCATGGAAACGTGACTATTCCAACGATTGAGCCACGACAGTACAACATTTGGATGCCGATCTTTCTTTTCACCTGAAGAATTTCCAATTAAACATAGGATAAAGGAATGCAACGATCAGATCACGAAAGAGAATCATGTGACCACTAAGATTCACAGTAGTTGTGCATGAGGCGTTATGATCTTACTATGCTTTTTCAGTTGAGCGAAGATACAACTGACAAATAAATCAATCTCTGTGTCGTCTTAGATTGCTCTCAAACACACACACACTCACACACACACACACACACACTCTCTCTCTCTCTCACAATAGATTTTGCTTTTAATTATTGGTTACAATTGATGCTTGATTTGATCCTATTCTGTGTATGTATATACAAAGTAACAGAGTTTATCGTCTAATTAGTTCTTGTAAATGATGTGTTTAACACTAAGTGAGTGTTTACAAGAGAGACTAATCTGATTAGTACATTCTACATTATGAACTGTAGTCAATGGGTGGACAACATAATCGAATAGTGAAAATGGTCAATTCTGTTGGACCCTTTCCGTGCCTCCCTAATCGTCACGATCAAGAGGGCAAAGATGGGGCTTGGATCTTCAACCGGGTGAGTATTGATGTAGTAATAATATTTGATTCAATGAGGAGGGGGTTAAACTATGGATCTAGATGGAATCTAAGCCTACCAAGGTTGTCAATCTTGGCTTTGGATCTGAAAATGGAATGGCTTAGATGAGGGGCGGGTTGCTTGACATTCTTCTTGGCCCTTTTTGGGTTTTGGTGTGTGAAGGTCTTCTTCTTGGATCTTGGCTTTCTTGGTGAATCTAGGCTTCTTGAGCTCTAGATCTTCCCCTCTAGAATCTTATCTTCTCAAGGGAGTGGAGCAATGGAAATAAATCTACCTAATGGATCCTATTGATCACTCCAAATGTGTTTCTAACATCTATTTTACTATTGTGTAGTTTTGTGGATTAGAAGGATGAAAGCTTGAGCTAATGATCCTTCAATATGTGGTAGCATGATTGAACAATAACATTCAAGCATTCATACATCCACAATCAATCATACAAGTGCAAAAAAGGAGGGCTTCACAAGGTAAGAAAAGGTGGAGGAGGCTTAGCTTCTTTCTCTCAATCTCTATTCTTCACGATGGAACGTGATTACAAAATGATGTCACATCCCTAATTATAGACAGAGCTAGGGTTAGGGTTTTTGGTTCACCCAAGAACCATGTGCCATAACAACTTGACTATCTTAAAAGGTTAAAAGCCAAAATGCATTTTAAACTACTTGGGTGCTTTGTTATTATTGGCCCATTGAAGCATAGATCTAATTCTATATCTCGTGCCATCGGCTTACGAGTACAGTGCACCTTCTAAGGGTGTTTGACATTATATATACAATTAAGATATCTCATCAAAGGCGAAAGAAATATCAACGCTGAACTTCAGTCAGCTGCTGCAGAGAAGGTGGTCACTTTTGAGGAA
>CM055105.1:22369190-22592683 GCA_029204225.1 Diphasiastrum complanatum
AATGTAAAGTAAATTATTGCCATGAAAAAGTTTGAAAATTTTATTTCCATGAACAAGTTATCATATAAATGGGTTGAATCACAAATACACAAAAATCATCCACATAGATGCATAATAGCACTAGTCTGACTTTTACATACATTTCACCATAGGATTAAATATGAAATGAAATCAAACTTTGAACAGTTCCTATCACTTACAATTTTTTTAATAAAAGAAAAATTGACCATTTTTTTCTTTTTATTGACCGGCTTGGCATTGCTCTGTCAATGCCAACAAACTGTCGAAACCTCAAATTTTGAAATCACATGAATGGGAATCCTTCAAATTGGATAATAGTACCTCTTAAACCGTATCCAACAAATTTCTTTTAACTGGATAAAAAGTTCCCTCACCATTCATTCTGATTGTCATCCAGTATCAGATAGTTGATTTTTAATTGTAGCGTAGCACAATATCTCTCTCTTAACGTCATCGATATATCGACAGACTAAAAGTTCCAGATGGATTCTCAAAGTAAAGCTGGTCTTATTGCAGACAAGTTGAATGAATCCAATTACTACTTGTGAAAATTTAGGATGAAGACCTTGCTAATCGCCAATGAGTTGTGGGATGTTGTCACAGGTACAAAAGAGAAGCCTAAAGACGACACAGCCGACTCAAAATGGAAGTCGAAGGATGGTAAAGCTTTCGCGCTTATTATTCTCAATATATTAGACACTCAGATTGGCCACATAGCTGAAGCTCAAACTTCGAAACAAGTATGGAACATCCTGAACTCACTCTATGATGTGAAGGACGTAACTTCTAACTTACATCTACGAAGAAAATTCTTCACTCTCAAGATGTCAAATGGTGATTCAATTCAGAATCACATTAACCAGTTTAAGAATCTCTTGCAACAGATGGCCACTGTCAGATCAGTCATAGACGATCAAGCCGCAATCATAACATTGCTTTCAAGCTTGCCCTTTTATATATGAGAACCCATAAGGTATATCGACGAGTCTGCAACTTACCTTATTCAAGATCCGAAGATCTCTGAAAAAAAGCTATGGATAAAGAGTATTCATCTCTTATCAAGAACCAGAATTGGACAATCGTAGAATTACTTGCTAGCAGAAATGTAGTTGATTGCAAATGGTTGCTCAAAATCAAGTATAAAGCAGATGGAAGTATCAATCAGAGAAAGGCTCGACTTGTAGCCAGAGGATTCTCTCAGGTACAGAACGTCGGCTACACTGACACCTTCAGTCCAGTAGTTAAACATTCTTCTATTAGACTTCTATTGTCATTTGCTATTGTTGCAGATTTGGAAATACATCAAATGGATGTACAGACAACATATCTTAATGGAGTTATTGAAGAAGACATTTACATGGTGCAACCTGAAGGTTACAATATCGAAGGTAAACACAATCATGTGTGTAAACTCCGTAAAGCACTTTATGGCTTGAAGCAATCTGCTCGAGCATGGTTTCAGAAGCTCAATATTTTTCTTATTGATCATGGCTACACACCAAGCTCTTTATATCCGAATGTCTACTTCAAGTCAGTGCAACATTTCTTTATCATTATCACTTTGTATGTGGACGACACATTGCTTTTCAGCAACAATATCAATCTGATAAAGGCAACTAAGACAATGTTATCTTCCGAATTCGACATGAACGATCTGGGCAAAGCTCATTATTGTCTAGGTATTCAAATTCAAAGACACAAAACAGAAGTTGATCTATATTTATCGGCAAAGACACATTCACAATGTCTTAATCGAAGATAATCTGATAAATTGCAAATTAACTCTCTCACCAATGGATCCAGGACTCAAGATGTCAAAGGACTAGTGTTCCCAAACAATCAAAGAGAAGGAGCAGATGCGTGAATATTCTTATCATATGATAATAGGATCTTTTATGTACGTGATGATCTGTACCAGACCAGACATAGCTTTTGCAATTAGTTCCTTGAGTTAGTATATGACCAATCCTGGTATAACACATGGGAAGGCTCTTATCAGAGTCATGAGATATCTTCGAGCTACTATGGACTTTTGCATTTGTTATGGAGGAGTCGACAATGACAAACTCAATATTCTCAATTGTTTTTCAGATGCAAGTTGGGCAAGAGATGTAGACACTCTTAAATCCACTTCTGGATTTACATTCTTCCTCAACAATGGTCCTATTTCATGGAACAGTCGCAAGCAAACTTCGATAGCTCTATCTTCCACTGAATTAGAGTATATCGTAGTCTCGCAAACTACAAAGGAAGCAATATGGTTGAGAAACTTACTTTCAGATATCAGTCTGAATCGCTATGCTCCGACAATTCTATTTTGTGATAATCAAAGTGTCATTGCTTTATCAGCCAACCCTAGATTTCATTCTAGGAGTAAACACATTGAAATTAAGTATCACTATGTCAGAAGCAAAATTCTCGACAAAGAAGTTGACTTGCAGTATTGTCGAACGCAGGATATGACAACGGATATTTTTACTAAAACATTAAGCTTAGATGCACACATGAAATTTTGTGCATAACTAAGTTTGAAGGTCAAAGCATTCATGATTCGAATTAAGGAGGAGTGTTGGATTATTCTCCTGATTATCGACTAATCGATCTTTTAATCTTCATCCACTTATTATCCAGTTCTGCAATTTTATACATGTTTCTACATAGTCTAGAGAAATACTTGGGAATCGCTCAAGCTACAGACTTGCCCGTCTAACAAGTAAATTTCCAAGAAGTATTAACTAGATGGATGTCAGCTCACAATGGCCAACTGGTCATTAAGATCTTCGACCTAATTAGTTGTCTTATTGGACTAGCCATATTTGCTTAGTATAAATAGCTGATCATACTTCTGTTATTTTGTATCACATAGCAGCTCTGTCAAGCTTTCAAATTTGAACACCCTTGAACATTCTAGCTCAATTCTTTAGAGTTCTTTTAGAGTTTTGCTATTAGGACTTACTGCTGCTTATCAGCGGAAGCGCAAATCAGACAGAGTTTTCAGAGAAAGCTTAAAATACGCAGTTTCTATCCGCAATTGTCTTGTGCTCATCATTTTGCTGAATCAATCAATCCTTTATTGCGTTCATTATTATGTCAGAATCTTTGTGATCTCATATTGCTTTTGTTTGCAATTGTTCATTGTTTGGCCACGTAATCACTTTAGCTCTGGTGATTTCAAAGTTAGTTGCTAAAAGATTGAACGTGACTCTTGTCATTGTGTTTTGTTCAATATTGATAGGCGTAATCATGCATTAAGAAAGCAAGCTCATTCTGCTGCGCTCAATAAGTCATTCACAAGCTTCGACTTGTCATTATTGCATTATCACCTCTTTCCAACAAAATGCACAACTTGAATCATGTAGATTTGCGTTTATGTTAGGGATGATAAATCTCAACATGTAAGACACTTAATTTGGGGTTGAAAATTTGGGAAACTTGTCATAAAGCCTCAGTTCCATTAGAATAGAGAGGTGGCACTTTCAAAATTTTAGCATTGCCAAGCAGTTAAAAATTGACTGCGAAGGCACATTATACATTGATTTACAAATGGAATGAATTAGCACAATCCACTAAAATAGAATACCAATCAGGAAAGAATAAAATCAACTTCATGGAACTAATGCACAAATATGTCATTATGAATTCTATATAAGCTGTGGACATGAACTATATGCATTCGTCCTCATATCAAAGTCCTAATTGCGCAATTTCAAAATATTGGCCAAAATTCAATGGACCAAAAATCAATTATGCTCACTGATCTCAATAAATTTAGAACTCACACACCACTTGCATAACAAAAGCTCAAACTAGGTTAAGACTTCAAATAAGGTAGTTAATGCACAAAATGCACCACAAATCTGTTTCAAAACATGATATTTTTTAATAAGGTAGCTCATGTACCCCACTGAGTGGCATGTTAAGGACAATCTGCTCTCTGCTTGAGATTGGAAGTTCAACTTCAATCAACCACATAAAGGAACATTCAACAGGAAAATAGTAAGTCACAATAAGCCATGTCAAATTCATGAACATGTTATTGTATAGAAGAATAAGCCACTATATCACCATAAAATTGGTTTGATCAATAATACAAGAGTTGATTGCTGTAAAACAATCCCAGTCATTTCGCTGATTTTATCAAATAAACTTGCATACTTGTAAGGGTAACTACCTACATTGAATGCTAATGTTATCATATAATCATTTTGACATCATGTTATTCTACCATACTTGTCTGCCAAAGTGGGATAATTAAACAGTCCACCACGACAAGGTGCTATTTCTGCTGAATTATAATTCAATTACTACATAATAAACAAAACCTTCGGTCATCATCTCAAGATAGTCAAAAAGCTTTCGACTGCGCCATTGTTCCATTGAACTTCATGCATAGCTTGATTATTGAGAGTCTGAACTTACGGCACCATATAGTGTTTACAGAAGGAAAGATTGATATGGATAGTAAAGGGCTATCTAATTACAGTCAACATGCACAGCACTATGTCCACTGCTTGCAATGCCAGAAGCAACAGATGGTCCTGCCTTGTATTTCTAAGCCAAGTAGGGAATGTGTGGCCTCACAATCAAGCTGCAAGCATTGCGAATATGCATGTCAATGGCATGAACAGGAATGTGAGCAGGATTAGAGCTTCAAATCGGTTATGCCAAGTGAAGAGTGCCTACAATTCTGTTGGGGTCACAATCAAGCTTTCAAGCATTGCGAATATGCATGTCAATAGCATGAATAGGAATGTGAGCAGGATTAGAGCTTCACATGCGTTATGCCAAGTGAAGAGTGCCTACGATTCTGTTTTCACATAGAACTCAAGAGGAGAAGAAGATCGAGAGAACACTATTTGATAACCAATTTCACATACAGCACGAGAAAGTCAGAAACCTTTTGTCAGCATCTGAGTCTTTCCTGCAATATATGGGAGTCCTGTCTTGCAGTATATGGTTCTTTACAGGCACCTCAATCTATGTCTGCCAGATAATTTGGTCGCTCGCCTTCACATAGGTAATCATCACATGAGTTAGCAGTCCCCCATTCCTGGCGTAATCTAAGTATATCTTCAGTGAATGTAGATCCAGATGAGCCTATGAAGATGCTTGCTAAGGCAGAGATTGTCTTGTCAAGCATAGCGACTACCTGTGAAGGTCATAACATTTTCATCAGAGATGATTGTACTGCAAATCCAGATCGAAGCATAAATAGTAGAATTTATAGTTAGCCAATATGAAAATATGACTTTATATAGGATGTCCTATCAAGGATTTAGCAACTAGCCTCACAATCTTCCTTGCAAAAGCGTGTCTGATTTGCAGAGGCAAACTTGCTACAGTGTACACATACTTACCAGTCAATTCAAATTCTTTTTCCAAGTTCAAATCGTTCTAAAGCAAAACGATTTGAAATAAATGATTTCTTTTTTGAAATTGCATGTGCAAAAATTAAAACTTTTGGGAAAAATATGTCCTATAGAAAACAATTCAATCAAACCACTTCGATGGGACTCGAAAATGTTCAGATCTAGACTGTTTGTAGCTATGAGTGTAAAGGTTGCCATTCAAGCTCCCAACCACTCTCAAGATAAAAGACTACAAATTCGATAAGAGCAGAAATAAGAGCAATACCATCAAAAAGCTCGTCTTTATTCTACAAACCCAAGAAGCTCTAAAAAGAATATCAGCCTTTAAATAGAAATTGGCTTCTTTCGAAAGAGCTCTATGTAGCTCATAAACACAGAATTGACTTGATCTCAAAAGTCTGAATAACTTACTTCGCTGTCAGAGGCAAGGCCACTCCGAACAAGCAATGCATCCCACTTCTCCCTCGAATCATGGTCAGGCCTACGAACTAGTGGAATGTGCCGGCCATCAAGGAGGAGTAAAGATTGCAACAAGTTGATTTCACTCTCTGCTGCATCCGTTGAAATGTATATTACTGCAGGGTTGCTTACCCGCACCTTTTGAAGAATGCAATCTGCAGCCTGTGGGATTGGAAAAAAACAGCTTTCGTTTTTCACATTGCTGCATATATCCAGAAATAAGGATTGAGTTCACAATCAGCTGCAAAGTTATCGCTGACTCGCACATAGAGAGAACAGTCACAGTAGCTTATTAAAATAATTGCAACTCACCAAAATTTCAAGAAGCCATGCCGTCGGAAATGCAGAGATAGAAAATTGTTTCCAAGAAATGTCTGCACAAAACGTTGTGCCGTCAAGACGATGAGCCGATTTGGCTGAATGATGGCCTTGCATGAGTGTAGCAATGGACCTCCAGGCTGAGAAACTAGGTGTGCTTCTACATCCGCATAATACACATCTCCAATTGCGATAACCTCAAGATCCGTGGAAAACTTCTTCACAAACTCAGCAGCATGAGGATGAGAAGGGGTTGCTTTTGTTAAGGCTTCTTCTGGCCATGCATCTTGCTTCTGCTCCCACGACAGCCCTAGGGCTTTCCACTTCCTCTCGTGCTCCGCGTCCAGATAGCATCCGTGCATGTAACACAGCAAAAGATCCACATGCACATGCCCCTGCTTCATTGCCAGAAAATCCTCAAAACTGATAACGGTACCGTTGCCAAGGCATCTCTGCACATGTGCAAGATCCAAGAAATGCTGGTAATTGTAGTCCACCTTAAAACTAGGCAGAACTAAAGTCCGGTTTAACAATGCGGCAAAGAACATGTGTTTTTCAATGCAGATCTGGTGGTTTGACATTTGCCCTGAGGTGCATATTGCGAGAAGGTACCTGTTACCACTTGGCCGCCAAGCGACGCCATCCCTTTTCGCTGTAGTAGACAAATCACGTATTCGACAACTGTAATCTTCTGACTTCAATTTGTTTGAAAGCTCAGAATTGCCCAGAGATGAGAGGATCAAATCCTGAATCTGCCTATTCAGCTTAATTTGCAACATGACTTCCTCACTATGATTTGAGGTAGCATCTAAAAGAAGACCAAGACCATATTCCTGCGTTTTCAGAAGCAGCACAGACTTCTGAGCTGCCTGCATCAGACCGTTTTGTTGGACAGACTTGAGATCTGCAGAGGGGGCATGCTGGATCCAATCTCGCAAACTGGTTGAGAAATAGAATGTAACGAATATGATGGGAATAAGCAAAATAACCCAATACCGCCTATCCATTCTCACAAACATCTGAAACCTCAAACAGAGTATATGAATGCACATAAAATGGAGTCGCATTCGAAGCCCTAGCTCCTTCCTCACAGTCATCAAGTCATCTGTCCATTTTAGGGCAGAAAAAAGGGATCCAGAAACACTGAAATGACAGAAAAAGAGTGTATCTGCATATCATACGATCATACAATCTACACTTCCGCTAGTTTTACGAAGCAAAAAGAAACAGCAGCTCAGATCACTCACTCTCTCACTGCATCATTATATATATATATATGTATTGCAAGCAAAAGTGAAGGGGCGACAAGTAGAGGTAAGTGAGCATATCTCTCTCTCTTCGTTTTCTTCTCATTGCTTCTTGCTTCAAGTAATAGGCCAAATTGAAGAGAAAAAGTTTTTCTTAATAATTGCTGCATTTCAAGTGTATTTCCCCATAAATTTGGATTGTTTCATGTTGTAGCAAAGCACAAGTTTTGTGATTCCTTTTCTCTTCATAGTGCGGTGGGCTCGGGAAACCTCTTTTGAGTTATCGTAAAAAAACCTGCATTTTTATAGAAATTCTCGATTTTTTAAAAACTTTTACTTATAAAAAGATATATATGCTTGTATAAAAAATCATCAGACATTTTGTGATGTCAAATTTTTAAGAAAACATGCCGATTCCATTCCTATAGTTTGCCGATTTTTTTAGCACTGTGGTGCGGTGTATGCTAGTCTGTTGATTAATGAAGTAGGATCAAATACCATTTTTTCAAGTGTCAAACCTTGTGCTCTATATATGGTACGTCCTGGAGCTAGTTGTAGTGTATGTTAGTATGTTGATTAATGAAGTAGGATCAAATACCATTTTTTCAAGTGTCAAACCTTGTGCTCTATATACGGTATGTCCTGGAGTTGGTTGTACAGGGAACTATTTTCTTGTAAATGTATTGTTCATGTTTGTTCATATTTGAGTCCCTTTTCACTATTTGAATTTATGGTGTATAAAGATGCTATTTGTCCAATTTTTTAGTTCATGAATTGTATCCATAAGACGAGCATTGTAAGTTGTAAGTTAATTTTTTGTGTTACTCCTTCAGCCCCATTCACAAGACCATCTTGGATGTTGTAATTTCCAACCCAGAGTTCAAGGAGCATCGTTTTTTTAATTTAATTTCTTGATGTAGTCCACTTTTAAGAGTAACATCAATAAGCAAAGGAATATTTTCCATGTTTGGGTTGTGGCATACATCTTTGAGTATGTAATCTTTTTGGGTGTGTGTCTTGAAAAACATAATCATTGTGTTTTCTTGTGAATTTGTTTTCATAAAATAATGTGATATATTTAATGAAATTAGAGAATTTTGAGGACATTGGGTGTTGATTTGTTGGACATCTTTATATGTGTGTGTTCCATTTATTATTCAGTTAGGTATGTTGACAAAGATATTGTACTATTGTCACATCACCTATATTAATAAATAGAATTTAATTTTTTTATGCCAAATTATAGGTGCAAGTAAATTTAGGCTATTGTTGTCATGTTGAAAGACCCATGAATGATGGGCAGGGGCTATCTTATCATTCTGAACTTGGCCAAAAATGTAACTAATAACCTTGTGAGGGGCCAGGCACTCCAATTAGGACATGTAGAGCGGTCCACGATGATTCACGACTTTTTAATATGCATAGAAAATCGAAGCAATTGAATATGAATTTAGTAAAGGATCAAGGTTCTGGAATGAATATTTCTAGGCTTCTGGAATCTATATATACCTAGAGAAACCCGCCCTCCTCCACTTCTAGATTTCGATATTCAGTTGCAAGAAACCTATCATCTCTTGTATTCAGTCATTGTGGTTCGAGGGTGAAGCTGATTGAGGTTTGATCTTTAGTTTTTACTTGGTTGGGTGATTTGGCTCCACAATATTCCCTTTGGCATTTGCAACAAGATCTTAAGGATCTACACTTGGCGATCTTTATAGTGGTATCTGAACTTGGGCTTGCATCGATTAGAAGGTGGAAACATTTTTTGTATTTTTGCAGCTTTTGACAATTGTTTTATAGTAGCTCCTTGCTTTTTCTTCCTGGTGGTGGAATTGGCCTCCTAGTAAGTGGTTTTTTAGGATCTTCATTGTTCTTCGCCTAAGATTAGTATTATAGACACTCTCCATAGTCATAATTGCAATTCACTCGATTTTTAATGGGTTTTTGACTATTAGCAATGGTTGTTTCTAATGTCTATCACTTAGCTATCTTCATAAGTTAACAATGGCTATCATCTAGCTATCTCCAATGGTTGTCTCAGACATCTAGTAGGAGATTGATATTTTAAATCAATAGACTATAAAAATGCTCATTAAACACACAAATTTCATCCTAATTGTTTGAAGATAAACCCAACGGTTAGAATTGACTCCATTCATGGGGAGCCCAATATTTCCATCTTAGATTAGGTTAGGCAGATTATCAACCTTTTAGAAAACTATCAATGTTTTCAAATTTACATTTGCCCGTGATTCTCCTTCAATCAGTTAAGCACACTTCTTTCCAACAGTGGTATCAGAGCCATAGGACTGTGAAAATTGGGGTATTTGGGATATTGATGTCTTGGGATTATACTCCAAAGCACATTTTGTAATCTTCATTTCCCATAAACCCTAACCTGAAACTTGTGAGCTTTAGCATTACAATTTTTTATAAATGATATTTGTGGCATCTATAGACACTAGCAATGACATGTCTACCACCAATCTACAAGTTTACATTTTACGACACACCAAAAGCTTGAACTATCATATCAACTTTTGCAAAAAACATGGAGAACAAAGAAAACTACCCTATAGATTCTACCAAGCAGAATCTCAAACAAGTGCAATTGGAATTTCTAACTATGTGACATGAGGACTCTAGCTCGCAACTTTATCATATTCCACAAAAAATGTCTTTGCAAGTTTTTCAACAACAGTCAATAACTATGGGTTGCAGCATATAAAGATGTGACAATATGCATAACATGTTCAAAATGCACAAGATGCAAATGGATAATATATTCTTTTGAGCTTTGATAGCATATCCAAAATGGTCATTTTTTGCCAGGAATCAACTATGGGAGTGAGAATCAAACATCAGATTATTTACCCAAGAGATTAATTTGGGCCCAACATGGGAAATTGTTGATAATATCAAAATTAAGCTTTTAAAAGGGAAAATGATTAATGTCCTATTTGATCATGGTTATTAGTGAAAACATTTGCCTCTACCTATATTGTGCTTGTATCTCTCACGGTATTTGCACATATAGAGGCCATCATTGCATGATAAAACTACAATTATTTCACAATAAAACACTAATAATGGTCAAGGACAAAAGAGACATGTTAGCATCTTCGTCCGATACTGGCGAACCTATTGCAGCTAACTGATTGAATAGTTGTTTGAATTCATTCAGATGATCAGTGACTAATGTTCCTTCACTCATCTTGAGTGACATGAACTTCTTTCTTAGGAAGAGATAAGTCGACACTTCTGCTGTTTCATATAGACCAGAATGAATGTCCCATGCTTCTTTGGAGCTGGTACAATTTGCTACATGAGCTATTTGTGAATCTTTAAGATTCAGAGATACAATGGCAAAAGTTTTGTCATCGTTAGCTTCCCAGCCGGTCAGCATGTTAGGTCCAGTCGACTTGGCTATTGAACCATTGATGTATTCCCAAAGTTTTTTTTTCCAGTGAGTATCATCTTCATTTTGAATTTCCACATATGGAAGTCATCACCGTTGAACTTATTGATCAAGCGGATTTATGAAGATGTACCTTCCATGATGAATGATCTAAGAAATTATAAGATAGTCTAAAATAGTAATAACAGTTTGGAATGATGGCTCTGATAACAACTTGTTGGGTTTCTACTGTTCTGATATCAGCTTGTTGGATTTCTAATACTCTGATACCAGCTTGTTTACATGCGGAATGATCAGAGAAAACTCAACATGCAAATTATGACAGGATCTTTGTCAAACTATAGATTTAGACTATAACTTAGATCAACATGAGGAATATCTTAGTAGGTGTCGAAGACAACTATGAAGGGAGCGAACAGTTAGGCGTCTGTGACAGCCATGCTTCCTTCGAGATTAGATATTCCGAAGGAGTTGTGGAGCGAGTATTAGTGTACGAGAGAGAAATTATCAGAAAGCATTCACAGTGGCACACACATAAGAAAATAGAGAATCGGAATTAAGCTGTTGTAAATACAACTATCAGATCACGATCATGTGCCCGAGAATGGTTCACAGTAATGGCGCACTGTGTGCTGTGATCGTACTACGCTAGTTACAGATTGAATACTATCTCTATTTCTTGAATCACTTTCACTCTCTCTAAAATCTCTGATTCTGTGGAATCAGATAATTCTGATACAATGGAGTTCACCGAGGAATTCTGAATCACGCTACACTAATAGACTTTGAATACATTCATTCATGTATCTCGCTTACATCATCACTAATCATAGTGTGTTGCCGTTATGTATATATACATGCAATATTTATAACAATTGTGTGGGCAACGAGCGTGAAGTAGTGTAGTTACTACAAAGTACTGAAATGAATTGTGACGTAGTTTGCATCGGACAGGGTAGAGGAAGAGCTCAATTTTGAATGGTAACAGTCGACGATCGTCGAAGACGTCGAGTCGACTGGCTCTCCCTTGAGAAGATGTCGATGTCGATGTAGTTTAATGTAAAGATGTCGACGAAGTCGAGTCGGTGAAGTCGATGATGTAGACGTCGACGAAGTCAATCTTGCTTCTGCTTCAAGTCGATATATTGCACAGACTGTTCGATTTATGCGAGTAAGGTTGCATGTCGTTGTAGAGAGAGAGTATATTTACATAGTATACTGGTGCTTAAGGATCGAATTCGGGTGAGTCAGAGTGAAGATTAACTTCAACAGTTCTGATAGCAGGCAGGTCACAATCTTCAACAACTCTTCTCTCTTCAACAGTTGTGATCCACAACAACGACTTTTGTAGGCTTCTCTTTTTCAGCGAAGGAAATGATCAACTTTCCAAGAGCTCGCATCACGGCACTGGCAAGATTTTTGAATCTGCAAACTTGAAAGAAATTTATGAGAAAATCGAGAGATAGTTGTCAAGAAATTCATTTAGTTAATGTTGTACATACATTTTGGAGAGGAGGAAGTTACATACTTTTTAAGAACTGTAGTCTTCTTTGCAGTTGGTAATGGCGTTGTCGTTGTGGTATCTGCAATCTCACTGGTGTGTGTGTATGAATGTGTGTGTGTGTGTGTGTGTGTGTGTGTGTGTGTGTGAGAGAGAGAGAGAGAGAGAGAGAGAGAGAGAGAGAGAGAGAGAGAGAGAGGTCTTTAGTCATTAATGGAAAGAGGTGGTTGTGTTTTAAAAGACAGGGCTATGTTTTGAAGGGCAAGGCTGTGTTTTGAAAAATTAGGGTGACCAATATGCATGCATGCATGGGGAGGAGGGCCATGCATCTTTTTTCCCATACAAGCATCATCCTCCCCATCCTTTTTAGTTCAAAAATGTGTATGCATGGGTGAGGGGAGGAGGATGCATGGTCCCCTCACCCATGCATACAAAAGTGTATGTAAGTTTAAATAAATAAATAAATATATATATATATATATATATATATATATATATATATATACACTACTAAAGAGTGCCCATCGTTGACGGGCAATGGACGGCTGATGGTCGGGTGGCCGATGGTCGTTGATGGGTGGTTGATGGTCGTTGACGGATGACTGATGTATGTGTGTGTGTGTGTGTGTACGTGAGTGCATGTATTATCTGTGTATGTGGATTTGTGTATGATTTGTGCTTGATGGTGTGTGTGTGTGAAATGTGTGTGTGTGTATGCATGTGTGATTTATGTGGCCGATGGTGTGTGCATGTGTGTATGAGTGTGCATGTGCATTTCTTTGTGTATACTGAACTGCTTGGAGCCCGATTTATTGATGCGGGCTCGTCTCGACGTGCAGCACTGGATGGAACAGACGACATGCAAGACGGAGCCCGTTGCGATACTGGACCACTTCTTGAAAATGCCAAAAAGTAAACAACCGATTTTATCAACACACCAAGCAAGTTGTTGCAAGTATGGATAAAGTTAGATACCATTGATGAAAAAAGAGATTGAAGTCTCTCAGAGACACTAATCTCAATTATTCAAGATGCCCAATTCTTGGTGAGCCCTAAAATAGTGTGCAATTGAAAAATGAACACCATTCATTCGACCTTCCATCATATGAATGCATTTTATAGCTCTCAAAGATGACAACACTTGAGGTGATGTAACAGTTCGACCAAGATTACCAAAAGCAAAAAACTTGTCTTTCAAATGAGAAAAAGGAAGAACCCTAGAGGTAACAACAACGGAAAACTTCGTGTCAAATTTCCATTTCAATTTGAATAAATAAAAAAATGTCTAGTTTTAGATATTCAACTTTTGCTATTTCTCACAGTCGTTGCAAGGATGGGATTAGCAAATATGTTTTTCAATAGAGCATGGATGCTAGACGGAGAAAAGAACTTTGGGTAAAACTTTATGTTCATGATCTATGGGTAAACTTTTGGTAATTCAAAATAAATACGAAAGCCATATAATAAATCTTAGTGCGGTTATGCTCATCGATGATGTTTTTTAGGTGGATTGACAGGTGAAGGGGAGAACATATGGGGTGGATGGAGTGCGGGTGTGCTCCCAAATGGTTAAAAGCAAGTTGTTTGGGCAAGAGGCCGATGGTTTAAGTGCTCGAGGGAGATGGGTTGGTGGGTTTTGCCATGTTAAAAAAATATATGCTCATGGCCTTAAAAGCCTTAGTTTTTTTTTTTTGAGGGGGGGGGTGGAGATTTCTTTCTTGATGAGGACTTTTTTTTGTCTCCTTTTTAAAAAAGGAAAACTTGATTTATGGGGAGCCAAAAAGCCCCTTCACTTTTTTTGTTTTATGGAGAGTGGGAGTTCACATTTTTAAGTGGATTTACTTCATACAATATATCTCATCCACAAAAGGTTTTTTATATGGAGATGTGTGTGTGTGTGTGTGTGTGTGTGTGTGTGTGTGCGCACACACACACACACACACACATTCATTGTGTCGGGGGTCACACACGCACACACACATAGGCATGCGCACGCGCACACACTCACTCACTCACTCGTGTGTGTGTGCGCGTGTGTGTGTGCATGTATGTGTGTTCCAGATCCCCCTCCCCCCCCTATTTTTCTCTTTTTAATGTCTCTTTTACTCCCCTCACCCCATCCCCCCCCTCCTTTTTTTTTTTGTGCATTTTTTGGCCCATGGATAAAAGCTTGTGGATAAAGATTTAGGAGTTAAAGCTAGTGAGTTTGGGCTTGTGGTTAAACATTCCTCAAAATGGCGGGCCAAGATAGGAATTTGAAGGATTGAAGAAAAAACAAATTAGTTTAAGGTAGTCAAGAATATTTTTATGTTCATGATTTATGGGTAAAACTTTGATAATTCAAAATAAATAAGAAAGCCATGTAATAAAGATTATCGGCTAAAGTTTAAAGCACATTGAAGTGTGTGAAGAAAATAAAACCTTAACTTCAAACTTCAAATGTTTGAATTTAGTAAGTGGGAGGGAGGGAGGGGGTGGAAAATCTTTTTGGGGTCCACCCCTCAATGCACACAATGTGCAAATGTATGGAGATATGCACATTCCCCATACATGCATCCTCCTCCCCAAGTTTTTTAGTTAAAAAAAGCTCATGCATGGGTGAGGGGGGGAGGATGCATGGGTGAACCCATACCCATGCGCAAAAGTGTACATAAGTATAAATATATATATATATAGACTAGTAGAGAGTGTACGTCGTTGACGAGCAATGGAGGCCGATCTTCATAGAAATGTATTTTTATTTCAACCTTTCCCATGGAAAGTCTGATAATTTAAAAAATTCTTAGAGCACCCTTCAAATTTTTGATAATGAAAGTCTTATTTGTTTAACACATTTCACCTTGAAAGTATGTACATGCACTTCAAAACACTATGTGTGTTGGTAAAGGATAATTTGAATTTGGAGTGAGCCCCTTAGATGCATGCATGGGGAGGAGGGCCATGCATCCTTTTCCCCATACATGCATTCTCCTCCCCAAGATTTTTAAAAAAAGCTCATGCATCGGTGAGGAGAGGAGGATGCATGGATGCATCCATACACATGCGCAAAAGTGTACATAAGTTTAAATATATATATAGATATATATATATATATATATATATATGTATATATACACATGAAAAATGTGATGTTTATTGTGTTTTTATAAAATGATTTATGATTGAAATTCTATTAGCATTTAGTTTAGGACATATGTCTGTCCATAAATATTGATCTTTGTGATTTTGAATCTTTTCTAAAGTAAAAAACACAAGTCAATTTTCACAGATCAACTTGTTGAATTACAATTAAATAAATGTTAGAAGGTATGTTTGAATTAGAATTATTTGTTTATATATTAAAAATAGATGTCTGTGTGTAAAAATTGCCATGTGCTGACATTAAGGTTTTACATTTATTTCTATGTTTAACACATACAACAGTCCAATTATTATTCTTTATAGAGAGATCCAATATTTGAAGAAAGAATCTACGGATATCATGTCGAAAAGCAGCTAGAAAATATATATCTATATAGTATAAAACTATTTTACAGAGAGAGTGTGTGTTTTTGCCGCCGAAAATGTCACGCACTGCTCGTGAAAAATGTCATGTTTTTGCAAAGGAAAAAACTAAAAAACGTTTGAACAAAAATGTATGCAGATGTGTGTCTTGGTTTAAAACTCATGTGTGTGTGTGTGTGTGTGTGTGTGTGTGGGCACTAACTATTTGTCATCCTTCATGATGACAAATGTGTGCCCTTCTCATACCCTTCTCACCCCTCCCTCCCCCTCACTCTCATTATGACCTTTAAAGCTCTCTGACATATGGTGGGTATGACAAAAACATGGGCCCTCCTCCCCATGCATGCATCTAATTCAAATTCAAATTGCCTGCTCTGTCTCCTTCCTCCATTGATGCTCCTGCCCTCCATTCACCCTACTCCTTCCTCGCGCACTCTCTCTCCCCGCTCCATCCCTCTCTCCATCGCTTCAGGCTTCCCTGCTCTTCTCGCGGGCGTCCCTCCCTCCATCGCTCTCCATCGCATCAGGCTTGAGGTTGCCACGTATTTTAGGTTATGGCTCCATCGCTCTCTACTCCGTAATTCTGTATTACAGGTTGTGGAAGAGTATGGTTATGGCTTCTGCAATAAATTAAGCACCCGTTGCATCTCCCCGATCTCTCTCTCGCACTTGAAGAAGGCATCACACCTGAGGTAGGCATCGGGGGTGTGTGAAGGCAACAGACACACAGGAGATGTGAATAGAGCGAATTTGCTGACTAACTGTTACAAATTGGAGATGGTAAAGCTTCAACATTCTTACATCGTGGGATTGAAGTAATATCTCTTCCAAGAACAATGTGTATACGAATAACAAAGATTGTATTTTGATGTAGTTCATTACCCTCTCAACCGACCCCTAATTTCGAGATTTAAAATGTTTGTTGTTGAGCCTGGAGTAGGTGAATCTGCTCTCTCTCCAGCGGATGAGCTATTTTTCAAAGGACAACTTCTTCCCCTCCATCTTCCTCCAAGACTCTAGATGGTTCAAAATCTATCTTGCATAGATGAAGAGGAAGTTGTAGAGATAGCAATTGAAGACGACAAAAGTGACTCTTTTTATTTCAAAGCGGCCTGCAACCTTAAGCACAAAGACTTCGATTGTAGCTTTTGCAATCCAGACAGGTTCTCCCGATTTGTTATGGCGGGATTCTCAAAGCTCAAGTCTTGGTTCTCAGTTTAGTAGATTTTGGAATTCTAGAGATAAAGACTATGTTGATAGCAGTTGCAGAGATTCTAATGGCAGTTGTCATCAAAATATTGTGTACATGGAAGTGTTGTGAACAAAATATAATCTTTGAATTGTCAAATTGTTGTCAAATTATTGTCATATCTTATAAATAACACATTGACCAAGGATTTGAGAACGTGTGCAATGTCTTTTGTTCCATGTTGCATAAAGAGAGAGATCAAGAGAGAGAGAGACTTATTGCACCCAGATCGCAACGACAGGCACACACACACACACACACACACACACACACACCCTCCCCTCCTAAACCCTAAACCCCTCCCCTCCCTTCTCTCTTTGGTCTGGCCAGCATCTTATCTCCCTTAACATGTGTGTGTGTCTCTTTCTCTCTCTCTAAACCCAGGCCTGGTCTTGCTGCTTGCAAAAGTCAGCTGAGATCAGTGGTCTAAGAAGCTTCCATTCAATAGATTGCCAATGTGCGTTCTAGAGGATCAAAGCACCATCTGGGGGCCCAAGAGTTAAAAGAAGAGCTGGAGTTCTGCTCCTCCTCCGTTGTGTATTATCAGCAATTTCTATGTTTCATGGTCTCAAGATACAACTAACAAGTTTAAGGTTCCACTATATGTATTCTATACTTTGACATATTTATTTCTTGCTCTTATGTTGTATCTACCTTGCCTCACATGAACACCCACTTCCAAGCGAGATATGCGGTATGTGCCAGATATGCCAGATAAGTGAGGTGTGCGAGTTGTTTGAGACATGAGATTGTCCCCGAAGTCGCTTTCTCGGCCTCTCTCTGGCTCGGACTTTTGTTGTCATCTCTCTCTCTAAGCAAGATATGCGACACACACCTCTCTCTCTCTCTCTCTCTCTCTCTCTCTCTCTCTCTCTCTCTCTCTCTCTCTCTCTCTCTCTCTCTCTCTCTCTCTCTCTCTCTCTCTCGTGCGAATTTTTAAAAACAACTCAAATTTTTTTTGAGTCTCGAAAATTCGAGTCGTTTTTAAAAATTTGCATCTTAAAAAAATTCGTCTTGCAGGCTGACCTCATTGAGAATTTTTCGCGACTCGAAAGAGAAGAAGAGAATTTTTCACGACTTTTTTGCAAAAGAAATTTTTTCGCGACTCGAAAGACTCGAAACCGTCGCGACACTCGAAACCATGCATTGACTTAATGCGATCAGTCTCTCGAATTTTTGGCAATACGAAAATATCTCTCTCGAAAATTTAGAGAGAGTTAAAATTTTTCGCGAAATTTTCGAGAGAGAATTTTTCGCAAAATTTTCAAGAGAATTTTGAGAGAAAATTTTGCGAAATTTGAGAGAGAGAGAGAGAGAGAGAGAGAGAGAGAGAGAGAGAGAGAGAGAGAGAGAGAGAGAGAGAGAGAGAGAGAGAGAGAGAGAGAGAGAGAGAGAGAGAAATTCTCTGTTGAAATTTTTGCGAAATTCTCTCTGTTGAAAATTTCACGAAAAATACTCTCTCGAAAATTTTAACTCTCCCTCTCTCGAAATTTGAGAGAGAGAGAGAGAGAAAGAGAGAGATTCTCTGTTGAATTTTTGCGAAATCCTCTCTGTCGAAAATTTCGCGAAAAATACTCTCTCGAAAATTTTAACTCTCCCTCTCTCGAAATTTTTCGCGAAATTTGAGAGAGAGAGAGAGAGAGAGAGAGGGAGTATTTTTCGCGAAATCGTCAAGAGAATTTTCCACAAATTTTCGAGAGAGAGAGAGAGAGAGAGAGAGACAAAACTCTCTCCTCTCTCTCGAAAATATCGCTCTCTCGAAAATTTAGCGAAAAATTTTAACTCTCGCGAAAATTTCGCGAGAGAATTTTTCACCGATTTTTGTGAGAGTTGGAATTTTCCGCTAAAGTTTTTAGAGAGCGAAAATTTCGCGAGAGAAATTTTCACCGATTTTCGAGAGAGAGAGAGAGTTGAAAATTTTTGCTAAATTTTGGAGAGAGTTGGAATTTTTCGTGAAATTCTCTATCAAAATTTTCGCGAAATTCTCTCTCAAAAATTTCGCGAAAAATACTCTTCTCTCGAAAATTTTAACTCTCTCGAAATTTTTCACAAAATTTTCGAGAGAGAATTTTTTGCGAGAGAGAGAGAGAGAGAGAGAGAGAGAGAGAGAGAGAGAGAGAGAGAGAGAGAGAGAGAGAGAGAGAGAGAGAGAGAGACAGAATTTCACAAAATTTTTGAGTGTATTTTTTGCAAAAATTTTACAAAATTTTTGAGTGTATTTTTTGCAAATTTTCAATAGAGAGTTAGTTCTCTCTCTCTCTCTCTCTCTCTCTCTCTCTCTCTCTCTCTCTCTCTCTCTCTAATTTTGCGAAAAATTCCAACTCTCTTTCTCTCAAAAATTTCGCAAGAGAATTTGTCGCCGATCTTCGAGAGCTATATAGAGACTAGGAATTTTTCATGAAATTTTCAAGAGAGTTTTTTGTGAAATTTTTGAGAGAGTTGGAATTTTTCGCGAAATTCTCTGTTGAAATTTTTGCAAAAAATTCTCACACTCTCAAAAATTTCACGAAAAATACTCTCTCGAAAATTTCAACTCTCTCTCTCTCTCTCTCTCTCTCTCTCTCTCTCTCTCTCTCTCTCTCTCTCTCTCAAATTTTCGCGAAATTTTTGAGAGTATTTTTCGTGAAATTTTCGAGTGTGAGAATTTTTCGCAAAAATTTCGATAAAGAGAGAGTCAATGCTTTATCGAAATTTCGCAAAAAATACTCTCTAAAATTCGCAAAAAAAAATCTCTCTCTCTCTCTCTCTCTCTCTCTCTCTCTCTCTCTCTCTCTCTCTCTCTCTCTCCCCCAAATTTTGCGAGAGAATTTTTCGCCGATTTTCGAGAGAGTTGAAATTTTTTAGGAAATTTTCGTGGAAGAGAATTTTTCGCGACTCAAAAGATATTTTTTCGTGAGATTTTCGAGATAGAGAGAGATTTTTCGAAAGGATTCGCCGATTTTTGCTAAGGATTCCTCGAGAATATTTTATGGAGGGATGATCCCTTCAGGGATTCCAGAAAGTATTTCGAGTTTCAAGGTATTGTCTCTTCATGGATTTTTGCAAAATTTTCAAGAAGCCTTGAAGGATTTTCGCGAGTTTTTTGAGGTATCCCCCTCCAGAAAAAAAGTTTGCAAAATTTTCGAGGCCTCTCCCTCCAAACACTCGACACTCGACACTTTCGAGGTATTTTTGGAGTATTTTTGGGCCAGTTCAGGATATTTTCTGGCCATTTTCGAAGTATGTTCTGGGTATTTTCGAGCCATTTTTCGAGGTATTTTTGGGCATTTTTGAGGTATTTTTTGGCCATTTTCGAAGTATGTTCGGGGTATTTTTGGGCCATTTTCGAGGTATTTATTGGCCATTTTCGGAATTCAATGATTTTCGCGCAGGGAAATTTTGCAAAATTTTCGCGACATTGGCCTTTCCTCTCCAGAAAAATGCGACACTCCTCTTCCCCTCCCAAAAAATGCCTCCCCCTCCCGAACAATGCGATACGTCGGCTGCTGGCACACTTCGGACACGTACACACTTACATCTTTCACCCGTCAACGAGGACATACTAAATTTCGAAATTATCGGAAAATCATCACCCGTCAACGAGATACTCAATTTTCAAATCATCGACCGTCGCCTAGATCGGCCGCCATTGCCCGTCAACGACGGGCCCTCACAACTAGTATATTTATATAATTATTTATTTATATTTATATATATTCACGATTTGTCCAATTCATCATCATCATATTCATATGCCAAACGTAATCATTAGGTGCTGATATAAATTTTGTTATTTAAATGTGAATATCAATTTTTTACTAATATTTTTTATAGTTCTTACATTAACTCAAAGTCCTTGTGGCACGTAACCGCTTGCACATCGGTTAAACGGTGGTCCTCCACCATGATTACTTGTATCGGTGCTTGTTGTTCAGGACCATTCATCCCTCCAGGGTTCTGTGGCGGATTTTGCATAGAGTTTTGGTCATTGAAACGATTATTCAACCTTGGTGGTGGCAATCGTCTCTCCAAATTTCCGACACACCGTCGGTGATATAACACACAATTGAAATAGCGATGGCCCCTCTGACTGCAAGATTTGCAGACATCCTCTGGTATGTCTAAACCGCACTTGCCTTTGAAATGGTCGTGACACCATCTGATTCCCTTGCTGATATGGCGTTGGATATTGCTGCGTTTGCGGTGGCATCTTCTGCAAAATTTAACATCCCCCTGTCGAAATTTCATAGTCACCACATCATTATTCCGAACAGGTACTAGCTCTTTAGTCTTCACTTTCTTCTTGTGTTTCTTGGACTTCTTCCCATCATCGGAAGATGAATCGTCATCCGATCCTGTGGAACTATCAAACTCTGACCCTGTGTCCGAATCCGAGTCCGACAAACTGCTTCGTCTATGGTGTCGACTGTGCTTGCGATATTTCTTCCTAGTTTCTTCTTCCCCCAATTGTCGAGCAACCTGCACATGTGTTCCAACCATTGCCCATGTAAAGATGTGGTACCCCTCCTAAGCACCTTATGAAGGCCATGTCGAAAATACTTGATGCGCTTAGCGTCCGTTAATGGTTCTTATAGCCTTTTTCCAACACCTTGAATCTCTGAATACACGCCTGAATATCTTCCTTCTTTTTCTGTTTTATGGCTTGCAGTTTGTCCATAATTTCCTCTTCCTCATGTTCCTTCCAATACCTCTTCTGTTTTATGGCTTGCAATTTGTCCAGAATTTCCTCATCCTCATGTTCCTTCTGATACCTCTTCAAAAAGGCTCTACGCAATTCGTCCCAACTCTGGAATTCATGCAACCCATACTATGAATACCACTGTAGGGCCTTCCCTTTCAAAGTGGTCGAAAACAACTCCAATTTCCGGATATCCTCAATTTCACGATTTGCTTGACAAACAGCCAGAAACTGGTGTATGTGCATGTCAGGATCATCATGTTTCTTGCCCTTAAAGCACTAGAATATGGCCACTCGAGTTCGTCCTATCGTGACAACGTCCCTACCACGAATGATCGTAGATTTTCCCGGATCCGAACAACCTGCACCTATAGACATTGAAAACGACTCTACTTCCTCCTCTGCTAATTCTACCCACAATTCAAATTCGTTCCTATCTAGAGTACGCTACCACTAAAATCCATCCTGCCAACAGAACCAAAGAGGTGTTAGGGGGGTGTTTTTATCCCTTAACTACCTGGTCCTAATTATGGCAACGGAACCCTTAAGGAACTAAAACATGTCTTCAATATTACTTTGACACTTGTTGCCTCTCTCTCTCTCTCTCTCTCTCTCTCTCTCTCTCTCTCTCTCTCTCTCTCTCTCTCTCTCTGCTCGTATTCCAGAATATGTTCCAAAATTTAGGGTTGGGGTTAGAACGCAAAAAAACATCTTTTTGGTTTCTTTTACTTTTCCTTAAACTTTTTTGGCTTCTCCTTGAAATTTTTAAAGAAAACTATCAAAAAAATAAGCTAAACTACAATATGTATTATGAGTAGTGTTTTACTATTGTTATTACAAAAATATGTAGCACTAACATGGATATTTGTTTCCTATAAATAGATAAAACAAATAAAATATAATAAAATTTATGTTCCGGACAAGATCTCAAGAAAGTAGCAATTGCCTTGATGAACAATTGATACATGGAAATCTTGTCAACTACCTAGTTAAAAGATCCACTAACTAGCAAAAAGTGACGTGCTTTGTTCACTACTCTCTATCTGCTTAGTCTACCACTTGAAGTAAATTTGTCCTATTTATCCAATTATCAATATGCCACTACTTGAACTACTTCATCTTCTAGTAGCTCCACTACTTGGTGTAGTCACATTTTAGTGATTTGTTTAGGCTTATTTCCATGACTTGCCAGCAAGAACCAAGTTTAAACAAATGTCCTACATCTAAAGTTGTGGCCAAAAAGACCAAACATTTGCTAAATTGGTATGAATAAGGACCAGATATTACCATTTCTTGTTTTGATGAGTTTGGTGTCTTGAGCTTCTTGTAGGGAGTTCTAGACTTTCTCGGGATCTTGGTTGAAGATTGGCCCAAGGTATCAGCTATTGATGTTCATTAAGGTTTCTAAATTGAAAAATGCTTTGTGAATGTTGTTTGTTGTCTCTATACTTCAATTGATGCCAATATCTAGGATTAAGTTCATAACAGCGTTCCCCGTCCAAAAACATGGGAGAACCACCATCTTTTAAGAATACGATAGAAATGCTATTTGTAGCTAGATTAATGTTCTGAACTTTCGCCTAGCAGAAAATTATCACATTGACAAGAATTAGACATAATTTGAGCTTCACTTACAAAGAACTCTTGCAGTCCAAAGTGCCCCTGAAGTGGATATCTTTGTAGTAGTCAGCCATGAAATCAATTGCCTAAGAAGACCGTTGGCATGCTTGTTAAAGTCAAACTTTGACCTAGTCAGCATCTGTATAACCAATATAGATGTTACGTCTAGGATAATACCTGACATAACAAAGGAGGCATGCAATCTTCAAACCTATGGAGTACAACCACAAAGTCTTAGACCATCAACTTCATCATGCATATCGTGTACCAACAGCTATACTTGACATAACAAAGGAGGCGTGTGCAATCTTCAACCCTATGGAGTCCAACCACAAAGTCTTAGACCATCAAATTCATCATGCATATCGTGTACCAACCAACTGCTATGAGTTCACACTCATTTCATCAACATCCAAATGATTGTCCATTGCTTACCAATAATCGCCACATGAACAAAGTCCATCTTTGAAGTGATGGAATCGGCTAGCATCTCTAATAACGACTTCTCTTCCAACAATCTTAGACAGTACCTTAAGAAAAGAATGACAGTCACCACAAACACGCAAGTTCTTGATGATTCTAATAGTTGTCTTCGAAGGTGTGCTGATCAATGCAAAGGCAATGGCTAATTTTTCACTGTGGGATAGCAACAATTTTTCCTTTTGCTCCTCTTCTGTGTTATGAAGCTCAAGATTCAAGTCAGGTACATAACCTGCCTGTTTAGTCAATCTGCTTAATCTCTCCACCTCAGCATATATTGCCTTCTTTTGTGGATGAAAACTATCCCTCACAACAAACACGTGCTTCTTATTTTTAACGTATACTATGCTGCATCCTGATTGTCTGTCAACATTTTCAGCAATCATCAACTCACTCAGTTTTGCTACCTTATCCCACAGTCCAGCTGCTGCATAAAGATTCGACATTACAAGATAAGGAGCACCATTCTTGGGATCCAGTTCAAGCAGATTCAATGCAGCACGATTTCCTCTTTCAACATCTCCATGGAGTCTGCATGCACTGAGCAGCATCATCCGTATGGCAGCATCAGGTTCAAATGGCATGTTCGTAATCACACACTCCGCTTCGCCCAGTTCACCAGCTCGACAAAAAAGATCAACCATGCAACCATAATGCCTCATCGTTGGTATAAATTTGTGATACATCTTCATGGAAGCGAAGTAATGAATACCCTCCTGCACCAAGCCAGAATGGCTGCATGCGGATAACACAGCAATAAAAGTGATATTATCAGGTTCAAGGTAACCATCTTGCATCATTGAAAACAACTGCAAGCCTAATAAACCGTAACCATGCTGCGCATATGTTACAATCATGGAGTTCCATGAAACAACATCTCGCTCAGCCAAGCTATTGAATATGCAACGTGAATCCTCCAGACTCCCACATTTTCCATACATATTTAGAAGAGCAGTCGCCATAGTTGAGTCTAGCTTCAACTGCTGCTTATCAAAAAAAGAAGCATGGATCGAGGTTCCTTCTTCCAAGGCTGCTAGACTAGCACATGCTTCAAACAGGCTTAACAAGGTAATTTTATCTGGTAGCACACCGATGCTCTGCATTTTTCGAAAGGCTTCTAAGGCGGCATCTGCATGCCCATGCTGGTTATACATTGCAATTAAGGTATTCCATGAAACAACATCGCGTTTGGCCAGTTTCTTGAATAGTGAACATGCATCCTCCAAACTCCCACATTTTGCATACATATTGATAAGTGCATTGCCTACAGCACTGTCATAATTGAAGCCGTTTCTCACAAGGTATTGGTGGAACAACTTGCCCTGTGCCAAAGCTGCTGGGCTCGCACAAGCACCAAGAACACTGAGTACAGTTACTCTGTTTGGTTTCACGCCTTTTGTCTGCATTTCCTCGAAGAGTTTGATTGCTTCCTTGTGAAGCCCATGCTGAGCACATACTGAAATCATGGAAGTCCAAGAAACCACATCTCGTTCTAGCATTTTTTCAAAAACAAAGCGCGCGTGCTCGGGGCTTCCGCATTTACCATACATGTTAATTAGGGCATTGGCCAAAGCAAGATCGGAGGCCAATCCACAGCCAGAGATGCAAGCATGCATCAGCTTTCCGTGTTCTAGAGATGAAATGCTGATACAGGCATCCAGAAGATTCAGGAAAGTGACCTTCGTCGGAGCCAATCCATCCTCCAGCATCCTTACAAACAATTCAAGCGCCTGTCCACCAGCATTATTACGAGAGCAAGCTGCAATAATTGCATTCCAAGAAACCACATCCCGATCCAACATTTCGTCAAAGACAAGGTGGGCATCCTTCAGACTGCCACATTTTCCATACATATGAATTAGGGCATTTTCAATAACAACATCGGACTTATATGGACTGTCAGCAATTAGGGCATGCACTGCTTTTCCCTGGGCTAGGTCTGAAGGATGGACAAAAGCACTCAAAATGCTCAAAAAGGTTACCTTGTTTGGCAGCACACCTTCATTCCACATCTTGCCGAACAGATCAAAAGCCAATTTGCCACTGCCCACCTCTGCATAAATTGCAATCATAGTAGTCCAGGAGACCACATCTCGCTTTGGCATAAGGTCAAAAACCCTACGGGCATCATGGACGCTGCCACACTTCCCATACATATGCATGACAAGGTTGGCAATAAGCCTTTTCCTGTTCAGCCCAATTCGAATAGCATGCTCATGGAGCTGTCTGCCCTCCTTTAGGGCTTTTAGGGCTGAGCACTCCCTTAGAAGATGGATGATCAAACTGGTGCAACCGGCAGCAGCAGGAGCAGCAAAAGGATGTTGGTCCAGTGAATCCAAACCCATCTTCAAATTTTTCAGACTCAATACACCCCCACATTTTGATGCCCGCTTCAACAGCGCCTGAGAATGCATTGAAAAGATGGCTTTGAGAGCTCTGACTTACACAAATCATGTACATTTTTACTCTACAACCAATTGCACACTATATTCCAAACCGCTTGAGATGATAGCTTTGAGCTCAGAAACAACAACAACAAATGCTTCCACTCCTCCCTCGCATCATTCCGTGTGAAGCAAGCTTGATACACTCTCCCTTCAAGGCTTCATGTAATAGGGAACCCCAGGCTTCATGTAATAGGGACAAGAAGCAACACCCTGGTGCATTTATTGATAGGAAAAAGTAGTAGGTACATTGATAAAAGAGATATATACACCCTGGAAGTGGAAGTTAAAACAAAAGTAGGCTTAAACAAGAGCGAAGCTTGCAGTAAAGTTAAGATTAATCCAAATCTTGGCATTAAAAATAAAAGTGCATAAACTATGATGATGTCCGTGGGAGTCTGCCAACTGACTGCAGCAAATCAGAAAAGTGAAGAGGTGGTAAGTCGGCTAATAAAGGGAGATGAGATGTAGCAGACCCAGCCACCGTCGTCCGTTGCAGAATAGATAGGGCCTGAGCACGTTGTAGGGCAATGGAAACACGTTGTTTGAAAGAAGCCAAGAGAATAGAACCAGGAATACCTTGACGCTCTGCCGCCTGATGAGAACACATGCGAAGAAAATCCTCAAAGCGTCGATGCAAAGTGCCATAAGTCTCAATAGCCAAGGGAAGGAAAGCATCAGTGGGGTGCCTGTCGGAGTAGTTTTTTCCTTCTCTTGTGCTGCCACGCCTGCCGCTTCTCCTGGTGTGAAGGCAGAGCGAGGCAATAGATCACCGCGCGTGGGATCAGCAACAACAACATCTGCCAAAGTACGAAGCTCATCCCGAGAGAGGACAATGTCAACACGCTTGCGGGAAGAGTGGGACGCGGAAGAAGGAAGGACATGAGACTGCTCTCTGAGGACATGGAATCCTCCATCTCTGGCTATGGCGGCCGCTGCATCTCTGACAACATCATGCGTAGCTGTGCGCTCACTCCTAGAAGGACAACGAAGGAGGTGGATAGCAAGAGCATCAATAGGGTGACCACAAACACACCTGGAGAGACCTAAGACCGAAGGATGAGGTAGCCCCAAGCGAAGACGAAGAGCAGTGGTGAAGATGGCCGAAGACAACCGGAAGGAAGGAATAACAGGCCGAGTTAACAGCCAAGCCCCGGCACCAGGACCCACACAAGAAAGAAGCCAAGCTCGATGCAACGCCGAAGGAGCCTCAGAGAGCATGCCGGAAAGGGTATACTTGTGCACACGCTCCAAGAGGGTCTCTTGCAGGTGATCTGAACTGAAAGTGAGGAGTTGCTCAAAAGGAGGAAGACAAGCTTGGGCAGAGAGAGGGAGGAGCTCTCGCGCAGCGATGGGGAGGGGCTGGAAAGGCAGAGAACCGCTATCCACACGAGCAATGCAATCCGCCAAGAGAGGGCGAAAGCCAGATGAAGACAAAGCAGGGGCGACAAGAGCCCAGCTCCCAAGAAAAGCTGTAGGTGCAGAAGAAACCGTAGAGAGAAGCCCCACACCTCCACAAGAAATGGGTAACCGAGCCTGGTTCCGAGCTGAAAGGTTCTCCACACCATCCAAAGAACCTGGGCCCAAAAGGCGGCCAAAAACATCCATAAGAGAGCTGTCAAAGAAAGAGAGGAGATGCAAAAGTCCGGAGTAGGGGGGAAAGTCCGCAGCAGATAAGGACGCTAGATAAAGCAAGACATCAAGATGCCAAACGCGACCTGAGTGTCGCCCAACCGGGGAAGCAGATCTGAATGAGCAACATCCTCGTGGAGAGCCTCACTAAGCAAAAGCAGAGCTGAAGGAAGCAGATCCAAAAGGAACACCCATAATGCGAATGTCATCCGAAGGAGCAAGGAAACCTTGAGGAGGAACAAAGTCTGGGGGAAGACCTGCTGGAGACCACACTGAACACTTGCGAGGTTGAAAAAACAAACCAAGAGAAGCCAACTGCTCAGAGAAATGATGAAATGCGAGGAGCACCGTAGGAGCATGACCAACAATCTGAGTGTCATCAGCAACCGAAGGAGATAAGCAGGAGGGAAAGGCCTCTGCAGAAGCTCGACGTGCACGGAAATGAGCCAGAGCGAAAAGAGGACCAGCAAAAGGATCACCTTGACGAGTACTTGCTGCAGACTGGATAGTAGAGGGATCCCCAAAGCACACATGGTGACTATAAAAGAGAGGAGTCTCAGTAGCATAGAACAACCACACAAATGGGATAAGTTGAGCCAACTCACCACCAGCCGCGCATAGCTCCTGAAAGATCGCAACTCTAGAAACAGAGTTAAAAGCATTGGAAACATCCACTTGGAGAACAACCCAGTCAGGATGGAGATCAAGGGTGGCACGCAAACCATGAATGACAGCTTCACAGCCGCCAGGAGTAGAGATGTCAAACTGATGAGGGGAGAGAAAAGAGGCGAAAATCTGTTGAAACTGAAAACAGATAGAGCGACTAACTAGGTGGAGGAGGACTTCGCCAATAGCGATGGGAGGGACGCCACCTGAAGCTTTAGACATGGCGATCAAACGAGACGCAGACAAAAGACGTGCGACAAAAGAAGGAACGTGACCAGAGGCGATAAAAGAGCAGACCTGAAAGAGTTGAACAAAGCCACTAGCAGAGTCCTCAGGTGGAAAGCAATCACGAAGGTGTTCATAGACCAAACCGGAGGGACCACCAATATCAAGACGAGGACTACGATGGAAGGCACAAGAGAAAGAATCACGATCAAGCACCAAGTCAACATTAGACACAAAGTCCTCCACAAACAAAGGAAGAATGCCTTCAGAAGCAGGATGGAGAGCTTGGAGAGCAGCAACAGTATCGGCAGAAGAGGGAGCGGGTGTGAGAGGAGCTAAAGCTCGAGCTGTACGAGAATACTCACCAACTTGCCCAAGATGTAGGGTGCGACGCAAAGTGTTCATCATGAAGCGTTTTTTAGTCTCCCGATAGAAAGCGACGAAGGCGAGCACTAGTTTCTCTATGACCAGCATCCCCACCCCTCGGAGGAAGGACTAGACACCAAAGGGGAAAAAGAAGAAACAGATGCCAAGCAGCAATGTCAAAGGGGTCAATAGCCAAGCGATCAAGAGGAAGGCACATAGCAACTTGAGTTTCACGACGGAGAGCGAGGGGAATATAAAAGTAGAGCCTTGGTGTTATGTCCATGTCCTGTACAAGGGAATCGAAATTATTCCTGACGTGGATAGCCGGTCACTCCAGTTGTATGTGGTTATTAGTTATGCTACGTCATTACAGACGTGGTCGTATTAAATAATTAATAATCATATGAGGGCCCAGACCTATAATTGGACATAGGATCACATGCATGGTGAAGTCTGCTTTAATGCAAGAATAGGAGATCAATAGCTCAATTTAGATTGCATGGGAAACCTAACGAGAATATTCTCTCTCTCGAAGAAGAAGAATTCTAGTCGAAACTCGCCCATCCTTCTATTGTGAATTGTGATTCTTGAGCCAGTGTTTTCTCTCCTCTCTTGTGTTCTTCATTGTGGCTTGGCGGTGGACTGGTTAGGGTATTGACTAGCCTCTCCATATTGGTTGGGTGGTTCATGCTCCATAGGTGTCCTTTTGGTTTGCATGTGATTGGAATCTTGTAGATCTTCACTTGGTGGTTCTTACAGTGGTATCAGAGCTTGGATCACATCTACCAGGAGGTGGAGCTTGAGGATCTTGGATTTTGCAATTCTTTTGGTGTAGCTCTTTGCTTCTTCTTCCAGGTGTTGGAATTCCATTTCAAGTAGGTGGATTCTCAGATCCTTGGTGTACTTTCAGCCTAAAGATCATAATTGTGGATTTGTTCCATGAATTTTGATGAAAATCATAGGATTTTTGATGAATTTAGTGAATTTTTCACCTAGAATTGATGGTTTTTGCAAGGAATTGATTATAGGATCTGATGTAGTACGTTTTCCAGATTGTACTTGCTATTTTACAATCATTAATTATAGAATTTAATGATTGCATATTGGTTAAAAAGTCAAAAAGTTGATTAGATAGTGATTTTGGACCAAAAATTGGGGGGTTTTGGACCATAAATGGGCTATGGAAACCATGTTTGACTTGAATCAGAACTTTTAGTGCTTGCATGCAATGGATATACAGGGATTTGGATTTGAAGGCACGAATTTGTGGATTGCCCCCATGAATTTGGGTCAAAATTGGTCAAAAATCATGGTTTTTTGATGTTTTTTGGACTAATTTTGGGGTAGATCTCAAAATTCTCAGCCAAGAATTGATATGGACATTTTCAGAGATGTAATGAAGCTGTCATGAAGTTTGGTAGGGATTAGACACCATTAGGGGGCTCAAAACATTCAAAAATAGAGTATTTTTGATGATTTTTGAGCATGATTTGGATAGATGTGCATTAGACACCAACATATTGTAGTTTTGCTTGTTGTTGGAGGCCAAAAATGCATTTTTTGCATGATATGAACTTATGATTGCACCTGTTAGAAGCTTCTATGCCTCTCTAATGAACCTTAGTAGAGTGCTTGTAACCTCTGATCCAAGGCTTTTTGGGCTAGGATTTGTTTTTTGATGATACCTCTCTACAAAAATGCGCCCTCCTACCTGTTTTTCAGGCATTTAATGCTCGCACTTGTGAAGCCAGGGGTGCAAGGTGACATGGCAACTGCCTTGTAGACCCACTCTCCCTCCGTATTGTGCTTTATAGCGACCAATTTGGTGTCATGTAGAGAAAGTTATGGTCGTCTGAAGTTTGGCAATTTTTGAACTAAAATTTGCAAAATTTCGGAATTGTTCTGATGCATGCATGCTTGTAAATCAGTATAGTGCTTTCCTGATGATGGAAATGTATGGATAGACCTTGTTTGAAAGTTCTCTCCACCCACTAGTGGTCTTTTGTAGAAAACCAGAAATTAGCTATTTTTGGGATCTGATTGAACAACAACTATGCTAATACCAAGGGCTACATGCTGATATAAAAATCTCCCAAATTGGAGATCTGTGCACAACAACAACAAAAATTAAAATAGCAATTTGATGAATCATTTTGCTTGGATGAAATTTTTGCATCTCAAAATTGGAGTGAGACAATACTAGCTTTGTATAATGTCTCTTATTAGTCTTATGTTCTTAATGGTTATAAATTGGTTCTAGATCAATTGGAAAGCAAATGGTTATGTCATCAAATGTATGCTCTTGGATCTTGTAAGGGCAATAATGAGTTTCTCATTCATAGTGTAAAAATTTGTGTTTTTTTAATTTTGTGAGGCAATTTGTATACTAAGTGAATCATCCACAAAGGACACTTATATCCATGAGCAAGTAAGAAGCGTCAATAAGTTCAAGACTGCTATTGATTACAAGATTAGAACTATTATGCAAAATATTCATTATTTGTGGCCTAGTCAAGCTAGTATGCAAAATCTTGGTAATCAACATTTGTGCCTACTTTGTGATCTTGATTTCCATGACCATTATGAGGCTTGGAGGCTTCGGATTTCTCTCATCATGGTGCAGCTATTTTCAAGGAAGAGGAGCTTTCAAGTCAAATATCTTCTTCAAGAATGGAAGAAACCACAGGAAAAGGTGCCAAGTTGGTGGAATGCTCATTAAGGAAGTTGGAGATGGATCTCCACCAAAGAAGTCATGTCATGCCCATGATTGGTCTCGGGTAGCGTGTCCACGCTAGGGACCGGTAGACCAACAACCTGTAAGTTAATTGTGACTATAAGGGAATTGGGGCCCTTATGTGTAGATGGTCATAATTAATGGTTGTAGGCCTAAACACTTGATGGTAAATTTGTATGGGTCTATCCGTGAGTCATTGGGGAACTGGATGACGTGGCCCAGATAGGCTGCAGAGGTGTCCAGTGAGGTGTCACAGTGCACTACTAGTGGTGCATGGGCCTTGGAGGGTATAAGTGTACCTATTTTGACAAAAATGACCTTGTTCGTCTTAACAAATTTATGTCCTCCTTTTTGGCTTGTCCCTCTGCCTCCTCATCGTTGTCCCTCCAATCATTGTCCCTCTATCGTTGTTCCTCCAATCGCTGTCCATCTCTCTCTTCTTGCCATTATGGCTGATTGGCAGTCAGTGAATCGGAAGGGGAAGAAGAAAACCCCTCCCCCTTCTCTCTTTGTTTTCTCAGCCATCCCTACTATGACTCCAGACTTCTTTTTGTTGCCCCCTCCCTCTCCTGCTTCCTCTCCCTTGCTCCTACCCTCCACTCCTACAACCTCTACCTCTACCTCCTCTCCTACTGCCACTACCCCCTCTACTCTTTCTTCCTCCTCTCCCTCTTTCACCAACTGAATTTTTATCTAGTTTCCCTTGTATCATTAATTCTCTTCATGAGGACAATGCATCCTTGCTTGCGATCATCATGAAACAAGCATTCCAAATCTCCACTCTGGAGAACACTGTCTTAGCCCTACAGGACAAAGTTGGTATTCTTGAGGTTGATGTTACTTACCTCAAGAAAGAATTGGAATCAGATGAAGAAGAAGAAGAAGGAAGCGGCAATGCGAATTCAAAAGACAAAACAAAACAGCTACAAGAACGGGTTCACTCCTTGGAGCAGCAACTTTAGGAATCGAAGAGTTCTTGGGCCGACGTGCTCAAGGGTTCTAAGCAAGTTATTTCTGAATCTATTCGAGAACATAAAAACGAGATCTCAAAGCCCTCAATGTCAGGGTTAGGGGAGCTTCTTCTTTTGTGGGTAAAGACCTCGTGGCCGAGGCAAATGCTTTCATTCATTCCACCTTTGGTCTCAAAGAGGATGTCATATCTGCTGCTTGGGTGGATAAGCTCCAACCCACCACAGTGTTTATACGATTCAAGGATGCTTTGCTTCATCAAAAGGTTTTGCATAAAAGAGGTTGCCTGAAGGGGTCTACTATTTTTATGGATGAAGACTTGATGCCCATTCAATGGACTGAGAGAAAGAAAATTATCGCAGATGCCAAGGCCAATGGTTTTTGGACTCTCTTTCGAGACGGACACCCAGTCTTGGTTAAAATTGCAGAACTTAAAATTTCAGATTCTTCTCTCTCTCCTACGTGAGAGATGTTTTGAGCTATGACCATTTATTTCCTCTCCTGTGTGAGAGATGAGCTTTCTTTACATAGCGATTTATGTTTTACGTTATAGTTTTAGTCTAAGTTTTTTGGTTGACGGCACTGCCCCGTCCGAGTTCCATTTACTCAGTTGTACTACCTCTTCAGTCTTATATGCCTTTTGGCGAGGAAAAGACATTAATAAAGCTTTCTCTCTCTCTCTCTCTCTCTCTCTCTCTCTCTCTCTCTCTCTCTCTCTCTCTCTCTCTCTCTCTCTCTCTCTCTCTCTCTCTCTCTCTCTCTCTCTCTCTCTCTCTCTCTCTCTCTCTCTCTCTCTCTCTCTCTCTCTCTCTCTCTCTCTCTCTCTCTCTCTCTCTCTCTCTCTCTCTCTCTCTCTCTCTCTCTCTCTCTCTCTCTCTCTCTCTCTCTCTCTGTGAATCACTAACTTTAAGGAGCTAGCTACTTAAGACTTTTGGTCGCTTGATCGCTCTGTGCATCTACAAATTGTTTTTCTCAACAACACCTATCACACCTTCTCTTCGCTCAGATACATATATATATAGCTGTCAGAGTCTTTTGATTTATTGTAATTACAATTTACAAGATGATTAACAGTCGTTTAAACAAGATACGTAGATCCGTTATTGGAGCGTCGTGAAGGAGGAGAAGTACAAATTAACGTATCCTTTGTATGCGTCATAGTGGAAGAACGTAGGCCGTGATGGCCGTAGTCTGTCCGCAATCGTTTGAACAACCGCTGGTTGTTCGTTCAGCTGTTGATCATTTGCTTGTAAGTGATCATTTGCGTTGATAACCATAAGTGATAACTTACGGAGCTAAACGACGAGATGGGTCAACAGTTGGTAGCTGACTTCATAGGAACTCGCAAATTGTTGTCGCTGGTTGACTTCGTTGATAACCATAAGTAGGTTGCTTATGTTTTCAGACGGTTGAGGAGAGTTGACTCTGGTCATAGCTTCCATCGTAGGAAATAGTAAGAAGGTCACTTGCGGAGGTCGACGAGATTTTACGTTCCATTGCCATTGAAGATTCCGCAAGTGCTCGTAGATAGTACTACCTACGGGTTTTAACGACTCTCTATGGTTTGCGGTTTGCGGTTTGAGCCGTGCTTCTCCGTAAACGTTGATTTAACAATTCCCTTCGGTCAGCTGGCGATGGATTTGCGGTTCTGTCTGATTCGACTTTGCGTGTATTTTGCAGACTAATTCAAAGAGAGAGAGAGAGAGAGAGAGAGAGAGAGAGAGAGAGAGAGAGAGAGAGAGAGAGAGAGAGAGAGAGAGAGAGAGAGAGAGAGAGAGAGAGAGAGAGAGAGTTTCTGAGAGTAGAAGGAGGGCGAAGGGATGAGTAGGAGAAGATTAAACCCCAACACTTCCCCTTAAGCTTACTGCTACGAATCTGGACTCAAATTGAGATTTAACAATTCTACTAGAGTAGAATGTTTGTCCCTTAGCAATGGTTTTGTCAAAATGTCAGCCAACATACTATCTGTGTGACAGTAACTTAGTGCAACGTCTTCGTTCTGAACCTTCTCTCTGAGAAAATGAAGTTGAACATCAATATGTTTGGTCCTTGTGTGAGTTTGTCGGTTCAACGATAGAGCTATACAACTCTAATTGTCACACTGGAGTATAGTTGGACCAAATTGTGGGAATCTCAGATCCTGTAGTAGTCTTCTAAGCCATAAAATCTCCTTCATTGCTGACGTAGCTGCGACATATTCTGATTCCGTAGAGGATAATGAAATGTATTTCTGCTTCCTGCAAGAAAGCAAATGTATCGAGAGGTGGATTTTCTGGTATCTACGTGATGCAAGGAAGGAAATTCATGCTAACAATATATTCTTTTGAGTGAATCTTCGGTTGAGATTTTGGATGTGAAATAGCGCTCTTTGAGAAATATTCTCTCTTAGAGGATAACCAAGTTACAGGATTCTTGGTTATGAAAGTGTTGTGTACAGATCAGGAGTTATCTGTAGAGATATGCTTTGTAATGAATCTTTGTGGGATCATTAAACCTTTTGTATAAACTTCTAATCCTGTGGATCTACAAAGTATTCCGTGAACTAAGTTTATTTGCATGCATAAACTAGTTGTTGGTACATAGGCATATTGATGAGAATTGTGTTTAAGACAATTTCTCGTTGGGTTATAGGAATTTCTCTTTGAGAATTGCTTATTGACCTAGAAATGATTTAGAATCAGATTAAATGTGGTGTTTTGGTACCACATCGAGACATTTAAACATTTTCTAAATCTGATACATCTAACCAGGTCAGAAGCGTTACTTCTGAGCTAGTTGTGGAAAATCAACAAAATAATCTTACTTATGGATATTGTTTTTAAGATGTATTGCTTCTAAGTCACAACGTCTATGAGTCATTTTGAATTCATATACAGATGGTTGTGCATAGAATACATGAGAACTTTTGGGACTTATCATTTCCCGTTCGAAAAAGGATATAATGTTATCCCGGAAGACTCAGGAGAGTTGGATAGTTGTTTGCCAAAAGTTAGAACTTCTCGTAATGAGGTTCTGGTAAATCTTAAGTTATTCTAGGTTAGAACTTAAGAGGAAAATCTAGACGTATTCTAGATTGGGACCCTAACTTTGGAATGACAATTTGTGCCATGTCTAAAGTGAGGGTATTCTTGTGATTACAATCCTTTTATTGACACCGTATGTGAGGTAGAAAAGTTTGAAACTTTCCAAATGGAAAGGACTTTGTGAACAGCTCATGTGTCTTTTAAGAAGTATATTGCACTCTTATGATATGGTATGATCTCAAAAATCTGGAGAGTTGAGATTGGTGAATCATAACTCAGATTCTAGGATATACCTAATCCATAAGAAAGGACTGTGATTGGTAGATTACCTCGGACAAATAAACAAGATAGTGGAATTTTGGTAACGACTAGCCATCTTACCAAATTGACTATGTTTATTTGGGTAAAGACCAAGTAATTTTTTAAGTATTTGTTTTGGCTTTACTAATTACCAAAGGGGCATTATGAACATTCGCAATTCGAAGTTCCCTGGTCACTTTTGGTCGGCCGTATTTGCTAAACTAGAAATGACTCTTCTAATCATTGGTAGTTACCTTCTTTTATTGAGTATAGGACAAGAATCCGATGAATTATGATTGACGAATCATAGTTTGGATTCTAGTTATACTTGATCGGTTAAAAGAAGGATTACCTACAAGATGAGAATATCAGCTAGATATCTATTCATATTTTCTCCCGGAGAGGTAATCACCTTGATGGAAATTGGATTATAATAAGCATTTGGTTATCGGTTATAGCCCGTACGTGCTTACATATAGTTTTAAACCTATATCACCAGTGCGGTAGAGACTGGGGCGTTCTAGTTTCAGAAAGTAGCGGATTTCCTACATGATATGCAGGAAATGCTACGAATTGCACGTGAGAATGTGTAGTGTACCTAAGATGGGGACCAACATTATGCAAGCCTGAAAAGATCATCGAGAGACTTCCAAGTGGGGGGTTGGGTATTCTTTGAGAATCTCGATAGATTCAGGTGTAATGCATACCGACTTGCATTACTATTCATCCTCTAGATATAGAGGACTGTTTAAGATCTTGAAAAAGATCAGATCCTTAGCTTATCAATCAAAACTCCTAGATGGATCTCAAGTGCATCCCGTATTTCACGTAAGCCATCTCTGAAAGAGTCTATGTGAAGGAGAGCATCTTAGATCTGGAGATTGATTGGACCTGTTGGATGAATCATCGGGTGTGTTTCTGCTTGAACCCGAAAAGATCTTGGATACAAGAACTAAACAATTGTGAATTTGTATAGTTACCAAGCATCTGGTTCGATGGAAGGGATGTACAGACGATGAGTACAGACGATGACTTGGTTCCCTTGTGTTGCTTGTGATTGGCATGCTTAGAATAGGATCCTTGGATTGTGGACTTTATAAGTCCTCTCATTGCTATGGTGAATTGGCTGCTACCACAAGTCCATTGGCTAGTTTTTACAACACATCCATGCCAAAGGACCCACTTGAGAATCTAGGATTAGCATTTTAAGTTTTTTGATTGATCTAGTATCTCATCAAGCTAATTTTTTAGGAGTGTGAAAATTCATGCAAAATTTGGCTTAATCATTTTTCACTTACATGTTAAGAGGTGTAGATCACAAAGCCAATCACATTAAGAGGTGCAAAATGGTTGGCCTAATCATGTTTAGAGGTCAAATCACATGGCCAATCAAATTGTGAGGCTCAAGCTACTTGGTCCAATCATGGAGAGAGGTGGAAATTTAGAGGCCCAATCATTATGAGAGGTGGAATCCATGAGGTCCAATGAATGTTGAGCATTCCTCATGCTAGATCTCGAGTCACTACTATATACGAGTGTGCTCTCCTTGTACATAAAACTTTTTGAGAGATAATGCAATTTTCACTTTAAAGGCTCTATCAAAAGAGCACCATCTCAGATTTAATGACATGTTAAATCTGAAGATCAAAAAATTTCAAAATCCACATTAAGGGGGTGTGTTGGATTTCGATGCTCAGCCTCAAATCCACTCAATAATGAGAATCCTAAAAAAATCTGTCGAAGTTCGACTCCATCGACTTTGAAGTCTTTGAAGTCATCAACTTCTCTCATGTATCTATATAAGTCGGGCTTGATGGAGTTAGTGAAAACGCCGATGTCGAGGAAGCCGAGTTTGAATACATATATTCAAACTCGGCTTGCTCGACATCGGCGTTTTCACTAACTCCATCAAGTCCGACTTTGTCCACTTTTCACCACCATCAACTAACCAACTTTTATCAACTTTTTTCCATCAGGGAAAATTCGATCCAAATAAACTGTCAAAAGACTTTATGGCAGTTCACCAACTATTGTACATACATTTATTGTTACAAGGCAGTTGTAATAAATAGCAGACAACATTTAATGCTAGATAGATATTAAACAGACAGATATTTTTAGCAAGTAGATATTTTTCAAGAAGATATTTGTAATATAGAATCAACTGAGATCGCACTTAGTTGATAGCTGAGCACTAATCAATCTTCTCACTAGAATAATTCTTGTTGTCAATGTTACTACACTCAACGAACACGCTAAAGTTATTACTTCAAGCAATTGTACTCAATTTTCATCAATCAGAGTGCAAAATTTTGTCTCCAATACTGTATTGTTCATTTGTGCTCATCTGAATCATTCATCTTGAATATTTCTGCTACTAACTGTGGCACTTTTGTTCCTACACCGCCCTCGCTCAAGCTTCCGCTACCAGTCATCATGATTCGATATCAGAATTTTGTTTCTATCAGATGTCTACTAATCCGAGAATAGTCATCCTTCAAATTTTCTTACATGATGCACGAATCAAAGATCTAGATCGAAACTATGTGCTAGATTCAAGACTAGTTACCAAAACTAGCTAATTTTGGCATTTGACTCCACAAAAGGCACATAGATTTGATCAAACACACAAATGTAAAGTGCAGCAAGCATACTAGACCTATGATCAACTTCAGTACCGTCCAAACAATGTAATTAATGCATAAGATCACTCACATATGATAGCTTTAACTCGCCACTCAAAGACAATCTTGATGGAAGTGGAAAAACTCAATTTTTCATCATCAATTTCACAAGATTTACAATGATATATATACATATCCTTCTCAGATCTAGGGTTTCGGTTTACCCTTCAACCATATGTGACCTAACCCTAGAATCATAACCCTAATATGGCTCTTTAGCCTTAATGTTGACCTCATGAGAGTGAAATCCCTCAACAATGCAAAAATTGTTATTTTTGGCCCTACATTGTCTCCAAGGCTAAAATGGCCTTTTGTTATGACATGAAATGATGCTACAAGACCTCAATTTGAACTTTTTCTAGGCATCTATCCATGTGGTCAATGCCACATCATCACATACAAGTGGAATTACTACAAACGAGTCCTACATTCTCTCTACAATGCTAATGGACATTTTGTACTCATTTTGTAAAGATGCAAATTGACCTCGTGTGAGGAGTTTACATGATTAGGCATAGGAATAAGCATCTATACACGTGGCATGTTCCACATCATCAAGTGGAATTTCACATTATACATCAAAACTAGTCAAGCTAGAATTGTGAAATTTCAACACAGAATGTACTAGCACTATGATTTCAAATAAGAAAAAAATTGTAAAATGAAATGCAAAAGGTTAAAGATAATTTTGTTAATTATACAAAGTTCGAGCAAAACTTTACATATCAACTTCTTGGCTTAATCACATATGATATGGCATTGATCATTACATGTAATTAGGTAGAATGGTCTAGCAACACTCATGTGTGTGGCACATGCTAACTATTGGTGCAATGTTGATTACTTCATTATGAAAGTTGGTAGAGGACTTGGATGTTGTTTTGAAATATTCCCTAGGATATGCAACTCAAGATTTGGAAGCCCTTCCCTTAGACATGGGTCATTGAGCTAGGATCTTGAGATTGGTTCCATTGACATAGTATCACTGATTTTGACATGAGATCAAGATCAAGATTAAGATGTCAAGATGGTCATCGAGAAGATGTCGGATGAAATCTTGACGTCAAGATCACGATCAATAATAGAAGGAAGGGCCACTATGTAGGACTACGAGCTGACACGGTGTCTCAAAATTAGAGTCAAGAGATTGAAGACTCTTTTTGAGCTAGCTACCATGAAGGACACCAAGTTAGAGTCAAGGTGATTTAGATCAAACCCAAGAGATTGATTGTTCCTTTTGAGTTTGATACTCTATACTCAAAATATGAAGTGTACAAAACAACATGTAAAAATGCAGATTTTGAGTTCATTGTAAATATGCAGACTATCCACTTTTGAAGCTATTGAATTTATGGATTGTGTAAAGTTGAATGAAGAAGTCTTGAGGAATATAGAATTGAGAGAAAGTGTTACGTAGTTAGAATTGTCACAATAAATGGTGAAGTCATGATGTTATAACAACTATTGTGTCAAAAATGTTTTGTATTTTGTTTTGTTGCTACTACATACTCAGTTTCAATTGAGAAAAAATAAGTGATTTTTTATTTGTATATGTGTTCCAAGAAACACGTCCTTGTGAAAGATGAAAACAATATCTTGAGTTGGATATTCTTATGTCAATATCCCCTCTCCAATCTGAATCAGAAGAGCCGAATAAGGAGAGAGCAGTATTTGTGTTACCATTGTAGCACAATAGATATTTTTAGTATATTGTATATATTTCGAAACTCTCTTAAGAGACTTTTAATGTTGGAAGTCCAAATTATACATGAATTGATTGACTGTCATGAGTGTGTAAGCCAAGTCTTGCCTTGTGAAAACCATTGCATACATCATAGATTCTATTAATAAATGAAAAGGATATTGCTTAATTTTATAAATCTCAATTGGTGTTTTGAGGCATGTATCTTTGCTAGGTATGAGGCCTATATCCTTCGGTAAATCAATGGGCTCAGTGCCATTTATTTTGTGCCTTTCAAGGATATTTTGCAAATATCTTTGCTCACTAAGATAATTCAGTTTTTGAATTTGTTATGAAGAATTTTGAATATCAAGAATATAATGTATTGGCAATCAAAAAGTTTGAAAAGGTCTAACTTAGTATTTCTCAAGAGATCAATGTTATTGCTTTAGTCAGTTTTGGCTACAAAAATCAAGCTAACAAAAAAAAATGGAACATTTTTTTCAATACTTTGACGTATAAATTGTTCATTGCAATAAATAAGTCAACTCTAATTTGCCATCTATAGCCATTATCTGAAAAGTCTCAATCTTCTCAAAAGAACTACTTGTTGTAACTTAGGATTTTGAGGCCTTAGAATTGACCTTAAAGGAGTAAGTTTTTTATGCTTGCTAAGATATCGACAATGACTGGCACATTTTGAACATGTATACCTTTTCTTTAATACAAATATATAATGCTTTGGTACTTTGCAAAGGGCTTCCTTACTGTTTAGAGCAATTCCAGAGTCGCGACTCATGAATATTGAAGAAGCTATAGCAAACAGATCGGGGAGATTCAATGACAAAGTGCTCATCGAATGGATTTTATTTCGGTTACATATGTTTTATGAGTAGCGAATTCACTAGGAAAAAATGGAACTTCATAGTTGAGTTCTAGACAAAGCATAGGGAAACAAAGATCTAGAGCCACTAACATCTTGCTCTTGACATTTTTTGAGTAGTTAGTTGATTGTAGAAGTGACCACCACACCTTGAGTCGTGACACTCCTCCATAATCATCTTTTTCTTTCCTCTACAAAGAGCATTAATAATGGTGAATCTAAGTGCTTGTTGCTTTAGATTCTTCTTTTTTGATCTGAATAATTGATCTAGAATGGTCAAGGTTAATAAATATTATCCAAATTGTCATGTTAATAAGGTATTACTTCACTTTGGATGGCAAATAATGAGTGTTTTGATGTTTGCTCTTTATATGTGTTTGTATGTTTCATTGCTCCATTAATCTACTTACTTGTGGATACTTCTTGGATTATATATAGATTCTTATAAGTGTCTGTACTAAGTCCTATGAGTAACTTGTTCTATGCATTACACAAATAATATTTTTTATAATTTTCAATTGAATTCATCATTTAAACCAACTTATGTAGTTGATGTCCCTTCTTAGCAATGATGCAATCTAACTCGTGTAAAGATATTATCCATTTTGATATTCATTTGAGTGGATCTAATTTGTTCACAAGGATCTTAACTATAGTTACAAAAACATATAGAACTACATTTTCTTGAAGCACATAATTCTCAAGGATTATGATCGCAAAATAGTTCCTATACATTCCTTCTCACCATCGATGTTTCACTTAAATATTATTTAATTTTCTCCTTCCATATGCTACATGATGTATTATCTTTTCATTCTCCTTCTTGGGCTATGGAGTAAGAAGGAGAATGAAAAGATAATACAAAGAACTTGCTTAGTGTTGGACAAATATTGGATAATGAATGCATTGTATGATATGGTTGTAGAATTTGTTTCAAATTTTGTTACATAAAAAGGAACAAGAGAGTCATAGCAAGAGGGATAAGATTTGGAAGGAGTTAGATGCATTTGTTGAATCTAACCAGATGATGATGGTTGCCAAGGAGGATATGTCCACATCCGAGTTGTGGCACAAGAGGCTTGGACAAATAAATCACAAGTCAATGGAAGCAATGTGCAAGGAGGAGCTTGCTCTTGGCCTTCCAATATCCATGGGAATTTAAGAGAAGGTTTGTGAAGCCTGTGCTATGGAAAAAGCACATAGGTATGAGAATAAGTGGATCATCTTTGTATGAGAATTACTAAATCATCCTTGAAGGACACGTACCTCCATACGAAAGTATTTAACCTCATTAGTTTCAAGCTCAACAAGTATGTGTTGCAAAATACTAGTCGTAAGCAATTGATTCCCAAGGAGTGAAGATCTTAATTGGAAGCATGACAATTTGGAGTTCATTGTTTTGTTGGATGAAGTCAAGCTTTGGTGGCAGTTCAAACTTTGGTTGTATGTATTTCATATCAAAGTTGGATCTTATAAATAGCTACTGAGTTTCATGATTATTTAGAGGAGGAGACTCTCATTTTTCAGCCCAAGATGTTATTTCAACAACCTATGGAAGACAAAGCTTGGATCTTGAAGACAATCTTTGCTGAGCTCTCACTACACTTGAGAATTTGGCGCTCAAATCATATTGATGATCCTCACTCCACACATCAAAAAAATTCTATTGTGTTTATTCATGTATTAATCATTGATCCATGACAGTCTCAAGAAGCTAAATTGTGAGGAGTGTTGAAATTTCACAATTCTACCTTGACTAGTTTGACGTATTTTTGTCTTCTACCATGATGATGTGCCTTTGACACGTGGATAGATGCTTAGACAATGTGTATTCAATTTATATTCCTCATTTGAGGTCTTGACGAATCAACCAGAGTGACTTATGAATACATTAGTGTTTTGTAGTTCTTTGTGTATTTGTACAATTTTATGGAATGTTGCAGTGTGTCAATGTTCTATCGATGTTTATAAGTTCTTACATCTTTTGTATGGATGCATAACATCTAATCATCAATTATGTGTGTTGTTATCAGTTATATCACTACTTTTATTCTCTATGATAGACTGCTCTTTTGTAATTTAACTAACATTTCACGTGGAATGAGTTAGCAGTTGAGACTTGCATCATATTGAATAGAAAAAGTAGTGCCAAATTATCCTATTCAAATTTTGAAATTAATTTCATCATATTTATCATTTGTTCATTACGTTATTGAATGCCCTTGCGATTTTTAAGGCTTTTTTGACATTGTTCTAGTCATCTTACACATCGCATATGTTTTCCAAATTTGGCATTGTTGTTGGAGAGTGGATGTAGGGAGGTCCTGGCACTTTTATTGGAGAGGATATAGGGAGGTCCAATCTCAAAATTCCAGGGCCATGTTGAAATGTTTGACTTGCTACTATGAAATTATTATTCTACAATCATTTTCGAGAAAAAAAAATCTCCTTCTCCCAAATATACTAAACAAGGTTTTCAAATTTCAGAGAAATATAAAAGTGGGTCAAAATTTCACTATTGATAAGATCTCTTGTTTAGAATTTCTTATGTGGGCCTTTCAACCTTTTTGGAAAATGTCTATATTTTTTGTTTTGTTCACAAATTCTCACTGAATCTGTGAACACAGTTTCTTTTCGTTCTTTCTTTTGTTTACTTCCGTTGGTTACAGTTCTTTACAGCTTGATCTTTTGTTAGAACGATTTCCAAGCAGAAGTGTTTCTCAGATCACTAAGTGTATTCTCAGCTTGTCAGTGGGGAGAGACGGATATGTTACTCAACTACATGCATTTACAAGCCATGCAACCAGTCCTAGCTTAGTATAGATCAACGTTCTGAATCAGGGAGCAAATCTACAATTCTATCTACCAAAATCAGGGAACAAACAATGACAAGATTAAGCTACTCAGCAAAAAACAAGAAACAAGAAAACTAGTTTTCTAACAGCATTCTAGCAGCCCAAGGATCAAGAAACACCCATTTCTTGATGCTTGGAATGCCCAAGAACAATCAAGGACAGGATTGTTAGAAGGTATGCAAATCAGATCCACAATCTCAGCCTCTATAGTTTACCTGCATGCTAAAACTACAAAATCAAGAAACAAGAAAGTTAATCCACATCTACTTTCCACAAGCAAGAGAGTAAACAAGAAATTTAATTAATCCACAAACACAAAAGGAAATCAAAACATGCTCATAGAAATTTCACTCAAGAACATTGCCGTGAACAAGGAGCTTTACAATCATCAAGAACTCGTGGAAGATCTTCTTTATTCACTCAAGAGAACTTGACAATACATTTAAAGCTCCCTCACAAGAGAGGGGGGCCCTTAAATAAGCAAGAAGGCTGCCCATGTGGAGCCCAAGTGGCAATTCCACTAATTTGAAAAATACAAGTGGAATTTGCCCTTCCACTAGAGGTCACCATCAAAAGGTGGCTCACTCTAAATTATTTAAGGGGGGTCTACATTTATTTACAAAGCCTAGGAAATATTACTAGCTCCTACATGGTCGTTCCTTCTCAGAGATACACCATGTAGGCTCACATAGATAATTCATTGTCGTCCTAGCCAGTAATTTCTCGGCTCTCAGCTTCGTCTGCTCTCCTCCTTCTAAGACCTCCTCGGTCATGGGTGAGAGATAATCTATGTCTTCAGCTTGGCTCGGCATCTGGGGATTCCCTGGAATCTGGTAACATGTTTGCAGTAGCATCTTTAGGATCTACATAAGGTGATCTTTACAACCACCACTAGCACTACACTCATCATCACGTCACCACATAGCATAAATATCCTACAAACGTTATTTTAATCTTCAATAGATTTTTGACATTATTTGACTTTTTGACATTCTATGAGTATTCCACTGTTTCATTTTTTTGTAGTATCCATAGACAAGTCCTAGATTACTTAGTATGTGCACCTTCCTTGGCCTCCATGGATAATTTTTTTCTACTCAATGATTTAGTCAACCCTTCAAGCCCAATAGCACGTGGATGCAATTTGCCCAAATATCAATGATTAGTGGATCAAGATTTCAATTAAGTGAAAGCAAGTGAAGAGTAGTTGGCTAGAATAGATGTTTAGAAATAGAAGGCTAATATGGTAGACAATCTTATCGGTTAGATGAGGCCAATATGCAATTAAAAGTGCATGATAGAATATGACGACAATTGTTTTCTTATTGATAATTATAAAAGAAGTCCAATAGAGGATTTTGCTCTTGTGAGCTTATATTTAGCCCACAACTTAGCTTTATGGCAACCTTGTGTTAATTCCTCTCCTTTTTTTTGTGAAATTGATAAAAGTAGGTCTACAAATAGTATGCTCCGTTGGACGGCAACCACTATTACCAAAGCAGAGCACAAAATCGAGTATCTTGCATCGCTCATAGCCACCCTTCTCATTCTCTTGCAAGATGTCTATCAACATGTCCTCTAAGTGCCAAGACATGATATACCTTCCCTAAACCTCTAGAAGTAGTAGGCAATGAAGAAATACTCTACCTCCTCAAGTTGAATATTTGTCCAACAACATACATGGAAGAGACTTTCTTCCATGTAAGAGACTTTCTTCCAAGAGTGTTTAAAAAGTTGAGGCTCTTACTAGTGAAATGTTTGTTGAGGACAATGCATAGTGCATCAGAGAAGATGTAAAGTTTTCAAACATACTCATACATGAAAGAAAAGTTTCATTTCCTTTGGTTCATATGACGTCTATGGACGTTTTTGCTATGCAAACCTAATAAATAAACACTAATATGGCTTTGCACATGCATGTGCATGTGGATGTACATAAGGTGTGTTCCCAAGACATTTGACAAAAAAGACTAACCCATGATGAGTTCAATACTAACCATTATTTGCAAGTATTCACTAAGTGCCTAAAATGAGAAGCCATGGCCAAAGAACGAGAATTCAAGAATGGGTACCCAAAAAAGAACGATCCTTGCAACCCTAAGAACAATCTTTTTGACACAAGGATTGGTGACTCCAAAAAGGCATTGATTACCCTTTGGTGGATCGCCTAGGTATGGCATCCTCATAAGCTTTGCCATTTTAAGTGATTAGATGGCATGTCATGCACACCATTTAAATATTTCCTGAGTAAGAATTTAAAACCATATGAAAGTCAAATTTAAAAGGTGTGACTTCCTTGTGGCCTCTACAAGTGATGTTAGCCTCTTTTAATCATTGACGTGATGGCTTTTTCCTCAAGAATCATCATGAGTCACGCATTCTCAAATCTTCTAAATTTAGCCAAAGTCATATATTTCAAAGTCTACTAAATTTCCCATCTCTCGAATTTTAATGCTTACTTTGTCGTACTTCCCTAACCCAAAAGACCTTTCAAAAGAGAAAGTGTATGTGTGAAGATGTCACATTTTAGTCGAACCATTTCTAACACTTTTAAAAAATACAAACATAACCAAGAGGTCCCTCTATGCCTGAAAAATAATATTCATTATTACCTCTCATTTCATCACACCATCTATCATCTTTTCAATCCATTTTGGCATGCAACACAATCACAATGAACACTGGATAGTGAATGAACCATCAATGAATGGTTGAAGCTTGTTGATGCATCATCAAAAGACATGATTTTTTAGGCTTAATGTTTATGGTGTTGAGGTTTTTTTATTGGAGTTTCAACTATAATGATTTCGCCACTACAAGTCTCTCAAGCAACCAAATGAATGAATTGTGTGTGTGTAACTCCAAATTCTTGAGAAGAGAGGAAAAAATGTCAAGACTTTTTTAATTGGTAAGAGTAATATCCATAATACCAAATAAAAAGTATCTCAATCTAAAATGTCACTGGTCCCACATCATCATGGACCATTGCAAAGTAGATGAAATGAATGAAACAAAAGTAGAGTACGAAGAAATTCCAAGATGGGAAGCTAGCTAGAAAGACAAAAATTTCACTCCTCAAAGTGTCAAAGTCATGAAATAAGATCCCTACTTTTGGTCAACATTGTCCAAGCCCAAAAGAAGTGAACCAGACACTGCTTTTGGGTGTAAGTGAATGCATCTTCTCTATTAAGATATATGTCTTTTGGTAAGTCATATACTAACAAGCTTTTAAATGAGTAGAAGGTTGTAAGACCTTGACCTATGCCAAAGAAACATTCTCTTCCTATGTTTCAGAAAATCTTCAAAAACACTACATGATTTATTAAAAATCGAGAGAGATCAACCCAAACATGGATCCTCAAGATAGGCATGCCAGCTACAAAAAATCTTGAGTATCGCTCACTAAAAGAATAAATTCTATTCTAATGTAAAATAATCATAATTGTAGAACTTCATCATCAATGAAGGCAAAGGTAAACATTTTCATCAAAAGCTTCTTCATTTTAAGAAAATTAGAAAATGCTTGAAGAATCTAAAATAGGTGGCACTTTTACATGACTTTTGATAAAAGTATGCTTGCCATCAAGACAACATTAGGGTGTCAAAATTTCTTTGGGCCATTCCATCTCTTGCCACATGTTATCATCATTTGCGTGCCATGTCTAACATGTCATTGCCATTCAAATAGTTTGAGCTTTAGTATCGATTAGCTTCACATTGATGGTTGATAAAACAAGAAATGCTCTTGAAATGATTTAGTTGATTGCTCCATTGGGATGGACATGTTGCTAGGAATGGAGGAAGAAGACGTGATTGGCTGGGGCAATGAGCTACTAAAGTTATATCATAGTTTACTTCATGGAGAGAGCCATTTGAGGCTAGTCTGAAAGAGTTTTGATTACCTTCAAAACACAATTAACAGTATAACATTACATCTTAAGAACCTGTTCTGACCATTTTGGGCCGGAACATACTGGGTTGGAACCTTCTTCTTTTTTTAAATTCAAAAAAACAGGTATTAAAGCCTGAAACAGGTATTAAAATAGAGCGTATGTTTGTGATCATCCAACAATGATAAATCTGATGAATTGACCAAGAAACCTGAAATGAAGACTCAGAAACAGAAGAGAACGTACTCAATCCTTCCTACAATACTGATTTGTATGGATCCTATCTCATGGTGGTGCAACTGGCCACTCCTCGCAGACAATTCATGCTCTTGCAACACAGGTAAAGATCTGGTGGGGCGATGCAAGCCATTTAATGGAACTGGAGGACTCTTGCCGAATCTTAAAACCTCCCTCTCATACAAGCCAATTCCTTGTCTATCTTTGGCAAGAGACTTTTCGCCCAACACTCTCACAATGACAGGAACAGATGTAAAGCCTCAAAAGTTCACCAATTTCTCCTTCGGATGTGCGCATCAAGCTTCTGGTAAAATTGGAAGAATAGGAGGCCCGCTTTTTGTTGTAATCATGTGTTAAATAGATACTTATTTTTTAAAATTTTATTTTGGTCAAGTTCCAGAATGGAACGGGCAACTATGCATTACATCAACGCTTACCAAAGTCCTGTGTACTTTTTTTAATAACAAGGGTATAGTAACCATGTTATAGATGAGAATACTTCAGAAGCAGCATACTTTGTGTAACCTAACAAATCAATCTTCTTCACAAACAAGGCCATAGAAGCTCGGATTCATAATAATCAAGATCAATCTCAGTAAGCTCTTATCTCACACCTCTCAAATCTTGTGATTAATGGAGAGCATGTTCAAATCATAAGGGTTTTTTTCAATCCCTGATATATATACTTATATAAGGAGCATGTAGTATAGGATTTATTTTCATATAATTTTTTATTACGAACACGCACCAGATAATAGACCTATTTACATCATTATCACCCGTTATACATTATTGTCTACCAATCTGTGTTGCAGCCTATTTATTGCTAGAAAGTGGGTGGATTGTGCTGACTTTAACATTTACATTATTAGTCAACATTATAAAAGTACATTATTCTACATACAAAAAGGTGCATAGCCATATTCAACTTAAGGATTGTGAAGTGCAATTTGAATTTTCTGACTGCGAAAGTGTTGACTAAAATTTTTGACTTTCATGTTCTTAACCACATCCAAAGTTAGAAGGACAATGTGCTACAAAAAGTATTGTCTAGTCGGTAAAATGAGAAAGTGTCGTGTTATTTTATCACACTCCAGCATAATTTTCATATCACTTGAACTATTTTAGTGCCTTTTTAAAAGTGAATAAAAATATAAATACACATTACAAACAGCAAAAAATCTAGCATCTACATGCAGGAGCTGCTAAAAGTTGGAATAATGGAATCAAATTATGGGATTTCTTTGGCCAAAAATAATAATTGAGCAAGTAAAAAGTAGTTTAAATGCATGTTTCTTTTTCCACTTGCCAATCTCAGACTGTGTATGGTCACAGTCACAATTCACATAATAAAATGCCAATCAGATCATTGCCCCATCTTTGGCAGACATGACTAAGGTTATACAAATTGAAGTTGCAGCCTGACCTTGCTGAAGCCTGATACAACATTGTGACTGGCAACCGTTTCGATCAAAGCTGGCACAGTGCCTGGACACCGATCTTGGCAATTGAGTTGATTGTCAAAAGCGTAAGTGGGTTGTCTTAGCAGCATTTGGTCGCCCAACAGTTAGGCCCGTGTCTCCTAGAGCTTCATTTATTGATACCTGGTAGCAATATGACAACAACATAATCTCCATGAAAGAATCCTAGCCGTATTCATCAAGGACACAACCCAAACTACAGCACAAACATCTTAGTTGAACTGGATAATTTCAAACCAGCAAACTTTAGTAGATGGGTGTGTTTACGTATATTGTCATTAAGTGACCTTGTCATCAACCATAAATAATTTAAATCTTGTATCCAACCTGTAAAGCTGGCACAGGTCTCTGTGATGGAGTCTCCTCCAAGCTTGAGTGAACAACTGGCCTCTCTGTCTCAACATTGGCACTATACAAAAATAAGTGGTTTTCCTTCACCGTTCTAAATTTGATACCACGTATCTACAAGAATGCGTCACTGATATGCTATAAGCACTGTCATTCTGTGCTTAAGTGAATTGCATCCTTAAAACGTCCAAACTGTTGACTACTTATTTCAAAAATTATAAGCTGACTTATATATGATCTATATTCAGTTTTAACAATGATAAGAAAAGGAAGGTCACCATCAAACAAAAAATCATTCCCAGGCTATATACCCTCACAAAATCAAAACCTGGACTACAAGCGATTGTCTATTACTACTAGCATCCTGCTTCCTTCACAGATTTGTAAGTCATGTTCCCAATAAAAAAATTAGGTATATCAACTAGTAGGAATGAAGAAGGCTCTGCATCTTCTGGAAACTTAGCATCACAGGGCCCATTTGGCTCAATAGCAACATGTTGTGGGATAACATAAAAAATGTCACAGGTTCTAGTAATCAATGTTTGTTTGAATCGTGGTTTGAACCGGCCAGCAGTCTTGTAGAATACTTAGTTAGCAAACGTTTCCCTATACTTTCATTGAAATAAACCTTATAAGATTAAAATTTGTAAGGCCTAGAATGAGGAACCATTAGGAAAGTTTAGAAGTAGGTTTTTTGCAAAATAGTTTAGTAGAAACAAATCACTACAATTGTGGCAGCAAGAAATTAACAAGAATCAATTGTGAAAACACATCGGAAAGCAAATCCAATCAATGATAAATATAGTTGTTGGAAATGTAACTTGAATCCCTGAAAATGTAGATTGGATAATCATAGTAGAGGTCCTTCAAATGGCACAAAAATGAGTGTCTAATATCAAACTGAAAAAAGTTCATGAATCTTGCTTATAGAAGCCATATCTTTTGCTCTTGAATAGGACATCTATGGGCACTACAGACTACAACAATAGACAATATCAGACTAGTGCTATCATGAGAGAGAGAGAGAGAGAGAGAGAGAGAGAGAGAGAGAGAGAGATTGTTTGAAAAAGGCTACCAAAACTAATCATCTAGAATGGGGTTAAGAGCCACCGGCTTCTGAACAATATGCAATGTGCATCAACAATTGAATATGCATTATTTACATCAACTATGTCCAAAACTCAAGTTTAAACACAATATCTTGATAAGTGAGAATGAACCTAGGCATAGCATGCAAGAACAATAGGGCTCAACGTTTTGGGGTAATAACAATGCGCACATGAATGAAATATTGATGCTCGAAAACCTATCCGTAACATACAAACATGCCTCACGACCTTGCGGTCTTCGAGAACGTTTCGTGATAAAATCAAGAGATTTTGGTCCACTATCGACGGCAATGTTGTTGTGTCTTACACCTAAAGTACTTATTCTTGACGGAAAATGTATACATATAGATAGGACAGGACATAGCTTTTTCAATGCTAGGTGAACAGAAAGGATTCTTGAGGCAAGTAAAAGAATTCTTGGAACCAAGACATTGTCCGCGATGACAAGCTAAGGGTACTGCGCAGGAAAACTTGTGTATGGTCTCCCAAGTAGCATCCATATGAAGTTTACTATACCACATGACCAAGTACTCACAAATCAACCTATTGTGCAAATGCCTCTCACACCAGTCCAATACTCTCACTAGTCCATGGAAAAAGCCATCAAAAAACAAGTTATCACCAGTCACAAATGCCTTTGAATATGCCTAAAAATAACCCCTTAAGTGTTAAGTCACCTGAAAGTAGAATATTTAACAAACTTACGCAAGAATTTAGCGATGTTTTTCCTCACAGGCTACTTGATGGCCTACCTCTCCAAAGGAGTGTCGACCATCAGATAGAGTTACTTACTGAAAGCCAACCTGTATCCCTTTTTCCATACAAGGTTACCACTAAGGAAGAGGATGCAATTTCTAAGCAATTACAGGAACTTCTTAGGATGGGCCAAGATCTGACTACCTTTGTGCCTAACATGCCAGAGAGGGTTGTCGACATTCATCGTCACCAACTGAGAAACCGATTGGGTTCTAAATTTCTAGTATGTTAGAAAGGCAAGTCAAATGCGGAGGACATTTGGGAGAGGGAAGACTATTTAAGATTGAACTTCCCTGGCTTGCACCCTTTAGGAGGTTCTTAAAGGGGGAGGGAATGTTACGTACCCATTAGGCCTCGTAACAGATTACCCGTTGGTCTGGAGCTATAGGTCATTTGGGTGCCATGCGTCAATGTCCTATTGGCATGAGGCGACCCTTTGCTATGGACCCGTGTCAGTGTGCACAACTGACGTGTGTCGCTGGTCGGGCGTCTTTCACAAGACCATCACTATTCCATCTTCTATGGAATACGTAAGATAAGCGCAAACCAAGGTAGAAGAGCTCTCCTCTTCAAACTCTGCATGGCCATGACTAGCCTCATGTTCCACTTTGTTAAAGTGAGGATCTTCCTATTGAGCCTTCCTTATCTCAGATAAAACACCACACGAGATAGTGCATCTGCCACACAATTCTTGACACCTTCCTTGTACCGAATCTCCTTTACAAATTTATGCATGAGCTCAGACCATCTGGCTTGTCGGCCTCTAAGGTCTGGCTACTTACAAAAGTATCTCAAGATATAATGATTAATGAATACCTCAAATTTTGATCCATAGAGATAATAGCTCCATTCCTTTAATGCATGAACTAAGGCATACAACTCCCTTTCATCAATTGGATAATTGTTTTGTGCAAGGTTCTCAAAGGCCACAGGCCTATACTGTTGCATCAACAATGCTCCCACAACAATGTCACTCACATCCAAAACATAGGTCTTCTGAGGGTCTATCATCTTAAGAGTGACCCACTTAGCGATACCTTGCTTGAACTGATCAAAGCTTGCTTGCTACAATTCAATCCCCTCGCCAAATCCATTCTTTTAAGTCAAATAAGTCAAAGGTATTGCAATATAGGAGTATTTCTCAACATATTTTCTATAGAATAGTGCCAATCCAAGAAACGAACGAAGTGTTGTCAAATCAACTGGCACATGCCACCCAATGATCACAGCCACTCTAGTCTTGCTCCATCAGCCAACACTATATGACCAAGATACTCTATTTCCTTTCTAAATAAATCACTCTTCTTATTATTGGCAAATAAAGTGTTCTTTCTCAAAGTAGACAACAAAGTTCTAAGGTGAGTCGTATGCTTGACCTCGCCTACATTGTAAGTCAAAATGTCATCAATAAAATTTGTGCGACATTCTAAAAGAAATAAAACTGTTTTAGTTTTCTTGTTTTTTACTTCAATTTGATTACATTACGATTTAATTCGTTTCATTTTGTTTTTCCTTATGTTCATTTCTTTTGTTTTGTTAATGGTTTTCAGTTGGCATTTCTATTTTAGCTTATTTCTCATTTTAACTGTGCTTCCATTTCTATTCCTAAAGGCAGAAAAGTTTTTCTTTTAGGTTTGAAATCTCATTAGGGCATAGCACTAATCCTAGTTTTTGCTTGCCCTATAAAAATCCATGAATTTCATGTCGCACAACAGCATCACAACTTTTACTACCATAATCTTGCTGTAGTCACACTGGGAAAGCCTAGAAAAAAAAATCCCAAAAGAAACAATAAAAACCCTAAAATCGACTCACCAATTCTTTCCCGTTTCAAACCCTTTCCAAATAGGCATTTTGAAAAACTCAAAAGGATAATTTCCTCTTTCTCTATAGGTCTTGATATCTCCCAAATTGCAGGTGGCAAAACATGCATAAGCATTGATGATTATGAATACAATTACCTTTGCTTGACATAGATACTACCTTTCAAAACTAGCTAACTGATGATTTAGTGCAGTAGTGAAGTGATTACTGGATCAGATAGGCAATCAATGAGATCAAAACTTATGATGTAAATTGATACACAAGAAAAAGCAACAGAATGTGATGCACATACCTGACTCATCCAAAGAGGGATCATTGCAAGAATTTATAACTGCTACCCATCCTGGAGGCAATCACAAAGTATTCAAGTACATGGTTTGAGATGCAAGCCTGTGCAACTAGATTGCAAGCAATTAAATTTAACAAGATAAAGGTAAGCTCATGATGATTACCTACCTGTGGAATCTGAACTGCCAAAGATGTCAGCTAATGCTTCTAATCAAGAGGATAGTAGAATTATCTACACACTAGAATGTGAGCTACTACTTATATTTTTTCTATGTGGATGGCCATTTGAAACTTCTGTCAATCATAATTCATGTAAATAATCTCCGGAACTAATTAAATGGCTCAAACAGTTTGATTCCTTAATGGAGTTAAGACATGCAGAGGAGTCCTAAATTTTACTATGCAGTTCATATAAAGCACGGCCAATTAAATTTAGCAATCTTGTTAGTGGTCTAAAGGACACTTTTGGGCCACGCTTCATAACTGGCAAAGGAGAGTCAAATTTACTTGTGTGTGGCAACAAGATGAAATGAAGAAAGGAATTTGCTTTTCCTTCATGCATTATTGACATAGAGAAGCTTCACATGAGTGAAAATATCATGTCCAAGGAAGAGCTGACCATCTCAGAAGAAAGGACAAGTCAGTCATGAGACGCCCACATTAGACACTTCCAGTATACATTAAGTTATGAACGTTTGCTTAAGATACCGTTATATTGGTGCTATCTCTCATCAGTAGTTCACATAAAACGTTGTGATGGTTTCACAATAGTAGTTATCATTTATGTAGTTACGGACTACAGGATACAGGCCTACTGGGCTACTCTGCGTATATTCCGCAGGCCTCTTTACATTTACTGTTGGTTATGTATATTTCTGGTTACGCATTTTATATTAGTCATGTACAGGCCCCAGAGCCTTTTTATATGCTTATGACCCGCACTGGGTCCTTTTTTATGACATTGACTGGCCTTGGGCCCTTATTACATGGTTATATGTGGAGTGGGGGCCCGTAGGAGGGCGCACTATTTTCCCTCCACATTTTGCCTCCCTTTACTTTTGAATTCCTATTTTAGGGTTCATTGGTAGGGTATTTATAGGGGCATTTGTACACTCATTTTTCAGATTATTGATTGGTATTGCTTGGGTTCTTCGTGAGAGAACCTATTGTCTTGTCTATTGCTTGTAGGGCGTTAGTCTATTGCTGTCTTTTATGCTTCATTGATTCAACACCTGAGATTTTGATCATAACTTGGTATCAGAGCACTTTCCTGATTGCTGAATTTCACATCTGATTTTCTGATTGGGTGCCCATTTTCCTTGCTGATTTTTCTCTCTTTGCTGAGGGCTTTCGTCTCTTTGCTTCAGCAACATTTAGCACAGTTTGGAGGAGGACCAACTCCCATCAGAGCATTTTCCTTGGCGGAGCTTTAGCAGAAAGTGGCGGAAAGTCTTCCGCTAAATTTGGCAGCCAAAAAAACAAAAAAAAAAAATGGGCAGATTATTTTCGGCGCCCAAGATCCAAATCCTTTTCCCTCTTTTTTTTTTTTTTTTAATCCTCCATTTGATTCAGGGAAAGGATTCCCAGCCTCAGCATTGATTGGAGGCTGTCCAGCGCCCTACTTCATCACATTTTTGAGCCATTGTTCCAGCAGAGTTTCAGCCATATTTCAGTTTTGATTCGAGGCTGTCCATCGCCCTTTATTTCATCACGTTTTTCACAGATTTCCAGCCATATTTTCAGCATTGATTGGAGGCTGTCCAGCGCCCACTTTCATTCTCCTTGTGGTCACATTTTCCAGCCAGCTCTTCGCACACACTTGGAGCTCTATCAAGAGGTATCTTTGCTGGTTTTTCCTTGCTTTCCACACCTTTTCTTGACATTTGTCATTTCCTTTCTTGCTCTTAGTGTCGTTTGTGTACCTAAAGCATATTTGGGGTGACGACAAAAGTCCGCTCCCTCCGATATTAAGCTTTTCTTACACTCTCTTCACTTCCTGCATTCCTTGACCATGGATATTTCCCCTACATCTTCTGAGCCCCGCATACCGTCTTCCACTTACCTTGACGAAGTACGGCATGAATTCCGAGATCATCTTAGGGAAGCCATGAGTGATGTACGCACTGATTTACGCCAGGAATTACGAGAGACGTTCACTGCTCTTTCTGCCCAGATTGCTACACTATCATTACAGTCCAGTGTTTCTCCACTATCTCCACCTGTTCCCCCACAGCGTACATTTCCACCACCCGAGACTCCTTCATCTTCTGGTCCTTTGCCACGAGACTTTAAGGGTAAGGTTCAGCTTACTGTGTATTTTGGGTCATCCGATGGGAATGAACTCGAGAATTGGTATTCTAAGCTCGAGACCTACTTCCTTATGTTTCCTAAGACTGACATTCAGCGGATACATTTGGCTGCTTTACATTTGGAGGGCCGTGCTGCTACTTGGTGGCGCATGTTTCGCCAGACGGCTTCACACCCTGGCCTTGCTAGTTGGACAGAGTTTATGACAGCACTCCGCCTAGCGATGATTGATCCTCAGTGGCTTATTCGACAGCGCGACATCTTTCGCAGTTTATCTCACACTAGTGACTTGGTTGCTTATACGACACGGTTTATAGAGCTTTCCTATCTATTCCCAGATATTTCTACATTGGAGCTCATCTCTCGCTACGTTGCTGGTCTACGAGGCGCACTCAGGTATGATGTTTCTTCTTTTTTTCCACTCACTCTTTCTCACGCCATCTCCCTTGCTACCGCACTGTAGCACAAGTACTCTCCCATCTCTTCCTTTGCTTCTCGTCCTTCGTGTCCTTTCACACGTCCTATTTTTTTCTCTCCATCCTCTGCTAGTCCCACATTTGTCCGTTCACCTTCGTCCACTCTTCCTTCTGCAACACGTCCTCCTTTTTATCCTCGTCCTGTTTTTGTTCGTCGCTACTCACAGCCTGAGATGTCTGAGATCCGTGAGAAGCGCTTATGTTTCAACTGTAAGAGTCCTGATCATATCGCCCCTGATTGCCGACAGCCTGCCACTGCTACTGCCGTCTATTTCCATGATGCTGACACACCTGATGATAGTCCTATTTCTGCCATATGCCTTCATATTCTTCATGATGACCCACCTGTTGATCAGTTTGCCACACCCACTGAGCCTGTTCTTGATCCCCCTGATCTAGCTGTATGCCATGCTCAGCTTGCTTATGCTACTTGGGCCGGTAAGCCGGGTCCACGCCATATCCGTCTTCGCGTACGTATCACTGGTCGTGAGTTTATTGCCCTTGTTGACACGAGTAGCACTCACTCGTTTCTCAGCAGTCATATTACTACACGCATTCGTGCTATGCCAAACACTACGCCTCATTCCCTGCATGTTGAGGTTGCCAGCGCACACTCTTTTCCTAGCACGCAGATGTATCAGCAGCTTTCATATCGGATTGGAGACTTCCTTGATCAGGCAGATTTTCATATTATTCCACTTACACGGTACGATCTTATCCTTGATGCTGATTGGTTTGCATCCCTTGGTGCGGTTATAGTAGACCTCCAACAGCAGACATTGACATTCTCTCATGATGGTACTCAGCATATATTTTCCGGTATTGATTCTCGGCAGGACTATCAGCTTATTTCCGGGAAGTAGTTCATACGGAGCCTCCCGAAGGCCCACTGTGCGGCTATTCTTTCTGTTCAGCCAGTTCAGCCTATTGCGGATGCACCACCTTTGCCACAGGTATTTTCTGAACTTTTGCGTGGATTTGAGCATGTTTTTAGAGAGCCGACTTAGTTACCACCTTTACGAGATGTCAACCACCATATAGACCTTGTTTCCTCTGCATCACCTCCTTCTCGTCCTCCTTTTCGTATGTCTATTGTTGAGCGCGAGGAAGTCCAGCGTCAGGTGTCTGATTTATTAAGTCAAGGCCTTATTGTTCCTAGCCACAGTCCTTTTGGTGCTCTTGTTTTACTTGTTGATAAGAAGGATGGTACTAAACGTCTATGTATAGATTATCGTGCTTTAAATAAACCTACTATCCGTAATCAGTACCCTATCCCTCATATGGATGACCTGTTTGACCAGTTAGGCCAAGCCAAGATCTTTTCTAAACTTGACCTCCGTTCCGGTTATCACCAGATTCGTAAGCATCCTCCTGATGAGCACAAGACAGCTTTCCGTACCCACTTTGGTCTGTATGAGTTTCGTGTCCTTCCTTTTGGTGTTACCAATGGCCCGCCCACTTTTCAGAATGTCATGAATAACATCTTTCGTCCTCTGCTTGGAAAGTGTGTCATTGTTTATTTTGACGATATCCTCATCTATAGCACCACTCTCTCTCTTCATGTTCAGCACGTTCGTTCTGTTTTTGTTTTGTTAGTTACTCATCATCTGTATGCTAAACGTTCTAAATGTTCTTTTGTTGTTGTACAAATCGAGTTTTTGGGCTTCTTTGTTACTAATGGTACTGTTCGTCTCGACCCTCGTAAGGTCCGTTCTATTCTTTCATGGCCTGTGCCTGCTGATGTTCATGATGTTCGTATGTTTCTTGGTCTTGCTATCCATCTTCGTAAACCAGTTGCTCATTTTGCCACTCTTGCATCTCCTTTGCATGCTCTGTTGAAAAAGGAAACTTCGTTTGCTTGGACTCCCGCATGTCAGTTAGCTTTTGATACTTTGAAGGTTAAGCTTACCACTGCCCCTGTTTTATGTCTTCCAGATTTTTCCCAGCGTTTTGTTGTTGAGACTGATGCTAGTTCCACAGGATTAGGTGCTTTGCTAAGTCAGCGTCGGTGTGTTATTGCATATGAATCCCGTCGTCTTCGTTCGTATGAGCAGTGCTATTCCACTCATGAAAAAGAGTTGCTTGCTATCATTTTTGCTTTAAAGAAGTGGCATCATTATTTGTATCGTGTTCCGTTTGATGTTTTTACTGATCACCAGTCACTTCGTTATTTGTATACACAAAAGGATCTTAGTGATCGTCAATACCGTTGGCTTCAGTTTTTACAGTCCTTTCATTTTGATATTCATTATAAGCCTGATAAAAGTAACGCTGCTGCTGACGCTTTGTCTCGTTTACCTGCTCTTACTTACAGTCTTGTTACGTCTCCCCAGTCTTGGTATGATGATCTTCCTCAGGCTTATGCCACATGTCCAGACTTTCGTGATGTTATGTCATCTGCCTCTCGTCCTTCCTCTCACCCTCACCAGGTTTATTCCATTGTTAATCATCGTTTGTTTCACTATGATTCGTTATGTATTCCCAGCACTCTCGACATACGTCCATAGCTCCTTCTTGATGCCCATTCCTCTCCTGTTGGTGGCCATTTTGGTTTTCAGAAGTCCTTGTTCCGTTTGAAAGAACATTTTTATTGGCCTTCCATGAAGCGTGAGCTTTCCCACCTTATTCATACTTGTGATTTTTGCCTTCGTAACAAGTATTCCCGTGAAAAACCTGGCGGTCTCCTTCAAAGTTGGCCTATTCCTTCCCGCCAGTGGACTGATATATCTATGGACTTCATTTTAGGTCTTCCCCGTACTCAGCGTGGTCATGACTCTTGTTTGGTGGATGGATACTCACCAGTTCTACCCGGTATATCTGCTCCACCAGATGATGCACCTGTTACTATTTCATCTTATCTTTCGAGTGCTTGGGAGATTATTACTAGAGCTGCTACTCATTTACAACATATTCAGCAGCGGTACAAGACCATTGTTGATCGTCATCGGTGCCATGTTGAGTTTGCAGAGGGAGATACTGTTTTTCTCCAGTTACGCTTTGCTCGCCATCGTTTTGTACAGGGTCTTGCTTCTACTGAGAAGCTTGCGCCGCGCTATTATGGGCCTTTTCAGATTCTTGAGCGCCTCAGTCCAGTTACATATCGTCTTGAGTTACCTGCTGCTACTCGGGCTTGTGATATCTTTCATGTCAGTTTATTACGTGCTGCTATTGACGATGATGCTCCTCGAGATTCCTCATTTCCTACAGATCCAGAGCTTTTTCCATTCCTGCCAGCTGCTATTTTACAGATGCACTTATTGCATAGTCATCGCCATCGGCAAGTTCAGTTTTTGGTCCAGTGGGATGGTCGTCCTATTGAGGAGGCTACTTGGGAGCCCATTGACGTTTTTTATGATACCCCTATCCTGGCTGATCAGGCTCGATCACTTGCAGCTACCATTGCTTCTCAGGATGCTTCGGCTTCTCTTGATGTTCCTTTCTCAGATGGGATATCTTGATGTAGTATTTTTCTTTGGCACTGGTTCTTATCTTATTTTGCCTACATTGGGGGCAATGTTCTTTATAGCCAGGGAGAGTTACGGACTACAGGATACAGGCCTACTGGGCTACTCTGCATATATTCCGCAGGCCTCTTTACATTTATTGTTGGTTATGTATATTTCTGGTTACGCATTTTATATTGGTCATGTACAGGCCCCAGAGCCTTTTTATATGCTTATGACCCGCACTGGGTCCTTTTTTATGACATTGACTGGCCTTGGGCCCGTATTACATGGTTATATGTGGAGTGGGGGCCCGTAGGAGGGCGCACTATTTTCCCTCCACATTTTGCCTCCCTTTACTTTTGAATTCCTATTTTAGGGTTCATTGGTAGGGTATTTATAGGGGCATTTGTACACTCATTTTTCAGATTATTGATTGGTATTGCTTAGGCTCTTCGTGGGAGAACCTATTGTCTTGTCTATTGCTTGTAGGGCTTTAGTCTATTGCTGTCTTTTATGCTTCATTGATTCAACACCTGAGATTTTGATCATAACTTATGTCCATTCAATCTTTAGTCCGAATTGAATAACAATATTTGATAATGTAAAAATCTTGATACTCCAGGAAAAATTTGGCTGAAAAATAGGCCGTTGATTTAAAGACCCAAGAATTTATCTTCCATCCCTACCAACTGCACTGGCTTGTCGAGAATGGTCATTTCTTGGCCCAGCTCAAGAAATTCAGCCATGGCCTTGATTTAAAAGTGTAACATTAGTAGACTAATACCTTGTCTCATTGGTGATTGCCACTCAAAAAATAGAACCAAAGACAACTGTAAGAAAGACATAACTTACGGTCTTTCATAAGCCTTTTTGCCTCACTTGAACTAAAACCATCCGTTTCACATGTGACAGACTCTTTGAGGTTGCCGGGGCTGATAACATCTGCATGATTTATTGAAGATGGAATTTCTCCGAATCCATTTCCGGCATGGCTCAGTCGATCTACAGTATCATTCGTATGGTTACTTGGTGGTTTATCCAGGCGATCTGCCAAGAAGTAAAAAAATGTCGGCAGCCTTTCACAGCAAATAATTCATAAAACTTAAACTTGAGATGACCACAACACTTTGAAGTAGGAATTCTGTTGTTCTCAAGTTAGAGATGATAGAGATTAGCAGCAAATACTTTGAAAAGATAAAATTACAGGTCTATCACTTGGGAGACTACATTGCTTGTGGATTTATCAGCTCCAATAATACCAAGTATCTTGTTCAAACTTTTTTTGACTAGTTTAAGATGCCTTACCATAATCAAGAAACATTTAAGCCTTGTACTTCAATACACATATGCTAAATGCAAAAGGTATACTTCCTCCACTAAGCACAGCCAATCCAGAGGTATTTTCTAAAGCATCTATAGCTGCAAAATCAAAGTGGTTTGGCTTTGCTCGACATTTTTTTTTTTGGTTACAAGACATTTTGAGAACATCAAAACAAACTATAGTTGCCCAACGTCTCTATTACGGTCTCTATTGCTTAAGTGCAATGCTCTACATCTTATCTGCAAGTCTTTGTCTCGCAACTTCAAACCTTTGCCTCTGAATTGCAAACTCCTCAAATATACGGGCCAGTTTATGTGCCCACCCCTCTTCAAATTCATGTTTTCAGCTGGGTAAGGATACAGACAGTATGTACTGAGCTAATATAAGCTGGAAAATCAGAATTGCAATGTGTTGACCTATAGATATCCCCTCAACAAGCTGCAAAAGGGAAATGCAACACCTACTATAGGTAAGGCACTGATGTGATCAGATCTTGCAATTTGTGCACAAATATGAAAGCAATGGAGTGCCGACGAATCTTAAATGTTGGAAGTTTCATGTTCTTTGCTTCTAGATGACTCCTGCCTTTTGTAAAGTGCACATGTAATGCCTACCCCAGAAAACAAAACAATGTGTTCATCTATAAATAACGAGCAGAAAGGTATGAAAAATATGGAGTCCCAAAACCTACAAAAAGCTGGAACTCAGTAACTAGTGATGCAAAAAAAAATTCCCTTATATACTGTTTTGTAGCAGTGGGCTGCGTGGACAGCGAGGGAGAAACAAATTTCCAAATTTTTTGCTAGTTGGCGGATTGCGGTGCGATTTGGAGGCACTGTGCATGGTGGCAACGGAGTTTGAGCTGGACGGGATGAGAAATCGGCGAGAGCGAGAGAGAGAGAGAGAGAGAGAGAGAGAGAGAGAGAGAGAAAGAAAGCAAGCTTTATTAATGTCTTTTCCATGCCAAAAGGCATATAAGACTAGTAAATGTACATGTCAAGTATGTGGTAACCATAGGAGCGTATGAAACGTCTCCAAAACAGTAACAAAAGTAGCAAATCTAGAGCTAAAGCTATGAACTGAAATAGATGTGATGCTATAAGAAATATGTGGGAGCATGTATACTGCTAAAAGTCGTGAGTGAGGTATGACGCTATCATCTAGTCCTGTCCTGCTGATGCTGATGCTATAGAAGGATGTAATATGGCCTGCGGCATGAAGGGCCACTGGTGGTCTCTCACGTCGAGGTCTCCTCGTGATAGGTCGAGTAGCTCGTGCTGCAACATGGGTATGTGTGGGAGGCTGTCTCTGATCTCTGGGGGCAAGTAGGTCATCATCATCATCGTCGTCACCGTCATCAAATACTCGTCCTCTCCTCCTAGAGTAGAAAGAAGTGATCTGAGGCTGAGAAACCTGACTCTACTAGGCTGTCTGATATAAATCTTGTCGTAGTATAAACATCTCTCATATCATGAGTGCCGCGCATCGGGAAACCTCATAAGCTATGAGCGATCGTAAGGTGACCGCTGTGTCACGGAACAAACAGTGGTATCGCCCTTTGATCTCGTAATATACCGGGCACCTAAAGATAAAGTGCTCCTCTGACTCCACCTCCTCTAAAGAGCATAACTGGCAGCTCCTCTCTCGAGGTATCCTGGAATCTACCAGTCTCAATAGCCAACTGATGTGATGATACGCGGAGCTGTCCCAATGTAAATCTGAGGCAATGTGATAGTCTCGAGTCCAAATAATGTGGTAAGACCGGGAACCCTGCTATGTCAAGCTCAATAAAATGAGTCCAGTAGTAGCCGGGTTTAACCCCAAGCTGTCGCCCCCAAGTACGGTCGAGATATGCCCGATATAAGATGCGCCTGATATACTGATGAGTACCTGACGGGAGCTCTGTAATGGAGATACCAAATGACTCAAGGAGGAAATAGGATGCCTGAGAGAACCACGATAGTCGATAACCCTGGTCATGAAGAAAGTGTGAGGAAACAAGTGTTGTCTGTGTATATCTCATATCCTCAAATGTATGCGATAAGCTGGAACGCGGCATATATCTAAATGGGTGGAACGGCAAACTCTGCAAGAAGGATCCGAATCATACGAGCTAACATGGTGGTCTGCAATCGTGAAATGCTAGCCCAATGTGACGAAGGGAGGCCGGTACACCATGTCTCTGTTGCATATAAGGCTGTGGGGGTGACAATAGTATCAAAGAGTCTACACTTACTGCGAGCATCTCGGATGAGCTTCCTGAAGCAGAACCGCTCAAGCTGAACAAGAGAGGAATGCCCCTTTCCAAGTCGCGTCGTGGCAGCCTGTCGCATGTTGGGGGTGTGAAGATGGCTGGGGAGGTGGGAGGCGGCCGATAGCGAAGGAGAGAAAGGAATGAAAAATCAGAGATGAGAGGTATGAAAGATGGTGATCCCATGAGATAATCCACAACAATATGTCCACCACTGTGAGGGTGACAAGTATAACTGCCGGATTTTGGCCAACAAGTTAGGCCATTGTAAATGGCTAACTCATGGGCCTCTCCAAACTGCAATAAATGCTCACCGGGGGTCCCAAGTTGTCCTCTGAAATCCTGGTAACTCCCATGTCATCGTTGTCAAGGGCATGAACGCGGAGCTGGTCAGTGATGGCATAAAACTCTGACTGCCGTGAAGAGGTTCGGGCATTAAAATCCCCAGTGAGGAGAATATGCCCCCGCTCTGCAAATCTGATAATATCAGGCGATAAATCAAGGTAGGGTGAACCTGTGCCCTCAGCAAAGGACGAAAACTCTGGAGGAAAATAACATGCCGCAACAAAGAAGTCCCTGTCCAAACTAATATCCTGCCCAGCAATACGAATCCATATATACCATGCATGCTCGTCGTATCTGATGAACTCGATGCTCGGATAAAGAGACTCTCTGTATAAGCATGTAACACCTCCGGATCCACGACCGCTAGCTGATCTAGTCTCAAGTCTGTATACGGAATCTCATCTGTATCCTAGAAAAATAGGTAATCCTCTCTCCTGACTCTCATGAGTCTCCATAGAGAGCAATAAATCTCTGTCAGTGATGAAATCGATCAAGTCGCCAGCTATGGAAGATGAGTGTAAACCATCACAGTTCCATACTCCAATCCGAAGATGGTGCAGATGGGGCCCCAGGGCACTCTCGAACCCGGGGACCCCAAATCCCTAGCACTGGGAGCTGCTAGGTGCGCTGTCAAGAAAACGCACTCGTCCATCTCGGTAAATGACTCGTCTGCCAAACTCACGGGCTGCCTGAAAAGCCTTACGCTTCTCCTCTACTGGATATATGTGAGGTCGTCGTCCATATAGATAGTGGTACCACGTAGCTTAGCTCTGCACCGCAAAGCATCTCGGCGACTCTCAAGGTGAAACGAATAATGAGTGTGGCTGCATCTCTAGTGGTCCTCCATGCGGTGTCCAACCCCTCTGTCCTGTGCCCGAGAGTGATGTCAAGAAAGCGTTTAGCTTCAGCCAATGCATCCTGTGTATCCAAAACTCCGAGAACTCTAATATTGTGGGCTTTTTGGTCTCGAGATTTCTCTTCCGAGATGGTGGCTGAGATAACCGAGGAGATGGGAGCGCTGGGTTTTGTGCCCTTTCTCAAAACTAATGCCCAGGAAAGGGCCTCTTTGTGTTGCTTCTCAATCTTGGTTTCTAGCTCTCGTAGCATGTTGGTGGTGGATTCCGAAGCTACGGCCTGTTTGATCCCGATGGATTGTTCGAGTGAGGCAACCTTGGACTGCAATAACTTCTTCTCGTTGATCAAAGAAGTAACCGCTCCTTCAGCTGTGAAATTTCATGCCGCAAAAACTGGAAATCTGCCTTGAATTGATCAATCTGCCAAGATGAAAAAAGTTCAGTTGACTTAGAAGGCGAATAGTGGTGCCGGGAAGGAGGAAGAGTGGTCGGTGTGGGAAGAATAGGGTCAGAAGACGAAAGAGGAGCCGAATCAGGGATAGGAGCAGAATGGACAGAAAATGGTGGAAGTGGGTAAGGTAACATGTCAGCATGTCGTGCTGCCTGCGTGGCAGGTAGCACTGTCGTATCGGTGGACAGCATCAAGGGGGAGAGAGAGCAGCCATCAGAGAGGGGGGTGGGAGTTGTAGCAGGAGAGGGGTTGGGTCATCGAGGGGGTGAGGTGAAGTGGCAGCGAGGGGGGGGGGGGGGGCGCTGGAATGACTGTGAGAGGAGGTGAGGGATCAGCGAGGGAGGGTGAGGAATCAGCAAGGGGGTGAGGTGAGGGGGCAGCGAGAGGGGGGGTTGGAGTGGCAGCGAGAGGGGGTGAGGAGGGTGGGTGGAGGGGTCAGCGAGGTGGGTGGGTGAGCGAGGTGGGTGGGTGAGGGGGTGGCAGCTATAGGAGAGGGATCAGTGAGGGGGAGATCGGGGAGGTCAGCGAGGGGGGAAGGAGAAGGAGCAGCGAGGGGGGGAGGTGAATGGTGAGCGAGGGGGGTGAGTGGGGAGGTGGCAGGGGACCTTGAGGACCTACGAGCAGGGGCGCGAGGAGCTCCGGAGGGGCCACGGTGTTGAGAGAGGGCGGACAAGGGCAGGGCAGGACCTAGGACAGGGCAGCAGCCATTGCTGGAGGAGCTGGAGGGGCAGCCATCGCTGGAGCAGCAGCAGCCATCGAGGAGAGAGAGAGAGAGAGAGAGAGAGAGAGAGAGAGAGAGAGAGAGAGAAAGCAAGAAATGTCCATGGAATACCCTACATAGGACTGAAAAAAAGGTACATGTCAAGTATGCCCGGTGGGAGCATGAAAGCTCTACCACCTAAAAGAAACAAGATTACAGTAAAACAGGAAATAGTGCTAGGCACAAGGAGAGTCAAGCATCATAGATGTCTCTCTGCTTGTGAGAAAAAAAATGATGTAAAGTATGATGTGGCACTGTCTCTGAGCGAGCTGCATCTCTCTGTCGTCGAGTGGATGATCGACAGTGTCTATGCTGTCGTGAAGCTGTAGGCTGTGGCCTGCGGGCTGGCTGTCTCTCTGGTCGACGACACTGTCTCTGCCGTCTATGTATGGTGGCATCTGGAATCTCAGCCTCGTGAGCTGAAACATAATCTCTCCAAATCTACCAACGATGCATAACCCTTCCGTAGCCGGGAAAATGCAGCCTGTCGCATGCTGAAAGTGGGACCAGAAAATACCACACCTAGGTATGTGTAGGAGTCAACTACCTCAAGTGGATGCTCCTCCCATAGTATGTAGTAGTAGGTAGGAACATCTCCTGTATCATAAGTGCAACACAGCGGGAGTCCTCATACGCTATGAGTGACCGTAGTGTAGTGGGCATGGTGATGTCACGAAACAGACAGTGGTATCTCCCCCTAATCTTATAGTATACACGGCACCTAAATATAAAATGCTCCTCATAATCCACCTCACCTAGATAGAGAGCATAACTGGCAGGTCCACTCCTCTCTCAGAACCACCCCATCTCAATAGCCAGTTGATGTGATGATACGCAGAGCTGGGCCAATGTAAATTTGAGGTTGTGTGAAAATCCTGATGAGTACAAATACTGTGGCAAAACTGGGAAGGTGGGATGCCTGAGAAAACCATGACAACTTGTAGCCCAGATCATGAAGATAATGTGAAGAAGCAAGTGCTATCTATGTATATCTCCCATTTGCATTTGGAAGTGCCTGAATTGAATATATGCAATAAGCTAGAAAGCTGCATCTATCTGTATAGGTGGAACAGTAAACTCGGAGAAGAGGATCCCGTGTGGAACAGAGGGCTTCACCCGAATCATACGAGCTAACATGGTAGTCTGTAATCTCGAGATACTGGCCCAATGTGAGGAAAGACCGGTACACCGTGTCTTTGCTTCATATAAGGTTTTGGGGGTGACAATGATAGCAAAAAGTCTACACTTACTCTGAGCATCCCGAATGGACTTCCGGAAGCAAAACTGTTGAAGGCATGTCCCTTCCCAAGTCGAGTGGTCACTGCCTGTTGCATGCTAAATGTAAGACTAGAGAAAAGTATCCCTAGGTACATGTATGAAGAGACTACCACTAGGGTCTGTCCATCGAGAGTAACCACCTGACGCTGCATGAAAGCTCTAGAAGTGTTGAAGACCATAACCTTGGTCTTCGTAATGTTCACCCCAAGCCCCATCAGGTACAAAAGCCCTATATGCAATCCAACTGCCTCTGTAACCCCTCTCTAGTCGGTGAGACTAAGTACCACATCGTCGGCCTAAAGAAGAATGGCAATCAGAATACTGCCAAGTCTGCAACCAGATCCGCCACACTATGAGATGACTCTCTCTAACTCATCAATGTATAATCCAAAACGAACCGGTGAAAGAGAACAACCCAGTTTCACCCCAATGGTGCTCCAAATGTGCTCAGAAATACCACTGCCATGTCGGAAACAACCCAATCACAGCCAGAATGTCTCTAAATGAGCAAGGAGCGTGGGATAGAATCAAAGGCTTTCCTCAAGTCCACAAAACAACAATAAACCTTTTCTTTCTTGTGCCTAGCTTCCTCGATCAAAGCCCGAAGAGTGAAGATATGGTCAGTGGTAGAGTAATGGGCTCGAAACCCTGCCTGGCCCAAAGCATGTAATCTCCTAGACTCCACCTTTGAGCTCACTGCAAACTAAAGTATGGTACCATATAGCTTCGCGAGAACATGCCCAATCATGATAGTGCAATAGCTACCAAGAGAGAGAGAGAGAGAGAGAGAGAGAGAGAGAGAGAGAGTGGGGGGGGGGCTCATTACATGCTTATTATCCAGTTTGGTGCTTAACTGGCCTAAGTAAGAGTCTACTCAATGAGTCAAGCAAATTGGATGGTACCGATTACAGGTTGTGGAAGTTTAAGATGCAGAACCTTCTCATGGATAGAGAGAGTTGGGGTATAGTCATAGGTTTTGAGCCTATTCCAGATTTTGAAAATGAATTGAAGGACTATGTCAAGACAAGATCAAAGAGTTATGGACTCGGCTCATTACATTCGCCGCGTCCATTTACATTTACTTTAGTTTATGCATAAGCAGGCCTTGGGCCCTTTTTTATTCATTAGTGACACTTAGACTATATGGTTGGCCTTTGGCCTTATTATTCATTATTAGGCCATTTGGACATATTACTGGAGATGGGGGGGCTTCTTGGAGGGCGCACTATTTTCCCTCCCAGTTGGGCCCTAGCCACCGGAAGCTTCCTTTTAGGGCTTCCTCTTGGCTATAAGTAGGGAAACTGTGTCATTTGTTATTCAGCTGATGATATTGATCTCTCTCTTTAGCCTCCTTAATCTCTCTCTTTCCTGCTTTCTAGGGTTAAGTCTTGCTTATGTGCTGCTTTCATAGCTTAAGTCTTGCTTATGTGATGCTTTCATAGCTTAGCTCTAGATCAGCTGTGGCTCTATTCTTAACTTGGTATCAGAGCACTTTCCTGATTGCTGAATTTTAGATCTGATTTTCTGATTGGGTGCCCATTTTCCTTGTTGATTTTTCTCCCTTTGCTGAGGGCTTTCGTCTCTTTGCTTCAGCAACATTCAGCACAGTTTGGAGGAGGACCAGCCCCCATCAGAGCATTTTCCTTGTTCTTCGCAGTCTGCCGAAGGCTCATTGTGCAGCCTTATTATGTGTTCAGCGGGCAGTACCAGTTCCTCCAGTTTGTACTACAACAGCTGTTCCTCATGTGATCTCTAACTTATTGCATCAGTATGCTTTTGTCTTTTCAGAACCTACGACGCTACCACCATTACGTGACGTGAACCATCATATTGACTTGCGTCCTGGTTCTGCTCCTCCTTCCCGTCCCCCTTATCGTATGTCTCGATCTGAGATTGATGAGCTTGAGCTCCATATTACTGCCTTGTTAGATCAGGGTCTCATTGTTCCTAGTCACAGCCCTTTTGGTGTCCCTGTTCTCCTTGTTAGTAAGAAAGATGGTACCAAACGCCTTTGTATTGATTACCGTGCTTTAAATAAGTTGACTATTCGTAATCAGTACCCTATTCCACACATGGATGACCTCTTTGACCAGCTCGGTACCTCTAAAATCTTTTCCAAGATAGACCTTCGTTCTGGATATTACCAAATCAGGATGCACCCTTCTGACGAAGATAAGACTGCTTTTCGTACTCATCTTGGTTCATATGAATTTCGTGTGCTTCCTTTTGGTGTTACTAATGGCCCTTCTACGTTCCAGAATGTGATGAATAACGTCATGCGTCCGCTTCTTGGTCATTGTGTCTTGGTTTATTTTGATGATATTCTTATTTTTAGTCAGTCTCTTGCTGAGCATGTTTCCCATCTTTCCTCTGTATTTCAGCTACTTGTACATCACTAGTTATTTGCTAAGTTGTCTAAATGTTCTTTTGCTGTTTCTAAGACTAAGTTTCTTGGTTTTCTTGTTTGTAATGGACACATTCGTCTGGACCCTCATAAGGTTCAGGCCATCCAGGATTGGCCTATACCACCTGATATTCATCATGTTCGTATGTTCCTTGGGTTAGCCACTCACCTTCGTCGTCCAGTTCCTCATTTTGCCACTATTGCAGCTCCTCTTCAAGAAGTCTAGTACTTTTCTTTGGACTTCTGATTGTCAGTCAGCGTTTGATACTCTTCGTCGTGCTGTTGTTGATGCTGCCGTTATGTGTTTACCACAGTTTGATTAGAAGTTTCTTGTTGAGATTGATGCTAGTAATGTTGGTTTGGGTGCTTTACTTCGCTAGTCACAATGTTTTATTGCTTATGAGTCGCGTTGTCTTCGCTCTTATGAGCAACGTTATTCTGTGCATGAGAAAGAGCTTCTTGCTATTATCTATGCTCTTAAGAAGTGGCGTCATTATCTGTATCGAGTTCCATTTGACATTATTACTGATCACCAGTCTTTACGTTATCTGTTTTCTCAACGTGACCTTAGTGATCGTCAATTTCGTTGGTTGTAGTTTTTACAGGTCCCTTAATTTTCCATATTGTATCATCCTGGTCATGCTAACACTGTTGTTGATGCATTATCTCGTCTTCCAGCTTTGTTGAATACACTCGTTTCTACTATTCCTCCACGGTTTGATGATCTACCTGCAGCATACCTTACATGTTCTGATTTTCGTGATGTTTATAGTTCTGCCCCACCTGTTTTGTCTCGTCCTCATCAGGTTTACTCCATTGTTGACAACCGTGTTTATTGTTATGATTCTCTTTGTATTCCTAGTTCCTTGGGTATCCGTTCCCAATTGTTGTCGGATGCTCATTCCTCTCCTGTTGGGGGTCACTTTGGTTTTCAGAAGTCTTATGCTCGTCTCAAAGACCATTTCTATTGGCCCTCTCTTCAATCTGAGCTTGCTGTACTTATTTGTACCTGCCCTTTTTGTCTTTCTAATAAGTACTCCCGTGCTAAATCTGCTGGTTTGCTCCAGAGTTGGCCTATTCCTCATCACCAGTGGACTGATATATCTATGGACTTTATCCTTGGCCTTCCCCATACCCAGCGTTGTCACGATTCATGTATGGTGGTAGTTGACAGATTCTCGAAACAAGCACATTTTATACCAGTTCGCAGTACTATCACAGCAGAGCAGTGTGCACGTTTGTTCCTATCAAAGATTTTCCGCCTACATGGATTTCTCGTACTATCCTTTCTGATCGAAATAGTAAGTTTACATCTATATTCTGGACAGAGCTTATGCTTATATTGGATGTACAACTTTTTATGGGTTCTTGTTACGAGCTCGTAACCAGTGCCGAACCCTAGAGAACACAGATAGGTCAGATACCACAGTCAGGGTCGTGTCCAGTGTACATGACCAACAGGGCAAGACAGTGTGAGTAGTGTGCCCCAGCACGGTCCATAGCCATGGCGGGCCTAACACAGCCTAGGGACCCTGTCAGCAAGATAGGGCTCCCAGTTGGGTCCCGACGTGCAGTCGGCCACGTCAGTGCCACGTGGCCGACACTTGGCAGTAGCATGCTACCAGTCCTCACATTGGGCTAGGAGGGGCTTACTCTATATCAGGGAGTAGGCAAGGTTGGGTGGATCAGTTAGTGTTTGCCCTACTGTGGTGTTAGGATCTATTACACTGGTATCAGAGCCATCTCCTTCTGTGGGAGCTTAGTAGCAGCAGTAGAGAAATCTATCAGAAGGTAAGAAAGAATTCTCAAACTTTCAGAAAAGAGGAGAGGAGAGAAATCGCTGTAGTGACAGCCATCCATCGCTGCTTTTGCAGAGGAATTACTCATTTTTTGAGTAGAACCTGAGCCAGATTGCAAGTACAGATCAGCCGCTGTAAAAACTAGATATCTATCCCTGATTTGTGAGTGCAAACTTTAGAAATCAGAGCGGGTTTGAGGTAGAAATCTGGAAGTAGATCCAGCACTGGATAGAGAGCAATCTCTGGGCAGATTCATCACTGTTTTGCAGTGGATTCCTGAGCAGATGAGGGCGGATTTGAAGGATCAGATCTTTACTCAAAGCAGCGAGCAGTCTCCTTCAAACTCCGGAATTTTAGACCGGTTTGTGGTCTTAAACTTGAGATTTCTGGAGCAGCAGACAGCGAGGGTTTCCCCCTTATCATAGATCAGAATTTTTCACAAGTTTTGGGGCCCAGATTCCACTTTTTTGGAGTCATAACTCTGTGGAGCAGACAGCGAGGGGCCTCCAGGATAGAAATCGGATTTTTGTCCACTGTGCAGGGTCTTCAAATCTGATTTTTGCAAGCAGATTGGTTGCTACTCAGACAGCGAGGGTGAAGAGCTAGCAAATTGGAAATTCTTTAAGAAGACGGATTGGACAGCTGCGAAAGAACTGAGGGGGTTTCTTGCTTTTCTCTCTGGAAGTACAGTCCTAAGAAAGAGCTAAGTATTCTACTTTCGTTTTTCCAGTTTAGTCAATCTCTTTTCTTATTTTTAGTCAGAATTTAAGGTACCTCTCTTTCAGTTCTGAAGATGACCACTCCTCAGGGACCTGATCAACCCCCGGGGAGAGGCTTCGACGAACTTGAAACAGAAGCCTTGGCTTACAGAAAAGGGAAGGAACCCATGGAAGTAGAAGAACAGGAACAGTTCGCCGAAGAACTTGACGAACTAGTTACCAAGGAGCAGTTCCTCCAATTGGTAACAGAAGTGGATGATCTGAAGTTGGCATTAGCCAATTTCAAGTCCAGTGTGGACGACTCGTTCGCTGAACTCAAAAACTTGATTTTGAGTTCCGCGAAAGGAAGCCTTCCCTCCACCTCTCAGTTATCCCCTTCTCCACTTCCATCAGTTTCAGGTGAGACTTTACGATCTCACCCCAGTGTTTTTAAAGATTTAAAGCCTCCTACTTTTAATGGGCAAGAGAAGGATAGAAATGCAGATATTCTACAAACCTTCCTCAGCAAATGGAAGAACATTCATGCTCTTAAACAGACCCCTGACCATTTGCAAGCAATTGAGGCCAGTCTTTCCTTAGGGCCTATGGCCTATAAGTGGTGGTTAAATCTCCAGGAGACTGGGCAGACTCCCCGGTCATGGAAAGCTTTTGAAGAAGCTTTCCTAAGAGAATTTCTACCATAAAATGAACTGGATAGAGCCTGGGAAGCCTGGGAAAGAACAGTAATGGATAAATCCCTCATCCAATATATCTCGCAGTATCGAGAAGCAATTTTAAAGATTAAAAATATGGATGACTATCAGAAAATCAGGGGATTTGTCCGTGGCCTCAAAGATGAATATAAAGTAGAGGTCCAGAGAAACTCGCCTGCTACCCTTGAGCAAGCTCTCAGATATGCTCAAATCTATGATGATTCAGTGGGTAGGAAGAAGGCGAGACAACAGCCACTTTCTGAGCAGCCTTCTCAGAAAGACTTCAATTTAAAAAGAAATTTTTAAAAAGAAAGAAAGAAGACAAATTTAAAGGTGAAGCTCCTCAGAAACGCCCTTCACTCATACAGCCCTTAAAACCAGATGATTTTGAGAAAGCCAAACAAGAACGTTTGTGCTTTGTGTGTATGGGCAAGGGACACACAGTCAGACAGTGTCCCAAGGGGCCTTTCACTAAAAAAGATAAGAAAGATAAAAAACAAGTTCATCTTGTTCAGACTGTATGTTTCCCCAGTGACTCGGCAGCTTCCGAGATCAAAGTGTATCATGAAGATCATGAACACTGTTGCCAGCTGACCTCTGCAATGCTAGCGAGACCCTTCAGTTTTGGGCCGCATGACCTAGTACGTATGCATGGGAAAGTTGGTAACTAGTCAGTAAGAGTCATGGTTGATGATGGGGCAACCCATAATTTCATCAACCACACCCTGGTTAAAAAGCTTAAACTACCAGAAGTACCTAGTCAGCATAGGTACATAGTTTCATTAGCTAAGGGTGAAGATAAAAAAATATGGGAAACTATGGTAAGTAAGTTAAATCTTGGTATTCAGGGGTACCAAGATGAAATAAACTTTCAGATAATGCACCTGGATTGAACAGACATTGTTCTCGGGAGAGATTGGCTCTACAGTTTAGGACCTTCCCTCCACAGAAACTATCAGGAAAACACCCTCAGCTTTCAGCATAAAGGTCGAGAGATCCAGTTGCATGGGGAGCATGATGTTCCCAACAGCCCTATGGTCTGCAGTTCAGAGCTCTGTCAGCTAATCGGAGACGAAGACCATCAGGTATTCTTATGTGACTTTCAGTTTATTCCTGAAGTTTCTATTTCTAGTTCTATTCAGCAGAAAATCAGTAAATTAGAAACTTTATTGTCTAAATTTAAAGATGTTTTTCCTGAAGATTTGCCACATGGTTTACCACCTAGCAGAGAGGTAGATCATGTAATAAACCTAGTACCAGGTACAGAGGCAGTTAACAGACTATCTTGGGAAAGGCCAAATTCAGACCAGTAGTTCACCATGGGCCTCACCAGTCCTATTCGTGAAAAAGAAAGAGGGGTCTATGCGTCTTTGCATAGATTACAGAGCCCTCAATAAAGTCACAATCAAGAATAAATACCCTATGCCTCGGGCAGACGAGTTGTTTGATCAACTCGACGGGGCTAAGTTTTTCAGCAAAATAGACCTTAGATCGGGATATCATCAAGTCCGTATAAAATTGGAAGATGTCTCGAAAACAGCTTTTAGGACTCGTCACGGTCATTATGAGTTTAAGGTGATGCCATTTGGGCTCACAAATGCTCCAGCTACCTTTATGACCTTGATGAACAGTGTCCTCAGACCATACTTGGGCAAGTTTGTAGTCGTATTTTTAGATGACATCCTCGTCTACAGCAAAACGAGGAAGGAGCATCTAAAACACCTCAGAAAGGTGTTTCGACTGCTCAGAAAGCATAAGCTTTATGCTAAACAATCCAAGTGTGAATTCTTCGTTGAAGAAGTAGCATATTTGGGTCACATTATCTCTTCAGATGGGATTAAGATGGACCCAAATAAGGTTAAAGCCATACTCAGTTGGCTGAGACCTCAGAATATTTTGGAACTTCAAATCTTTCTTGGTCTGGCGGGATATTACAGACGATTTGTCAAGGAATATGCTCAGATAGCAGTCCCTATGACAAATCTTCTTAAGGGGAAGGGAAAGGAGTTCATTTGGAAGTCCGCACAACAGGAGAGCTTTGATGCTCTCAAAACAGCCTTAGCTACAGCACCAGTTTTAAAAGTCGTCGACCCCAATCAGCCATTTGTGGTCAAAACAGATGCTAGCAACTTTGCAGTAGGTGCTGTGCTAACTCAGGGTGGACGACCAGTTGCGTTCGAGAGTAAAAAACTCGAGCCAGCTCAGACTAGGTACAGTGCCTATGAAAAGGAACTCTTTTCTATAGTCCATGCCCTTAAGACTTGGAGGCATTATTTGTATGGTGCCAACTTTGAGGTCCTGACAGACCATGAGAGTCTCAGATACCTTTGCAATCAACCTGAGCTTAGAGGTCGAAAAGCTCGTTGGGCAGAGTTGATGCAAGAGTTTGACATGTCTATCAGATATAGGCGTGGAAAATTCAATACAGTAGCAGATGCCCTTAGCAGAATGCCTATGATAAACGAACTGAGTTTTACTCAGATTCGTAATGAGTTACTCGAGTCCTTGAGAGGGAAATGCCAGCATGATGCATTCTTCTCTATTATCTGGAACTCAGTCCAGAACAGACAGTTACAGACTCCAGAACCAGTTCCCGGGGCTGGTGCCAGTTCATCCAAGAATACGGCAGTTTTCGTTGAGGATGATGATGAGTCCGAGTATACGTCGTCAGATGACGTTGAGGATTCTGAGTCTGTATTACCCAAGCAAACCCCAATGGTTGAGGGTCAGTTGACTCAAGGATTCAAATGGAAACAGTATTCCATTCAAGATGAGTACTTGCTCTATAGAGATAGAGTATGTGTCCCCAATTCAGAGGATTATAGGTAGCAGGTCCTATATGAATGTCATGACAATCCTAGTGCGGGACACCCAGGCATACAGAAGACCTATGAGCTTCTTCGTAGGCAATTTTTCTGGCCCAGTATGAAAAAGGACGTCCACCAGTATGTAACCAGTTGCCAGAAATGTCAAATAAATACAGCAGAGCGTTTAAAGGCAGGAGGGTTGTTGCATCCCTTAGAAATACCAGCTGGTAAATGGGAGAGTATCTCCATGGATTTTATAGTAGGCCTGCCTAAAACCCAAAAGGGTAATGACGCTATATGGGTCACAGTTGACCGTCTGACCAAAATGGCTCATTTTATTCCGACCAAAACAACCGTTAGAGCTCCAGAGTTAGCAAGGTTGTTTGTAGACGGGCTATTTAAATTGTACGATCTACCTTCCGGCATAGTCAGCGACCGGGACAGTAAGTTTACTGGAAATTTTTGGAGGGCAGTATTCCATCATCTCCATACTAAACTTAATATGAGTACCACCGACCATCCACAGACGGACGGTCAAACAGAAAGGGTAAATCAAGTGCTGGAGGATATGCTTCGTGCATACGTCAGCAAGAAGCAGACTAATTGGGAGGAGTATCTCTCGATATTAGAGTTTGCTTACAACAGTACCAAACATTCAGCTACGGGATACAGCCCATTTATGCTGATGTACGGTTTTCAACCACGCTCACCCACAGCTGTAGGGTTTAAACAAGAAAAAGTTGAAGCAGCCAGAAACTTTTTAGAAGACCTAAACCAGATGATAGAACATGCTAAGCGTAGCATTAGACAATCTCAGGATCGAGCCAAGCATTATGCAGATCCACACAGACGGGATGTGCAGTTCTCCACTGGTGAGAAAGTCTACTTGAGAGTCCCAGTTGACTCTAAAACCCTCAAATCAGGAGTGTGTGCTAAGTTGTCTCCAAGGTATTGTGGTCCCTTTACCATCAGTAGGAGACTAGGCGAGGTCACCTATGAACTAGAACTCCCACACAGCAGTAAGGTTTTTCCAGTCTTTCATGTAAGTCAGTTACGAAAAGCCTTAACCAGATCAGACAATCTGGTAGGGGACAGTGTTCTAGTTCTCCCATTGGATCCTCAACAACCTCCACATGAACCAGAGGAGATTCTTGATAGTAGAGAGACGCAGACTCGTCATACTCTATACCGAGAATATCTGGTTAAGTGGAATGATCAGCCTGTTGAGAATGCCACTTGGGAAAGAGGCAGCGCCCTTCGCAAGATTTTTCCAGATTTTGTCTTAGAGGACCAAGACGGTTCTTAAGGGGGAGGGAGTGTTACGAGCTCGTAACCAGTGCCGAACCCTAGAGAACACAGATAGGTCAGATACCACAGTCAGGGTCGTGTCCAGTGTACATGACCAACAGGGCAAGACAGTGTGAGTAGTGTGCCCCAGCACGGTCCATAGCCATGGCGGGCCTAACACAGCCTAGGGACCCTGTCAGCAGGATAGGGCTCCCAGTTGGGTCCCGACGTGCAGTCGGCCACGTTAGTGCCACGAGGCCGACACTTGGCAGTAGCATGCTACCAGTCCTCACACTGGGCTAGGAGGGGCTTACTCTATATCAGGGAGTAGGCAAGGTTGGGTGGATCAGTTACTGTTTGCCCTACTGTGGTGTTAGGATCTATTACAGTTCTGCTTATCATTCTACTTCTGATGGGCAGTCTGAGGTCCTTAACAGGATCCTTGAGGATTATTTACGCCATTTTGTTACTCCTTCAGGGAAGGATTGGGATTAGCATTTATGTTTAGCAGAGTATAGCTATAATAGCTCTGTTATCACCAGCACAGGTGTCTCACCATTTTTATTATCTCATGGCTATGCACCTCTTTGACCTGGCATTCCTCTCCCTCCTGAGGATACACCTGTCACACTTGCATCTTTTCTATCAGGTGCTCGAGAGCTTATTACCCGGGCCAGTTCTCATTTACAGCATGTTCTGCAGCGTTATCAGACCTCAGTTGATCGTCATTGCCGCCATGTTGAGTTTCAACTTGGAGATATGGTTTATCTATGCCTACGATTTGCACGTCATCATTTTGTCCTGGGCCATGCTTCTACTGAGAAGCTTGCACCACGTTATTACGGGCCTTATCGCATTTTGGAGGTTCTTAGTCCAGTTATATATCGCTTACAGCTTCCTGCTTCCACACGCGCCTGTGATGTATTCCATGTCAGTTATTACGTGCTGCTATTGAGGATAACGCTCCTTGTGATGTTGAGTTTCCTACTGCTCCAGAGTTATTTCCATTTTTACCTGCTGCTATATTATAGGTTCGTCTATACCATAGTCGACGCCGCCGACAGATTCAGTTTTTGGTCCAGTGGGATGGTCGTCTCATTGAGGAGGCCACATGGGAGCCTATTGATGTCTTTTATCATACACCATCACTTGCGGATCAGGCTCGTGCTCTTGCTGCACTTGTTGATTCCTCTACATCAGATGTTGTTCTAGCTGTTGATGCACCGGGGCTTGCTGCTACTTGATCCAGTTTCTTTTCGGCAGTTGGGTCTTTTTCTTTTGTGCCAGGGAGAGTTATGGACTCGGCTCATTACATTCGCCGCGTCCATTTACATTTACTTTACTTTATGCATAAGCAGGTCTTGGGCCCTTTTTTATTCATTAGTGTCACTTAGACTATATGGTTGGCCTTTGGCCTTATTATTCATTATTAGGCCATTTAGACATATTACTGGAGAGTGGGGGCCTTCTTGGAGGGCACACTATTTTCCCCAGTTGGGCCCTAGCCACTGGAAGCTTCCTTTTAGGGCTTCCTCTTGGCTATAAGTAGGGAAACTGTGTCATTTGTTATTCAGCTGATGATATTGATCTCTCTCTTTAGCCTCCTTAATCTCTCTCTTTTCTGCTTTCTAGGGTTAAGTCTTGCTTATGTGCTGCTTTCATAGCTTAAGTCTTGCTTATGTGATGCTTTCATAGCTTAGCTCTAGATCAGCCGTGGCTCTATTCTTAACTCAAAACATCGGATTAGGATAACATCATCCCTCACATAAGGATTGCCATAGGACCTCGAGAGGCATGGGAGACATTGAGATCCATGTATGAGACGATCAATACGGCTAGGGTCCTCTATCTGTAGAATAGCCTAGATTGGTGCGGCGTTCATCTCTGATGCTATCTCTATTTTTGGTCTTTTCTCGGTTTCATTTATTCCTACTTATCTAGGCATCCTTGGCTCTAGATCTTCTCCTCAAGAGGCTTATCTTCTCAAGGGAGGTGAACTGTGAAAGAAACCCTACCTACGGATCTTAATGATCGCTCCATGGTTTTCTTAGTGAAAGGGGGAGAGAGAGAGAGAGAGAGAGAGAGAGAGAGAGAGAGAGAGAGAGAGAGAGAAACAAACAGAGTTTTATTAGGAAGAGTAGAAGATGATCAAATACAAGGGAAATGGCTCCCTCTTATAAATTTGAAAGGTGAGCCCCCTTCACTTTGATTGGCTATTGAAGTTCCATCAGGATCACTATCTTGACCTTTAAATTTACTTTGTGTTTCTTGAGGTTAAGTTGTGTTTCCCAACTTAAGAACTTACAAAAGCTAAGTTTAAAATACTTTATTGAATTATTGTGCTCCATGGCACTTATTAGCCTAAGGCCCAATGTTGGACTCACACACGCAGGATGCCAATTGGTCACCTATTTATTTTACTTTCGACTCTCTACTTCTGTTGTATAGTGTTTGGGCTTATTGCAGAAGTCTCTTGCCATATTCCATGTCGTACACAGAATCGGACAACATGCTCCTGCTGTCAAACGAGTGATTACGTAGAATTAGGATGGACTCCAATGATTCTATTGCTGATCACATTATGAAGATCAAGGATCTTCAGGATCAACCTGCTGCACCTAGTGAGTGCATTGGTGATAGAGACATAGTTTCTATAGCTTTGAACAACTTGTCAAATGCTTTTTAGGGCTACGTCATGAGTCTCTCAGTAAGGGAGAGACTTCCCTCATTTCATGAGTTATGTGGCCTACTCATCCATGAAGAAGTGAGGAAGAAGAACCTTTCTGAAAGGGAAGGTAATGATGAGCAGGCAAAGAAAAAGCAGTCCAAAGGCAAGAAAAAGGGCAAATTCAATGCTAGTGATTTATCCCTTGAGCAATAGATGGGTCAAATGCAAGTTGTAGATTCTCAAAGTTTAGGTTCTTCATACACCTAAAAGAAATGGTAATTGCAACTATTGTGGTAAATACGGGCATTTTGCTTTTGAATGCTGTAAGAAGTAGAGTGAGCAAAAGAAAGGCAAGAAGCAAATTGGTCACTTTGCTGAGAAGGTTGCAACAACAATAATGAAGACAATGGATAGTTTGAACTCTTTACTGCTACAAGTACAGGACGACTACGAGGGCCGCTTGTGAGGCTATCTCGTTCAAATGACATTCCACAAATACCGTGGGATGCTGCGCAAGTGTCCATTCCAATTTTTGTTTGTCAGGGTGATCTACTTCCACTTCCTTGGCATTCCTGGTTGCTACATGGTCAACATCTGGTTCCTTGGCATTCATGGTTGCTACACATTACTTGGCCTCCGTTGCTGTTGACAAATTGCTATGGTTGTAGAGTTGTGGTCTTTCGATGGTGTTCTTGGGCCATTCGATTGGCTTTGGATATCTCAGTGTTTGTATGCGACATGGTGACATTTATGTATGGCATGCTTGGGCTATGAGAGTACCTTGAGAGATTTTTCTTCTTCCATCTACATTCGTTGAGAGAGACAACTATATTCTCTTGTGATTTCTTTATGCATCTACATCGCCGTTGCGGTGGCGATACATTTATTTGGTATTTTAGTTTTATATTTTGCCATTGAGGGCCATATATTATCTATGCTTATGCTTTAGCCATTGTTGTCATTTGATACCAATATATGTGATTGTGTTCATAACATAGGGGACAAGGGAACATTGTCTACTTTCAGCTTATATGGAGGCTCTCATATATAGGAACTTTGCTTATCTAACATTTCTTGCACCTTCTTTGGATTCCACAAGCTCCAACACACTCACTGTGCGCGGCTTGCAAACTGGTTTGCTAACACCCCCACTCAAGCAAGCATAGTGAAACACCTCCCTTATTTGGCTCTGATACCGTCAGAGTTTGGCAGCACAAAGTAGCACTTGGTCTAGTAGACGATAGCATGCACAAAGTGCACCTGTAGGAACAATCTCAAGGTAATATTGTTGAATCCATGAAGTCAATGGCATGACTTCTCTTGAATTTCAAAGATTTGTTGATTGTTTGTATCATAGTATCTGAGGACAACATGCTATACCATTATCATTAGCTTTACATATGTAGTTAGATACTTAGATTCATTTTGCCATTAGCAATTATACAATATCCTTTTGTCCTATATGCAAAAAGGCATGGAAAAGAAATTAATAAAGCTTCTCTCTCTCTCATGTATTGTTGTTTTATTGGTTCTATTAGTCTTTTATAGATTCTCTAGGTCTATTTTGACGACGTCTTCCTACTTTACCACAGATGAGTCGACGACGACCTAGGATGGCCACGAAGTCTGTACTAATCGAATTCCAAAGTACGCACTAATCACAAAGATCATTGTGGAATTTTAATAGTTGGATTCATTGCTCATTCAAGGAATTCATGTTGCGATTGAGCTTACAGATTATGGGAGGCAGGAAAGGAAAAAAATAATCTTTCATTTTTATTTTTTAAAATAAATTTTCAAGACGATGATTGATTCTTCAATCAAACAGAAGAAATTCCAAAAGAATACTCAAGAATTGAGATGCTTCAGGAAACTGGGGTTTCACCCAAACTAGGATATTATCCACTTGACTAATATCCAACAACTGCTTTTGTCTTTGCCACATAGTATGGCCCTACTATGCCTTGCACAAGATCCACTTAGCACCCTCATCAAATCTCCCTACATAAAGTGCACCCTACTTCTCCACAAGTTGTTCTTTCAACTTTTGGAAAATTTGTCAAAATCCAAAAAGTTTGATATGGTTGTGCTCCTATCACCAATAGTCCAGCTATGCTTCCTATTCTGAAATCTGATTGCCCAACAAAAAGTTCTCCCACTTTGTAGTTAAGCTCCTCAATCAAAAATCTGAAAATTGCTCTAGAAGTTTCCAAACTTTCACAAATCACAGGCTAAACAACCTGCTCTGATACCATGATGAGCTTTTAGGTCTATCTATGAAGTGTCTTAACCTCAACAACAGACACACATCATGAAAGCTTGAAACAAATTAGCTATGGACGCATGTACAACCATGGGAATCTTAAGCACCTCAAGAAAGTAAAAGTAGGGACTCAAAAAGCTTGATTAGAGAGAGAGAGAGAGAGAGAGAGGGCATGGGCCTCCTTGAGGATCGATCCTCTACAATATAGTAACTTGTGAGGTGTCACCTCCCACTTGAGTCTCATGCCACGTGGCATGCCAACTTGGTCCCTTGGATCCACTTGCACTTACTAGCTTTAATTTACAAAGAGGGGTGCAAAGTAATTACAAACAAGTTGCCCCCATAATAAACTCACAACATAATAAATATGTGCATGCAAGTGCCTAGCCACTAGGAACTTATATAAGTGAAGCCAATGTTGAGGCTTCTATCTACCCATTAACCTGATGCCAAACAAATCCAAACATTCTTTTGAAGCACCTTCCAAGACTTTTTGGTCTATACCAGCACTATCAAACTTGACTGGTCCCAAGCTCATGCAATCCAATCCTAGCCCATACAACTAATGCTCAAGATATTCATATGTTCTCTAGAGTTGCTTCACAAAACAAAAAAAACAAAAAACAAAACAAAACCCAAAGAAAAAAACTGATATTCATGATACTGCATTGCTTTCAGGTTATACTAAAGTGTATCCTTGTCTATCAGTAAAAGCTACCAAACGAGGACCCATCAATGGTATTCATAGTTTCCAATTAAAGTTTCTAGTCTCTTATAGCTGAAGGTCACCTTTGTAGAAATGTAGTTGGATCCTAGATGTTGTGACAATGGTTCATATGGGATTTAAACAATTAACATATTTTTGAGGTTCTAAAAGCAGCTAAATAAGGCGCCCTAACTGCCAAAACAACTGAAAAAGCCAATAAACCCTTTCTAGTGATAAGCAAAGGGTTTGATTATGATCCTACAGCAAAGGTTGATAAGCAATTACATCAATGGGCTTCTCCCTTATGGTCTTGTCATTAGGTCTAGCTTCCAATGAGCTAAATTTTGAACTTGATGTCAAGGTCAATTGTGTTGTAGCTAAACCTGAGAATGGTAACTAGCAGGAATGAGAGTACTCTGGAAGTTTAAGCCAATTGGCATCATAGGCCTCATTCGACCCGATAGTAGCTATATAAATGAATTGACAGAAAACATATCAAAATTAACATGACGAGCCATTTTGAATTTTTATTCTTCATAGAATCCAACAGGCAATGATGCAACTAAACTGGACCGCATTCTACATGAAACATTCGGCAACCTACATAAATGTACTTCCCTTAATAAATGCTTTAATTTGATATCCATATTGCACACAAAAAAGAAAACGTTTCTGAGAAACGCTAGCCCACACAAGAAACGCGGTTCATAAACGCTAAGCAACTATGCATAAGACAATAGACCATAAAAGAGGAAGAAACAACATCCTCCAACTAATAGTATTGAAAGAACAAAAAATGAGAGTCAATAGTTGATCATCTACAAGGAAGAGCAATGAGCCTCCTACAACGGAACCAAGAGAAATCCAAAGCATAAGCTAGTAAATGAATGTCTTTGCTTCTTATTTATACTTTACAAGAGTTGAGGAATCCAAAGCATAAGCTAGTAAATGAATGTCTTTGCTTCTTATTTATACTTTACAAGATTTGAGGGAAATCTGTAATACACAAAATGAAGGAAAAATATATTAGTACTTTTGTGCCCAAAATAGTGCAGTACTTCCAAGGTCCTACAAATAAGTAATCACTATCCTGTAAACAAAAGTAATCATTGCATAGTCACTAGAAGATATGAATTGAAAAGGTTTAAAATGTTTCCATCAAAATCCAACAGAATCTAATCAAGTAGTCTTCTTTTTTTTTAAAGTTGCTAATGTGTGAATGGGAGAGACGAGTTTGGATCCAAATTTCAAATACGTCTTAGTGTGGCAGTATGGGGATGACTCCCTGCCATCTTCCTGCAATATGAAACAGTGCTTGCCACTTGGAGACTACGTTACTTGATCCCTTTTTGAATAAATTGCTGATAGATTCCTTGCTCTTTCATTCAGAGCAATTATTATCCAGCATTATGAAGCTTTAGTATGGCATCATCAACTGCTTTGAAGTAGCACAGGTAACATAGGTATCATCACAAAGAATTAAGAATGTATCCATCTTCTGTTAGCAAATGTTAGCAGCACACAAATACATCCTTTTGAAAGAAATGTGATAGAATTGCAGGGAGTCAACATACTATGGCAGATTGACAAAGCATAAAATATGCCCAAAAGAAAGAACTTCTCAAACTCGTAGTTTTTGAACAAACCTCGAAAATATCGGCGATTTGCAGGTCGATTTCTGAGGCAGCACCAACGAGAATAATCAGCTATGCAGTAACTCCCTTTATGAATTGATAGTGTACATTAATACATCAGTGCAAAATAACATAAACGGATCTTATTCAATGTGAACGTGTGCAAAGGACAACAAATTACGGATATAATGAGACCAACTTCATACACTAGAATAAATCACAAGTTACACCACTGCATTATCTAACCTCTTTTTCAGTTAGCATAGAGCAGTACTGTGAGATAAGCTACTCAGAGCACTCCCATTTTTTGTTCAAGACTCAGTTATTGCATAGTTTATCGAAAAGCTCCAACTAGTACATGAGATGATACACCCACTTAAATATGTTAGTTTAAATTCAAAACCTGTACACGTAGGCTTGCTACCATATAACTATGCTGATACTGGCCTCAACAACAAAGCTATATATTTTGTATATTGAGTTCAACCAAACATTATTGGATCAAGACTCTTCTAACCAAGTTGTGAAACAGAAACATTTGCAACTAAAAATTGGAAAGACAGATTGTCATAGCCTGTCTCATCATACCATCAGTTTAAGTGTTGCCAAAACACACTCCTGAGTCCTCTTAGCACAAACCGTAAACATCAAATTAGGCCACAATTGACTTTTGGACATTGGGCAATTAACATTTCCTTTCAGTGATCGAGACCTGATCTCAATTCCAATATTCCTGCCTAAATCATCATTAACAGGAAGAGGACCTAACAAAGCAAGTCACAACTGGGGCAAAAGTGCTGTTGCAACCAATCTTATTTTCATAATCGATAATAGCTGCAAAGAAACCCTTGCTAAGTTGCTCCATGAGATCAGGTTGGCCTGAGGCAAGAATTAAGTGAACAGAAACTTTAAACTTCTTTCACGGTTTGTCTTTTGGACAAACAAATCGGGATCAATTTCAGTAATGGCTGTTTCTACCAGTACATACAGCCTTACAAAAATAGCATTCTTGCTTTGTTCAATTTCACTGATAGAACACTCCAGGTGCTTCTTTGGTGAGATTCATACAGAAAAAATTTCAACTAGCAAGAATATCATTTTAGTGACATACATTGATAGCTTTCTAATTATGACTCCAAGGAAAATGCATTCATGTTATAGCTGAGGAAAAACCCCACTGGCAAAGTATATCAATGGTCAGGTTTCAGCAAATAGGCGCCATACCTTTGAAGTGATTATCCAGTTCATCTAAGTCCAGGTAGTTGTTATTTTAGCTTTGAGCGCCCAAATAAAAGAGTGAGCCAATAAAAATTTTCAATATTAGATTACTGTAGACTCAATTTGAAAGGTTTCATTTCATTTACGACCTAATTGTTCAAAAATACTTGCCTTCCTCGACTGTATCAATACCTAGTCCATTTTTTGCACAAGCTTTTGGATAATTTCACAAAATCATTGCTGCTAGGAGTAAAAGTGGCCAATTGAGGATTCCATAACCATCCACTATCCGCCATTCACAAAGCAGCAAGTTTTTTTTTTTAAACTATCAAATTTCCCAATCCATACTCTCTTTCTAAGACAATTCAAATCGTGACTAGCATAAATGCGAACCAGAATTGATCACAAAAGTGAGGGGGCCAAGGTTTACATTGCGAGATGGTACATAATCAAACAAGGCTGCGTGCTAAGATGGGTGCGACTACCCCACTTACCTGAAATTGGAGTGCCTTTTCGCAGAATCCCCATTACTATCCAGCATTTTCCGCTATCCGCCTCCTTCACTCCTGAATGTCACCAGCCCAACCCAGCCCAGCCCAGCTTTGCTAGTCCCCTCTTACTAGTTTCCCAACCTTGCTTCTTCGCGCATGTCCCAGCTTCAGCTTCCTCCTCCTGCTTTCACTCCCCCCTCCAACAAAGGAAACGAGAGAGAGAGAGACAGACAGAGAGTAGTCATCGAAGCACAACCCTAACCCTAAAGGTGTGACGACCGGCAGCATCGGTTCCACTCACCCAGTGATACGCCACGTGGTCGATGCCTGCCCCTGCAAGCAAAATGAAATTAATTTTTAGGTCTGCTTCAATCTGATCCTCAGAATTAGGGCATTAAACCCATAAGCCGGAGGCAAAATAGGAGAAACCCTAAACTAAAGGAGATTAAGAGAAGACCATATTCGAGTGCTCTGATTGGTCCACGTCTACACTTAGGGCTTTGACAGGCACTTCACACGTTTGACTCTTTCAATGGTGAATTGCTACACGACACGTGGCTTTAGCCATAATGCCTCAAGAAGAATCCTGAAATGTCTGTAGGGTTTTGTTGGAGAAGGCGATGGGAGATATTTTAGGGTTTGAAGTAGGGCTGGGAAGGTGGGAGAGGTTTAGGGTTTCTAAGCCCTGGAAATGAGGGGCGACTGACGAACCCTAGAAATATAGGGTATAGATGTAGTGGGGCCCGTTCATTTGACCAAACGATCCTTTGCAGGAGAAGGCAGGTGGTCACGTGGCCATCGTCCACCATAGCAGAGTACTGCAAACTTTGCATTTGCCAATTTTTTTTTTTTCTCGGACACATGCCATGTGGATTCACCGATCTGAGTCAGCAGCCTTGAAGTGTACCTTTGCCAAATTTTTCTTTTTCCTCGGACATCATCCATGTGGATTCACCGATCTATGTCTTCGTCGGCCTTGAAGTGTACCTTTGCCAATTTTCCTTTATTTTGGACACCTTCCATGTGTGGGTACGGATTGAATTTGGATGGTGTATCCCACACCTAGAAACCTCCATCACCACACCTTAGACACTATCTTTAGGGAAGTATTGATTCAAATCCCTCAAAGGATGTAAGGGATTTAGGGTTGTCATTGGTCCCAAACCAAAAGGAGTTCACCTTTGCTAGATGTGGCACATGAGGTGTTTTTAAATACCGTTTTTTATACAAGCTTAACTGAACTTGTTTTTGGAATCTAGCCTCGTTGCTCGACATCATCCAAATGGAAGAGAAGATGAAATGCAAAGAAATCAGGGTTTACCATTTTTTAACTCAAAACTTTTGAGCGGCGGGCTAATTTCCGAGCGGTGGTTGTTGAGTAACCCAATAATTCATTGGGACCCAACAATTGCTCAAATAGTCAAACACACTCATCCTCCACTTATAGGCTAGTACAGAGAGAGAGATGTTCGTTTTGATTAATTGCCATTCACGTGGTATATGGTACCTACAAAAGTATGCTTCCAAGTAATGAATGCAAGCAATTAAGTACATTGCACCGAGCTTCCACACCTTTACTTAATAAAAGCTCACTCAAAAAGAGTATCAACCACTCGAATGTTATGTGCACCAATGGAGAGAGAGAGAGAGAGAGAGAGAGAGAGAGAGAGAGAGAGAGAGAGAGAGAGAGAGAGAGAGACGGACGGGGGAGGGGGGGAGCTTGTCATTGCCATTCAACATGTATAGGAGCTCTTATTAAATTCACGTGAAAATATATATTTATCCATTGGCAAGTTGAAATATATATTTAAAATATATTGTACGTCGAAATAAATTTACCCCTTGGATAGAATTTGGATTTCTCTTCCTTCCACGTACTGAAGGCAAGAGTGATGAAATCCATATTGATGCGTCCCAAAAAGGCTCTCTCATGAATACCCATTGTAGTGAGTACAGGCTCCGCAAGGGTCATCCACTGAGTGACCATGCTTGTGCTAGGAAGAATCATGATGTCCGTTGTAGATGGGACATCACGATGGATAGTATAGTGCGGAGACTGGGAAGTATTGGTAGAAGACATGATGATCAGAAAGGAATTATAAACGCGTGAAGTATATCATAAGGCAATGCAGGAAATTTGCTTTGGTCGCAAGAAAAAATCGCAAGAGCTTCGCTAGCACAAGTGAGGAATGAATCGAATTCAGCCAACTTATAGGTGAATTTGGTGGGTCCATTACACTGAATAGTAGTTGGGCTGATCAGTTCTGAATAAAAATCTGCAGGCATGTACAATACTGTAAAAATAGGCTATAAAAATCTCGACGAAGGTTTCTGGATCTGAACCTATCAGGCGAACGGTTTCCAGGGCTGGCGAAGGATGAACCTTCGCCCAGGAGGGTCCTTCGCCCAGGTACTGTCATAAATGCATTTTTTCACAATCTAAACCTATGGACAACCTAATTTTGACATTTTAAGATCATCTAGCAGGTCGGCGAAGGTTCATAATGAGGTTATGATGCTCGGTGAAGGTTCCCAAAATGGCATATCACTGAACATTCGCCTGACTCAAAAATTGAATTTTCTCTTGTCAGAAATTCTCGCCCACCTCAATTTAGATAAATCAATGGTGGATATACAGTCTAAGAGCTCAGCAAAGGTTTCTGATACTGTATTGGCCAAATCTGCCCAAAACAGTGGTTTTCTGAGGCATTTTCCATAAAAATATTGTGCTTCCTTTTCCTTATGTTGATGACTTCCTGACTTTTGCTCATCAGTCTTTCTTTATTTTTTTCTTTTTTCTCTTTTATTTTTTTTAACTGTCTTTTTCCAAAAAAAAAATAAAAGTCAGCAAATTAAATACTGAAAACAAGAAATTGAAAACAAATAAAATGAAAAAAATATATTGAGATGAGGCTTGCTGAACTGGCAGAGCAGGCTGCCAAAACTTGCGTAATCGGCTGCCATTTACCGGAGTATCAAATCGTTTTCCATCCAAGTGCTCAAAATTTACTGCACCATAGTTCATGATTTCCTTTACTTTATACAGGCCTTCACCAGTAAACTTCAACTTACCTTTGATCAGCTTGGTTTTGTACATCAATGCAAGATCTCCTGCTTCCAGATCTTTCTTGTGCAATCGACGATCGTGCCATGCCTTGCGGCGGGCTTTCTCTGCTGCTAAGACATGAACTGCCATCAATCGGGTTTCACATAATTTGTGCAACGCTTTATGACGAAGTTGTAAAGACTGATCATCATTTAATCGTTCCATTGCTGCTATGCGTAAAGATGGGATTAAAAATTCAATTGGCATAACAACATCTTGACCATAGACCAGTTGGCAGTCTCATGGTCATGTGAATTACACAGATGGCAAACACTGATTTCCATTCATTTTTTCAATTGAGGACACTCGTTCACTATGTGATTTCTTGTACAAATAGACCACCGGACATATTCCCTGGTAGAAAAGTCTTTGCAAACTTCTCAAGTTCCTTGTTCGCTTTTCCGTGGAAAATTTCCAATGCTTTGATCTTCTCATCAAATTGCAACTGCAACTTTTCCATCTGTTTCTGCTGGGTCTTCCCAAGTTTCTCGAACTCATTGAGTATCATTTATGTAGTAGCATTGGCATTCGTTGATGCAATAGTGGTGGATGTCGTAGTAGTCTGCCATGCTGTATAAGGCAACATACTGACATTCGGCTCATCATCTGAATCTTCATCCTCCTCCCGAATTGCATCGTCCATCGCAAAAGTGCGTACTCATTATGGCGTTTCAGCTCACGTCTGATCCGTTTAAGTAGGCCTGACAAAAACCACATAATCATGGCATTTTTATTAATCAGCTCATGCTCACATTTAGATCTAAGACGTTTCACCCTTTCGATGTAATCAAGAACCATTTCCCGCTTTCCCATCTTAATTTTACTTAAAAGTAGGAAAGGATCGTCCATAAACTTTCGTAGTTTGAACAGTGTGATAAGGGCTCGTTTAACAACCTCTCAATCTGTACGTTCAGTTTCATCTTGGTTATAGTACCAATCTTGTACTGCACCTGTTAAGGCCATAGGAAACAGCTTGAGTTTATCTTGAGGATAAATCTCACCATAGACCTCACAGGATTCAGCATATATATGAAGAAATCTAACTGGATCTATAAATCCATTATATTTGGGTAGATCCAATCGGGGTGCTCTTCTTACAATAATTGGATTGACCTCTTGGGGAGCACCTCCAGGAGCAGGTAAGTCGATAATGAGATTGGATATAGAGTTTTCCAAAAAACTATCTCAAATTAGATCTGCTAGCTCTATTCCACTTTTCAAGAATCAGATTCTATATGATGAAAAACTATCCAAAATTTGATCAAATGATATTTCTCAAAAATGATAAATCTCTCAGGGACTAATTCAGAATATATTAGATTTGATCCAAATTTTGACAAAGACTTGATTTGGAAAATCAGAAACTAAAAATAGGACTGGCGAAGGTTGTCTCGGCGAAGATTCAACAGTGCTATTTTGGGATAAAACTCTCTGAACACTTTTCTGGCAATTTCTTGGGAAATAACCTTCGCCAACTTCTCAGATGGAAGATCTGACACAAATAAAGCTATGGACAACCGGACGAAGGTTTCTGACACAAGAAAATACAATTTTTGTAATCTGACAATGGGTAAAAATCAAGATTTTTTGTGATTTCATCAAGAAGAATCTTCGCCGAACTCAAAAATAGTAGTTCACTATAGATAGAATGTTCTGGAAACTCGGCGAAGGTTCTGGCAAAGGATCAAGAGTAATACTAGTAATTGTACAAAAAAAGTGACTTTTTTGACAAAAATATGACAACTGATCCTCTGAAAACCTTTCTACTTTTGGTATTATTCTTTGTCGACCTGACAGCAGATAGATATAAATCACATCTAAGCACAGCGAATCGGACGAAGGTTCTTTTTTTGTATTTTTTAGGGTTTTGATAATTTTTGGTGTTTTTTTGGAAATATGCTAGGAATTAATCTTCGCCCTTCAAACTGAAGGTTATGTAAACACAACCGAAGGTGTCTGCAACTCGGCGAAGGTGTCCTGAAAGAGGGTAAAAAGTTTTGAACTCTGATGACACTTTAGGTCTCTTTTTGACCAAATTTGACAGATTTGACCGATTTTTGTTATTTTCTCTGATATCTCAGATCCAAATGGATCTGAAGATTGGTGATCTGAATAGCTTTCCCTGTTTAATAATCAGATTAGATTTCAAACAAGCAAATCCACTCAAATCTAGCGAAATCAATCCCAAACTAACCCTTAAATGCAAATTTAACACTATTCATGCCACAACAAGATGCCTAATGCAAGCTAACCATCAACCAAACATGCTGCAAACTGAAAATTTGGCGTAGCTCCCTGGAAACGGCGCCAATATTGTAGTGGATTTCTTTCCTTGCCTAAACTGAATCCAAGATCTAGTCAATCTAGCATCAAAGAGACAGAGTTAGTTGTCATGTGGAGGTTCATTCCTATGAGAGCGATAGTATAGTTCAGATTTCAACATGAATGGAGGATCTAACACTAAGATCCATTAACACTAAGCATTAACACTGCATCCATTAACCCTACTTCCATTAACCCTAAATCCACAACAATGATAGAAACTTACTCTTCTCTCTCTCCCTTTCTCTCTCACAAAAAGCATAAGAAATAGCAATCCCAATAATGATCAAATCCAACAATTAGCAAAATCCAAGAAAGCATGAGAAATGGAGGAAAAGAGAGGAAGAGCAAGGACATTCATCAATCCATTTCTAAATATAACCAATCTGCTTTATTGAAATGAGGAAATGAACATGAGGAGCAGCTCGAGTTGGTCCCTTTTTATAGTAGAGAGGAGGACCCTGGCCTCGGAATCCTATTGGTCCAGTCTTGCCTCTCTTTTTTTTCAAATTTAAAAAAGTGTGGGAACCATCAAAATTGGAGGGAAACCCAATTTTATTCACTAACTTGACATTTAGGCCCTGCGACATTAAAAGTCCCACAAAAAGTCCTAAAGTCCTTTATTAACTTTTAACTAATCAATCAAATAACTATGTGGTCATCGGGTTGGACCTACACACGCAGGGTGCCAAATCCCTCTCACTTATTAACTAGGGTTAGGGTTGCCTTGGGATCCGCAAACCCTCCAACAGTCGTTTGATTACAAAGCCTTTAGGTTGATCCATGAACAATCTCTTCTTCCAGCTCACCAGTTAGAAAAGCAGATTTCACATCCATCTGATGTAAAGGCCAACCAAAATGTGAGTGTACAGTGTTCCACTTACATCAAGTGCAAAGGTCTCCTCATAGTCGATGCCTTTACTTTGTGCATAACCCTTGATCACCAATATTGCCTTGTGCTTTGTTATACTTCCATTTGCATGGTACTTCATCTTGTATACCCATTTGCAATTTCTTACCAACTGGTGGTTCCACCAAGTCTCATGTGTCGTGCTTAGCAATTTACTCCATCTCTTCTTCCATGGCCTTGACCCAAATGTCATCATCCTTCGTTTCATCATAAGGCAAAGCCAATGGAATACATCAACAAGCTACTCACCACAATCCAATGGTGTAGCTGAGAGGTAGAATCAGACACTCACCGCAAGTGCCAAGAGCATGCAGTTGTTACTATAGTTGCCTATCTACAAAATCGATCCATCACTAAGGCCCTGAATCGCAAAACACTTTATGAGGTGTGTACAGGATCGAAGCCGTCACTCAAAAATATTCGAGTGTTTGGATGCATTGCTTATGCCCAGATCCTTGCTGATTTAAGAAAGAAGTTGGATGACACCAGCAGAAAGTCGATCTTCAGCGTTTATTCTCCAAATCACAAGGCATACAAGCTCTACAACGTGGACGCTCAAAAATCGTTCACAAGTAGAGATGTCATTTTGATGGAAGACCAATTCATCGACCACAAGGGGAAAGCTACATCGACTTCCAATCCCAAAGTCGACAACTTCAAACTCGGGACTGATCAAAAGCTCAACACCGACTCCAACAATGAGTCTGAACCTCAACGTGTCGAATCACATCAAAGGATCAAAGTTCAACTGAGAAGATCAAACAACCTCCATCCTGATTTATGGATGATCCGGCCTGCTATTTTGTGCAGAAACCAGACACAATTTTTGAGGCAATGTCTACTCCTGATGTTGACTTGTTGAAAGCTGCAATGGACACCGAATTTGATTCTCTACTTGAGAATCAAACATGGAATATTACTGAACTACCAAAGGATTAATATCCGATTACGTGCAAATGGATATTCAAGACAAAGTATGATGTTGAAGGAAGACTCAATCGATATAAAGCCAGGCTCGTCGCCAAAGGCTTCTCCCAGATTCCAAATCTAGATTATTCAGAGACCTTTAGTCCTGTTGTTACACATGCTTCGATCCAACTACTACTCTCCTTTGTAGCTGCAACATATCTCAAAGTCCATCAAATGGATGTCCAAACGAAAAAGATGACGAGGAGGACGCTTCTAGCACATCCCTGAGCTCAACATCGGTGGAGTAGTAGCGACGCAACCTGCTGCCATTGATAGGCATGTCGAGCAAATTGTCTTGCAGGTCGGCGAGGATGACTGCGCCATTAGGTCGGATCTCCACTACCTTGTACGGTCCTTCTCCTTGAAATCCATACACCATCTGAAATGGAGTCTGTCCAGTACTCATGAAGCTTATGTTTCCAATCCAATTGCAAAACCATCTTCGTGATAATTTCGCAGAGGATCTTGTTCAACGATTCTGCTTGTCCATTGCAATGCGGGTAATAGGGTGTACTCTTCCTATGGCCAACCAGATAAGAGGATAACAAGTGAGTGATAGTCTCATTTAGGAAATGCGTTCCACGATCACTCGTGAGTTCTAGTGGGCACCCAAAATGAACTAAGATGTTTTCATAAAGGAATTTAGCAGTGGATTGGGCGTCAGCCTTTTTCACCGCCTTGGCCTCTACTCATTTGGTCAAGTAGTCAGTGGCTACAATGATATAGCGAGCTTGAAAGTCACGAGCAGCTGGTCGAATAGGGCCGACATAGTCAATGTCCCATTTGTCAAATGACATCTCAACCAGTATAGGTCGTAACGGCATTTTGTCCTTTCCCCGGGTCCGATTGAACCGTTGGTACACATCACACCTCTTAAACTGATAGTGAATATCCTTGAACATCGTGGGCCACCACAGGTTGTGTTGCGGCACTTTCCTATTGATAGCTTCGGTAGCGAAATCCCCCCCCCCCATTTCTTCAAGGAAAATACTTACGACTTGGGACAGTTCGTGCGGTAGGACACGGCGGCGTATGATTCCATCGTTATAGATGCAATGAAATTGTCATGCTATCAATGTGAAAGCTGCAAATTTAATGTTTAACCTACGTCGTTGTACTTTCTTCATCTCAGAGGGAGGATGTCTTGACACAAGATATCCAACCATATCGGTGGCCCACTCAGGGATGACATCGACGTGGAATAATATGGCATCAAGAAGTTCATCATCAACCCCTCTACTCTCATGAACATTTCAGATCCATGAGAGGTGATAGGCCATATACTGTTGTTTCCCTTTGCGAATGACTATTTTAATGTCGAACTCTTGGAAAAGGAGCAGCCATCGATCGTGCATGGTCTGATTACCAGATACAGTAGGGCTTGGTGATTTACGAAGAAGACAAATGGATTGGCTAGCAAGTAATGGTAGAATTTCTTCATGCTATATACCATGGCTAGTTCTTCACACTCGGTGGTTGTGTAGTTAATCTTCACGGGAATCAATTGCCTATTAGCGAAGTAGATCAGGTAGTCCTTCTTGTACTCCCCAAGTTGTGTCAAAACACTCCTTATGGCATACTTAGAGGCGTCCATATGGACGTGGATTCTATGGTCCATATAGGAGGTCAAAGGATTGGTGCAGTAACTAACGTCTTCTTGAGTTTGTGGAAAGCCTCAGTGGCTTCAGCTGTCCATTCTAGTTAGATGGTCATCTGGTAGATCAAATGGGCCAGCTTATCGAAATTCAAGACAAATCTCCGATAATAATTGCAATGCCCCATAAAGATGTATACTTCACATACAGTTTCTAGCTCAGGCAAAGCAAGTATTATGCGGATCTTGTTGACGTGAATGGTGATACCATGCCTCGAAACCACGTGGTCTAGCACTATGTCATGTGTGACCAGAAATTGGCATTTGGCCGGGTTTAGGGATATGCCGAATAATCGACACTGGATGAATACTTTCTCTAAGTAAGCTAGACATTGGGCTCTAGAGGAGTTGAGACACAAGTTGTCCATAAAAATCTCAAGAAGCTTCCGAAGAAAATTCTCTAAGGCATAACTCATCACTCGTTGAAAGGTGCTGGGAGCGTTGCACAATCCAAATGGCATCACTCTATAGGCATATGTTTCTCACTCAGTGGAGAACGCAGTCGTGTGCCGATCTTCTAGGGCTATCTGCACTTAGTTATAGCCACTAAACCCATCTAGAAAACTATAGGCTTCTGCTACGACTATCCTCTTTAACACATTTTCCGTGAATGGTAAAGGAAAATGGTCCTTGTTGGTTGTGGCGTTCAGCTTCTTGTAGTCCACACAGATTCTAAACTTCTCATTTTTCTTAGGTACTACCACGATAGGCGATACCCAACCAGTGTGTTCAATCTCGTAGATGAATCCTACATCTAGAAGCTTCTTCAGTTCTTCTTGGATCAGCTGGGTGTAGTGCAGATTAGACTCGTAGGGTCAACCAGTGGAATGGTATGAACCACAACATCTGGCAATATGCTCTTCAGCTCAGCGAGATTCCAAGCAAGATAGCCGCAGTATTTGGGAAGAAGTGCCTTGAGATCTTCGCGTTTCTCTCCCTCTACATCTTCTCCTACTGGTACCATACGACTTTCCTCTCCCTTCTCAGCTAGATTTATCTCTTTCATTTTGGCTAGACTCTGATCGTGGATCAGGTGTCGGATCTTTTACAATCTTTATGCTACTGTCCCATAATGAGATTTCAAGTTTATAGAGAGCTTCATCCTCAGTTAGGTCCCAATCTATTCATTCTCGCAAGAGATCGTTAGCTGTTATTGGAACACTAGTCGTGGATCCGTCAGTCACCATATCCATTCGGCCTACTACACCATTTATGGGGCTCTGCTATTTTGATAAGAGCTTCGTTCGCTAGAGGCTTTTGTGGATCTAGTACTTCAAAATTCTGGCATGGGCTTGAAACGATCAAGATCTAAATATCGAATGAAATCCTCATCCTCGTACTCTCGACTTTCTTCCAGGGCGAACATCTGAAGAACTTCTATTTCCTTTTCACTACAGATTCCTTGTAGTGGCTCTTGGGGTATAGCCTCTAGGCTCATCATAAATAACGATATAGAGTCTTGATGGCCTTCACTAGATTTCTTCGTTGGTTGTGCTAATCTTTTGATCGGAATATCGTCTTCATCAGAAAATAGGTCTACGGTCAACCTTCGCTTGGGAGATTGTTTAGTAGATGAGACATCAAACTGAAGACAATCTACCATAGTTAGGGTGGCTCTTTATTTTTTTTTTATATTTATTTATTTTTTCCGTTTATGGGCTCTTGTGTAGACGAATACCGACATTGTAGATGCCTTGAGCTCTCCTACCACACTCATCGGGTGTAAAGGGAGAAAGACGTCTCCTTGTTTCTCCTTTCTCATTGGACACATGAGATATGGGTGTCCGTACCCGCAATCTCGGCATAGTGGTACAAAGTTGCCTTGTGGCTTATTAGGACACTCAGCAACTCTACGATTCTCTCCGCATCTGTAACACTTGATAGGAGCTCTAAATCCAGTACCTCTAAGCTGAATGACATAGATTGGCACTAAGTCACTGGTCTCTCCATCTATGAAATGCACTGGCATAGAGTCTTATGCTTCCTCTCCATGGATAGTAGGATTCTTCGGTCACTTCGACCATGTTCAACTGCTGAGCAACTGGTTGTGGATTTCGTACTACTAAACCTTGGGTTCTAGGGGGGATGGGAGGTAATGCCAATCTAGGCGGTGGTTGAGGTAAGGCACCTTGACGTTGCACCAATGGGACGAGATTTAGTGATGGTCGGGCTGCTTGGTTCCTGAGGTTATATCGACCACCACGCAATCTCTTGAGCCGTTTAATATAATCGCACAGGGACTCGTTTTTCTTATTCATACGGATTCGTCCAAGTTGCAAGAATGGATTGGAAAGGAAGTGGGTGGTTTTGAATCATGTGATGAACTCAGCCTGTAAGATGTTCTAATCATCTCTTTCATTCTAATCAAAATTGAAGTGCCAATCTTTTGTAGTGTCAGTTAGGCACATATTGAAATATCTTAATAGCTTTTGCGGCCTGTCATCTCCGTAGGCTCTACACGCTTGGGCGTAGATTTGTAGGAATTATCGCGGATCTCCCTCGCCATCACACCTCGAAAGGTCGATCTTGGGGAAGTTCCGGACTGCGTGGGGTACAAATGGCCTAGAATTGTCCATCGGGGGTGGATCTATGTCAACGAGTTCAAGTAATACTTCGATCGGGACAAATTCCTCAAGTTCAGGGGGATCCAAGGTGAATAATCTCCTACCAGATCTTAGATGAATACAACAAAATGAGAAATATGACTATTTTTGGTATTTTTGTTTCGTATGTTTTTTATCTTTTTCTTGTAATTTTTTTTTTCATGTAAATTTCGTAGATCTTTTCAACGTATAGGTGATCAGATGATGGATCTGATTAATGATCAAATCGATGAGATGATGAATCTTAGATCAAAATCAGATTGAGATCAAAATAAAAGTCAGATGAATGCAAAGCAATGTAAATACGAATCCAAAAGGCAAACGATAAAAATAAAAATAATAAAAAAATATAAATGGCTTCTGATTGTCAAATATCTAGAAAATTCTAGATTTTCTCTGATGGTGAGTTATAGAGGACGAGTAATAACAGGCGCAAGTAATAGGATTATAACTCGTCGAGCTCTCTACTTGTCCTAATTGATGATCAAAATGATCTATGAAAGTGGCAAGTAATGAGGAGAAGATGGCGAGTTATACTGAGCACGAGTAATAGAGAGGCGAGTAATAAATTTATAGCTCGACGGTCCTATACACGGTAGATCAGTATGTGTATAGGCCTCAGCTCTAATGGCGAGTAAAGATAGTGAACAAAAGGAAGAAAACTCTGTTGGCGAGTTATAATTGGCGAGTAATAAAAATGGCAGGAACAACAAAAATGGGCAAAAAATTTGAGCTGGTGAGTAATAGCCTTATAACTCGCCGACATCAAAATGATAGCTCTGAGGCTGCTTATTACTCTACTCTGATGGCGAGTAAAGTTGGCATGAAAAAAGTGTCTAAAAATGACTTGGTGAGTAATAGGTTACTGGGCGAGTATTAATACTAATGGCGACTTATAACTTATAACTCGTCGAGCTCAGAAAATAGAGCCCCTGGACCCTGCCTAGCTTCTAGCAAGTAAAGAGGGCAACAAAAAATTAAGAAAAAGCCTGTGGGCGAGTAATAAACCTGTAAAAAATGCACAAAAAAAAAAGTCAAGCAAAAAACAATCTAAAATCCATCTAATCAGTAGCTTAGCATCGTCTCCCCGGCAACGGCGCCCAAAAAATGTTGGACCCTTTTTGTACCTCCTTAATCATCGCGATCAAGAGGGCAAAGATGGGGTTTGGATCTCCAACCAAGTGAATATCGATATAGTAACGGGATTCGATCCAATGGGGAGGGGGTTAGACTACGGATCTTGATGGAATCTAAGTCTGCCAAGGTTGTCAATCTTGGCTTTCTAAAAATGGAATGGCTTCGATGAGGGGTGGGTTGCTTGACATTCTTCTTGGCTCTTTTTGGGATTTGGAGTGTGAAGATCCTCTACTTGGATCTTGGCTTTGTTGGTGAATCTAGGCTTCTTGAGCTCTAGATCTTCTCCTCTTGAAGCTTATCTTCTCAAGGGAGGGGAGCGATGGAAATAAATCTACCTAATGGATCTTATTGATGACTCCAAATGTTTTTCTAACACCTATTTTACTATTTGTGTGATTTTGTGGATTAGAAGGATGAAAGCTTGAGCTAATGATCATTCAATATGTGATAGCATGATTAGACAATAACATTCAAGCATTCATACATCCACAATCAATTATACAAGTGCAAAAAAGGAGGGCTTCACAAGGTAAGAAAAGGTGGAGGAGGCTTAGCTTCTCTCTCTCAATCTCTTTGCGCAATGGAAAGTGATTACAAAATAGTGTCACGTCCCTATAGACAAAGCTAGGGTTAGGGTTTTTGGTTCACCCAAAAACCATGTGCCATAACAACTTGACTATCTTAAAAAGTTAAAAGCCAAAATGCATTAACTACTTGGGTCCTTTCTTATTATTGGCCCATTGGAATTGAGATCGAATTCTATTTCTTACGTCGTCGACTTACGAGTACAGTGCACCTTCTAAGGGTGTCTAACGTTATATTTACAATTAGATCTGAGGCTTTTTGTCGACTCGACCATGTTTTTATTTACATTGTCGTAAGATATGTTGGGGAGGCGCTGGGCTTTGGTTTTACTCATTGGCTGGTCCACGACTTGTCGACCTTCTGATATTGGCGTATGGAACTCCTTGGTCCATTGTCGATGCTCCATAGTGTAGTTTGGCGGTTCGATTCCTTCACTCGATATTCGGTAGGCACTTTTGGCATTTGGGATCCGTTAGAGGAATCTTCACTAGAATCTTCTAACACTAAGTAGCTAATAATTAACATTGACCAAAACTTCCAAACTAATATCCTTGTCCCTTCATGTTCTTGCGAAGATATTCAATTGTGTCAATTTAGGCACTTACATTTAGTTTTATCATTCGAAAATCTCAATTTAGTCGATATTCGAAATCTAGGAAATCCTCTTGCAACAAGTTGAGCTTTCCTTTGATCGATACTTTGACCTACTTTGTGTTTGATTTCGAATATCCATTTGCAATCAGCTACACTTTTGCTAGCAGACAATTTGAGAATAGTCCAAGTCTAGATTTTGATTAGATATGAGTACTCTTTATCCATAGTTTCTCTCCATAGATCGAAGTCTGACTAACTGAGTGCTTCTTTGACAATAGTCGGCTCTCGTATGAGATAACAAGCAAATTTATCAGTGTACCTATTAGGTGGTCTACAATCTCTTGTCGACCTTGTGGGAGACGAATGAGGCTAATAATCATTTCCTTGGTTTTATTTTTGTTGAACTACAACATCTTCTTCGGAGTCACTATTGATAAGTTGTTTGTCTATAGTTGACGTATTCGGGATTTCAATATAAATAATCATATCGAAAATAGGAGTGTTTGATAGTTCGACTATCTGAGCTTTGTCGTTGCCCTTGAGATCGATAAATTGATCATCTCCATCTAATACACTTTTTCTAATTGGTAGTCCTTCAACAATATTCTATGATCCAAGCTTATAGCTTGAGAAAATGATCAAGTATTAATACTAGTCAGGAATGTTGCATGGGCTTATCCAAATGATGGTTAAAGATAGTTCTTTGGCCGTTGATCGTAATTGGCACTTAGCCATATTGTGCTATTACTTATCCATTTAGGTTACATATTAATTACCTGCTAACAATGGTTAGAGCAAGTCGTTAGTTTCATAACAAGTGGTAATATAATTTGTTAACCTTCGACAGATATTTGTCGAACCCTTTGATGGCCACTCAATAACTGTCGTTCTCATTTTGACCCCCATGTTGGCGAATCCAATAATTTATATAGACGGTGTGATATCAAAAATAAAAGTGCAAAAATTGGATAGATCAATTAATATTGATTAAAGATCAGATTATAAGGATAACAATCATACAACACCAACCCAAGAAGTGCATAGGTGAACTTTTTTCACAAAGAGAGAAAAGAAAGTACACATAGACATTAGTATTTTAGGGATTTCGCTGCATGACAAGTTGGACCCCAATTATGGGACGTGTGTTCGACTTGCTACTTGCCATGTCATAGAAGTAACACTGACACATACTATTTGTGCAGAGTAAAGTAATTAATTGCTAAAAACAAAAATACAAGTCGAGTGTCCATGTAAACATGACTTGTATATTTTGACACTCATCTGCAATAAGACTCTTAAAGAACATATAAATCACATGAGGACTATCTTGCGGATTCTCAAAAGACAAAACTTTTTGCTAAGATCATTATGAAATGGTTGAAAATAGACGAGGATAAAATCAAGAATCGAAAGTAGTTAGAGAAGTTAAATCTTTTCTCGCTTATATAGTTTTTTTTCATAAGTCTATAGAGGATTATGCAAAGATCGCAAGACCTTTTAATAATTTGACAGAAGGCAGAGTTAATAAACAAATAAAAAAAAACAACTTAGTTGAGTGAAACAAAAATCTGAACCAATGTTTTGAGTAGCTCAAATGTATGGTTGATTTGGCTTCTATTTTACATATCACAAATCTAGATTTACCTTACATCGTTAGAATCGAGACAAGTGATTCAACGATAAGGGCAATTCTTTTACAAAATGATAGGCTAATAACATTCGAGAGCAATAAAAGTATTGAACCTTAGTTGCATTATACCACTTAAGAAAGTGAGTTATTTGATATTATTGATGCACTTAAGACTTGGAGGCAATACCTTTGTGGTAGTTAGTTTATAGTTAATATAGAACACCAGCCTCTAAAATACTTTCGCAATCAACATGATTTGAGGGGTAGTAAAGCTCGGTGAGCTCAACTTATGCAATGATTTGATCATGAAATATGATATGTCAAAGGAAGATCTAACTAGGTTGAATAAACTCTTAGTTGGATTGGTAAATGTCATGTGCCAAATCTAAGCTAATAGCAATTACAATGGAAGTAAAGCTAAGAGCAAGAAAAGTACAAAGCATTCAAGATAGCATTTTTATAGAAAGCTAGAAACACAAGGATCTCCATAGAATCTCAATAGAAATGAAAGTAACAGTACATAGCAATGGAAATGAGCATGGATTCATGTAGATAAGGCACATGAGACCTAGCCAAGGAAATCCCCATAGCTCGTATTCACAAGGAGGAAGCTCTAACCTCTCACTTGCAAATGAGCCAAAAGTTTCACAAATTGATGTCTCTTGCCTAGTTATAGACAATGCTCTCACTTTACTCTACTTAACTATCTTGAGGGATAGTTAGCCCTCTATTCTGCAACAGCGTATCTATGACCAAGCACCTCTCATTTTTCAAGTATAGGCAGTATGAATGTCGCTAGAAGTCAACAAAACTCATTTGTTGAAAAGAGTAAGAGTTTTTGCTCACAAAATCCTGGACGACCAGTCATTCACAAGGCTGACAAGAGATATGAAGTCTTTGAGATTTCTGATGAGGAGCATTTAAAGCAAAGGCTCATCAAAGCTATTTTGAATAAGTTCACTCCACAGAACTTTGATAAGCTGTTTGCATTGGGGAAGGGAGTTCAAATTGAAATTGCAGCCACTTTGACTGGAGTAATAGCTCAGATTTATGACAAAGCATTGATGGAACCCACATTTTGTGAGATGTATGCTAGATTTTGGGTTCAACTTGCAGCGGAACTTCTTGAATTAAATGAGAATGGTGAAAAAATCATGTTCAAGCGCTTGCTTTTAGATAAATGTCAAAAAGAGTTTGTGATCATCGATGGGAGTGTGTGAAATCGTGGATGGGAGAAAGAGGTCGAATCGCGGGGAAATCGTGGAAGAAGTCACGAAGGGCAGAGGGGGGGGGGGGGGATATAAATTCGTGGAAGGTGGATTCGCGAAGTCAGAATCGCAGGGGGGGGAAAGCATCTGAATTCGTGGAGGTCAGAAGTCGTAGGTGCCAGAGAGTAATCACAGGAGAATTTGTGGGGTGGATTCGTGAAGAACTCGCAACTGAAATCGCCAGGAAGTCGTGAGAGGTGGATTCACAGAGAGGGAAGAAACTCGCAAGGAGAATTCATGCGGAGAAGTCACGTGGAGAATTTGTGAGGGAGAGGTGAGAGGATTCGCGGGGGATTCGCGATGAAGGGGAAGGGGAAGTGCAGTGCAGTACAAGAGAATTCGCAGGTGAACTCGTGCAGGATTCGTGGAGGAGAAGTCGTCGAAAATCGTCCCTGAAGTCGCGAATTCTTAGGGAGGCCCTTTTTTTTTCTAATTTGGTTTTTTCTTAGGGTTAGGGTTAGGTATGGACTAGGATTCAAATTTTAGGGCACATGGGCGTAGGGCTAGGGTTGTAGGTAGGGTTAGATCAGTTTTTTTTTAAGAAATTAAACTTCAAAATGAAGAATTTGAAAAAAATTTGCAATGGAAGCAAAACTTCAGAATTGAAGCGTTGAAGTGCTTCTCTCTCACTTGGAAAAATCCACAAGAAAATTTTCAAAATTCTGGCTAGCTTAGCCCATCTCCACTAAATTGATCATAACTCCCTCAATATTGATCCAAATCACACAAACTTAGTACTTCTAAAAAGCTAACAACAAGCTCTACCAAGTTATAGGATCAAATAAATGATTGAAGGAGATTTGATGGGTCAAATTAATCACACAACAGGTCTGAAAATTTTGAAAAAAATAAAAACTAACAAAACTAGAGCTAGGAATCAAGAATTGTCATAACTCCTTGGATACTAATCCAAATAACCTGCCATATGGATCAGATGAAAGCTAAAACAATGCTTCAAAATGTTATGTAAAGAAACTTGAAACAAAAACTCATATCAAATCTAAAAAAATCAAATCAAGTGAAAGCAAAATCCTAGTCAACTATTTTGACAGCTTTTGGAATAAGTTCAATAACTTTTGCATCTCTTATCCAAATGCCTTGCAAATTGGTGCAAAATAAAGCTAAAAAAATCTTTACAAACCTATTGATTCAAATTGGAAATGAAAAACAAAATTGAATATCGAAAATTGGTCTGAGCAGACATGAAAATTTCAAACTTAAAAATTAGCAAAAAAGAAAACTACAAATGCAATAAACTTATCAAATCTATGCTCTGATACTAATAAAATAATTTCAATTCGATAGCTTTGGATTTGTAATGAGGCAATACGTTTTTGGACGACACATCCTTAATCATGACTACTTAACCAAGGCGATCAAACTGATCAGACAAGCATCATCATTTTTGAGGACAAAAATGTTTAAGTAGGGGGAGTGTCATGTACTTTTAGTACATCAGTGCTTTTCAAGGCAATATAATATCCATTGTAAGCTTTGTAGGCCCAATAGGAGTTATAAGCCTTAAGAACAAGGCGGTTCTCTCTTTAGGCCCTCCAAAGTAATTAATAAGGATAATAGGCCAACAAGGGTCCAATATAGTTTAAATAATACATAACAAGGGCTAACTATCCCTCAAGATAGTTAAGTTAAGTAGAGTGAGAGCATTGTCTATAACTAGGCAAGAGACATCAATTTGTGAATCTTTTGGCTCATTTGCAAGTGAGAGCTTATAGCTTCCTCCTTGTGAATACGAGCTATGGGGATTTCCTTTGCTAGGTCTCATGTGCCTTATCTACATGAATCCATGCTCATTTCCATTGCTATGTACTCTTTCTTTCATTTCTATTGAGATTATATGGAGATCCTTGTGTTTCTAGCTTTCTATGGATATGCTATCTTGAATGCTTTGTACTTTTCTTGCTCTTAGCTTTACTTCCATTGTAATTGCTATTAGCTTAGATTTGGCACATGACATTTCTTGGTATCAGAAACTCTTCTTGACATTTATCTAAAAGCAAGCGCTTGAACGTGATTTTTTCACCATTCTCATTCAATTCAGGAAGTTCCACTGCAAGTTGAACGCATAATCTAGCATACATCTCACAAAATGTGGGTTCCATCAGTGCTTTGTCATAAATCTGAGCTATTACTCCAGTCAAAGTGGCTGCAGTTTCAATTTGAGCTCCCTTCGCCTGTGCAAATAGCTTATCAAAGTTCTGTGGAGTCAACTTATTCAACAGGAAAGACAACATGGCCAGGGAATTCGCCAACATTAACACTTCGCTGTAATAAAAGAATCCGTGAATCTGCAGTCTCAACAATTGCTCCATTGCCAAGTGGACTTGCAGTGTGCCTGCATCTGGTCACATCTTCTTCAACATGAACAAGAAAATGCTGCCATTCATGTGACACGTTTGTTCCAAAAAAATGTCATGTAAACTGTGAGGCCAAGATGAATGCACAAATTTTGTGGCTTTTCCAAGTCTCCCTCACCATCAATCACATGAAAGCCTCCGTACCTAAACTTAGAGCCATTAAATAAAGAAGGTGAAGCTGCAAGTTGACAATTCCAAATACGCTCGATAGATTCTTCAAGTTTCTTATCAGAATGTGGTTCTCTATCATAGGAATTCTTGAAGTCCACCGAAACCTATGAGCAAGACAAGCCAGCTGGGCAAGCAAGGAGTAACTTGTATTATTAGTAGCAACATAAATGGTTGCTCGCAAGCAGAATAAATGTCTAGCTTGGGTGAGCTGCTACCTGATCTAGCTATTTTTTATACATCCAAAGTTCAATTCTCAAGCTAACAGTTCAAAGTACACTAAGAGCTTTCTTTGGAAATAATCTCATTGTTGACTTCCCTGAGAGCACCAAAGCATCTGCGCGTTGTTTACCGCTTCTGAAACATCTGCAACCTCAGCTCTTATTGGTGTTGGATATTCGATCATTGACTCCAAAAGTTGAGAAGCAACTATGAGAGGCTTATCCACCTGCCTGCACGGATGCATTACCTTATGTTGTACAGAAAGAACCTGCTCAAGAGAAATTTGTGCACCAAGATCTCCCCTGGATACCATAACTCCATCAGATACCTAAAGAATTTCTTCCAAGGTTTTCAGTGACTCAACACTTTCAATCTTTTCAGTCTTAAATTGGACACAACTGCTGCTTCATTTTAATTTGTTACATTTTTCATTCACAATAACTTTATTCTTCGAGGACTCAGACTTTTAAATGGGTGGAGAAGAGCAATTTTACCAGCCCGTAAAATACTTTCTGAATAAATTTCAGATGGTGAATTCATAGTCCACAAGTTTCATTAGCCATTAATGATGGATTACCGATATAGTGAAAACATTCAACTTCCATCTATTGGCGAAATACAATCTGAAATCGTACGTTACAGCCTTGCATTTGACGGACAACCAAATTCAATCAGTATTGAAGATTGGTTAACTAAATTGGAGGTCCACTTTCATCATTACCATTATTCTGAAGAGGATATTTTGCTTCATTGTGCTTTCAAGGACAAGTTCAAGCATGGTGGAATACTCAGGCACATCTAATCGAAAAACTTTGGAGTAACTTCAAAAGTGCTTGCCTTGATAGTTTTACAAGATTCTACGTGAAATCATTTGAATTGCTCAAGCAAACTGGAGCTGTATATCAATACAATCAACAATTTTTGGCATTGGTTCCAAAGACAAAACTTGAGTATAGAAAATGCTTGGACTACTATTGAAATTCTCTTCAAACTCCTATTAGAATTGTGCTTCAACCAACTATTTCTAAATCTGTTTATACAAACCATATTATGAAGTTATATGATATGATGGATTGTGCACTTGCTCTGGAGCACTTATCTACAAACCATATCAATGAATGGTGGAAAGTCACTACTCAATAGAAACCTTATTATAACAACCAACGACTGTCTGAATACATTAGTCCTACCTTTGATGGAAGCATTCACTCTATTAATGTAGACAATTGGCTAGAATACTTGGAATATAACTTCTATGATATTGGAGGTATTGGTGAAAGTGATCTAATTTTCTTTGCTTCATCGGGTTTCCAAGGACGTGTTCAGTCATGGTCGAACATCGTTCAACCACTTCTTCGTACGAATTGGTTTACTTGGTTTAATTTCAAAGAGGTTTGTGGACGAGTCTTCAATCGATCCAACTTCATCCAATGGTGTTCTTTGAACCAGATAACTATAGTTGCTGAGTACAATCGGTGATTCCAACAATCGATCCTACTCATATTCGATTATGGAGAAGTATGTCTTGTACAATGTTATATATATGGCTTACAACCTCAATATCGGAGCATTGTAGAAAACTATCTACAAACTACTTCTCTCCAGCCTGGGTTTCGATTAAGGGAAACTATGGAATATGCTTTAAAGTACGAGCAACAAGAACAAAGGCTTAAGCTGGAAGCTGAAAGGAAAGAAGAACAATCCAGATGGTTTGAGAAAATGAAGATGCGGATCCAAAAAGTGAGTGTATACACAAAAGCATCAGTGGATCGACAAACAAAACAGGTATAGGAAACTGAAGAAGCCGAAAATGAAGATGAGCAAAGTGACAATGACGAAGCGGATGAGCGAAGCGATGACAATGAGTCTGATGAGCAAAGCGACGACGAAAGTCAAGTCCCAGATCCGGATACAATTGCAGGCAACAAAAGTCCAATTCACGATTCGGATCAAGTTACAACATTAAATGGTGAAAATCGTAATCCAGACGAAAGTCAAAATTCAGATTAGGATGTGAAGATGATTGAACATCCTTTTGAGTTTCATTTCAACCATCAAAGTCCGAAACTTGACCTACATCAATGCCTTAATCTATCAATGAACAAGCAACTACAGATCGTCAGATTGAGAATATTGTTATGCTCGAAGAAAGTCGATCAAGGCATTCATCAAACTTTCGGATTGAGGACTATATGACACCGACATTCCATGGCTTGGAATTGAGTGGTTATTATCAGGATCCGATCTACGAACCATGTCAAAATGATATGGGAGCTTTTGAGAATAATTTTATTTTTGACAATAATCTAAGGGAGTATGAGGTATTCAACATGGAAACTGGTAGAAATGAAGAGATTCCATTGATCCATGAAAATTCTCCTTGTATCAATACTTTGGATTATTGTTCAATGCCTCATGGATCCATTAGTCAAGAGCTTCAAGTGGCTTTTGTTGGAGAACCTTACTCCTATGGATTCTCTAGAATTCAAAAGCCAATATTTAATTCACGTGCATATTTGGATGTATGGATGTGAATAATGACTGGGAATATTCTCTCAGTCAACCAACACTCTATAGGAAGCTGATTTTAAAATTTGCCATCAATCTATATCAGTTTCTTTGGAGAGGTTTACATTGCTCAGTGGACTCTAATGTGATCAATCCTCAATTGAGTAATGTCAACAATGATTGTTCATCAATGGTTATTTGGAACAATCGAAACGTCAAATCCCTATTTCAACTTTGGGATGTATTTTCACTATTTGGGATTGATGCTTCGACGATTTATATGGGCAATTGCAAATTTTGTATTTCAAGACAAGAGTCCATTTTTGAGGTCAATCAGGTCAAATATTCACAAACACCTATGAATGAGGTATTGACCCACAATTTGAAGAAATATATTTCGGTCAATAGTATGCCCAGATTTATGTTTCACCATATGACCGAATTTCAATATTCATGCCGACTACTTCGTATAGAGCATTTCAAACTTAAAAATTAGCAAAAAGAAACTACAAATGCAATAAACTTATCAAATATAATGAAATTCACATAGAATCATTATGAATCATGGATCTATGCTCTGATATCAAGAAATGTCATGTGCCAAATCTAAGCTAATAGCAATTACAATGGAAGTAAAGCTAAGAGCAAGAAAAGTACAAAGCATTCAAGATAGCATATCCATAGAAAGCTAGAAACACAAGGATCTCCATATAATCTCAATAGAAATGAAAGAAAGAGTACATAGCAATGGAAATGAGCATGGATTCATGTAGATAAGGCACATGAGACCTAGCAAAGGAAATCCCCATAGCTCATATTCACAAGGAGGAAGCTATAATCTCTCACTTGCAAATGAGCCAAAAGATTCACAAATTGATGTCTCTTGCCTAGTTATAGACAATGCTCTCACTTTACTCTACTTAACTATCTTGAGGGATAGTTAGCCCTTGTTAAGTATTATTTAAAGTATATTGGGCCCTTGTTGGCCTATTATCCTTATTAATTACTTTGGAGGGCCTAAAGAGGGAACCGCCTTGTTCTTAAGGCTAATAGCTCCTTTTGGGCCTACAAAGCTTTCAATGGATATTATATTGTCTTGAAAAGCACTGATGTACTAAAAGTACATGATAGTAAATCAAATGAACTTTAATTCACCCAAATTTCTACAAATCTATATCTTTCATTTAGAGGAAAGTATGAAATAGATTATCATTTTGGTTCGATAGCGAAAATAGTCGAGACTAAAAGAAATGTTTTACAACAAGGAAGAGCTACCCTCCAAGCTTTTGAGTTGATGCCCTCCAATGCCTCCAAAAAACTCTCCAAGGTGCCTCTCCTTCAATGTCCCTAAGATCCTTCCAAAGTAGACAATCAACATGGCCTCAATAATTCACCACCCAACCATAGCTAGATCCATGCAGAAGCAAGCCTATCTAGCACTCTCTTGATTCAACACAATCACTACTATCACAAACACAAGCATACTCCATATCCCACCCCCATCTAAGTCTCATACCAAAGATGGTGATCCTCACAAGAGTAAGCAAGCCAAAACAATACTCTCTACACTCTAGCCTTCCACTGGGGAATAGAAGCAAGCAACAACACAAGAAATCCTCTTTTTGGGCACCCTTTCCCTCTCTTATAGATTGCAAATGACTCCCTCCAAAGCACTAGGGAATGTTCTCACTGGCCAATGAGAAGAGAGGAGGCAAAAAAAGGCCAAGAGCCTCACAAGTTAGTGGAATGTCAAGAGACACCTTCCATAACTTATGTTTCTTGGTTAATAACCTCTTGGTTTCTTTAGGGGCATTAAGGGACCTAGTAGGTGTGCCCTCCTACTAGGTCCCCATGACCCATATGTGATGGCTAACTTTGGCCCAAGACCAATTATGTGATCATGTCTCAAGGTTGAGGCCCAAGGTTTAGGAAAATGACCAATACCCATGGTAAGGTCCTCCTAACACCTCACAAAAGGTTGCCCTTATCCAAGGACTCAAGTACCTTAATCAAACGACACCTACCCTTATCCAAGGGTGACTTGCCATTTAGCCCCCCTTGATACTGAATGGACACATAGGGGAGTACTGCTAGTTACATAGGTATGTAACAAAATGAGAATGGAAAAGAGACTGATTTATAGATATCTTAGGTTTCCAAGAAAGATAAAAAGATTGTGGAACAGTTTGCCATTCAAAGTTGGTTACTATTTTGGAATACAATGAAAGGTTTGGGTACCAAAGAACGATGAGTTAAAGAAGCAAATTCTTTATGAATGTCATGACATATCCAATGTACGTCATCCCATGTATACACATGACTTTGGACTTGGTCAGAAGAGAATTTTATTGGCCACAACCATATGTCGAGTCTTATGTGGCTGTCAGCTAGGCAATTTTTTGTAGTTATACTTATTGAGACCCAACAACACAATATACTGATCGAAGTGACCCTTACAGAGTAAGGTATGTCACACACTGCTGTCCATACTCTTGAGCATATCCATGCTTTCCAGTCGTATCTCACCAAGAGTCTAGAGTAACACATAGACGGGTAAGGTTAAGTGCTTCCATGGTTGTTATATACAAATAACATAACAATCATGGTATAGGGACACTGTGCAGGAAAGACGTGATTAATAATTAGTAAGAGACTACCAATGTTTATACTAGGTATTAGGGCAGATCCGTGTCATTCTAATCCTTAAGTACAAACCACAACTCTTACACATATCCATGTTGTCTAAGATCGTATTACTGGAGTCCTTACTGTTCAGTTTTATGACAGGGTTTTATTTTACGGTGAGTTAATTCGACTTGTATACAAGGTTAAATGCGGTCTTATGTTGTTTCTTTTTTTGAAAAAAAGGAAGTAAAAGCATGATTGTGTAGAAGAGTGCTATATCTTAAAGATGTACATAACTGAACATACCATGTTTGCTGAAGCTGCAAAGAGTTTGTTCACACTAAAAAAGTGTACCTGAATGGTTGTAGACGTGGCTTCTTGAGAGGCTGCCATTGTTTTTTCTACGAGAGGATTCTTTCTCTTTGGGTCATAGAAAGCCAAAAAACACTTTTTAGTATGTAATTGCTTATAAATGGTTGTGGAGAGAACGTGTATAAGATGTATTCGGAGTGAGTTAGATAACTTGCTTTATGGAGAATCAGTTGCTATCATACCTTTTTGTTGAGATAGCTAGCATTTTGGTTCAGATGTGAACTGAAACGTACAAAGAAGAAGCTGGAGCAGTATGATGATGCTACATTATAAGAAATTATCAGTTTAGTACTGTGAGACCAAAGATATACAAAAACTTTTAAGAGAGTCATTCTACCACAAGACTTGAGCTTTAACGTATCCATCCATCCACCGCTGGATAGAATAGGATACTTATGTAAAAAGTATCAAAAAAGATAGTAAGAGTTTGTAGTCCATCGCTGGACAATGAGCCAATGATAGTCATAAACTATCAGTAATGAAGAGTAAATGCTCCTACTGTCCATCGCTGGACAGTAGGATGCTTTGTGTGCAATATGGTAAGCAAGCAAGTGCCAAGAGAGGTCATAGTGTCCATCGTTGGACAACATACTTCATTATTCATTATTCACTCATGTCTATCAAGATAAAGAGCCAGTTGTCCATCGTTGGACAACGACCAATTTATCATAAAGTAAACAACATACAAGTGGGTGAAGACACCTTTCCATCGTTGTCAACCGAAGCTTAAAAGAGTCTTTTTATAGCTGAAAAGGTGGCCATCTGACCATCCCTGTCATATGATCTTACGAAGGGTTGTCAAATGAAAGGAAATGTCCATTGCTGCCTATTGAGGTAGGATGGACGTGTTTACATATGTAAAGAGTGTTGTCCATTGCTAAACTACCACATTTCTCAAACATACGAAAGCTCCTTTACTCTTTCGTGTGGTAAGCAGACATAAACAATAGCTGGAGGTTATCAAAGCACCATCATTGTGAGAGTAGAGCGTTAAGAGAGCCAGGCAAAAGAGAGATAGATGCTTACCGTATGCTAGTATACCATTGATCCGTGAACTGGTAGGGCGCACTTTCAGCATGTGACAAAGGAAAGAACTCTTCTTTGGTGTTGTAGAGAACAAGCGTCGAAAAAGCATGATCTTATAGTGTCAAGCTGGTTAGCATCCTGGAAGGTGTGAGTGGGAGAGGAAAAATTAATTTCCTTCCAATTTGGGATTTTGAAATTTAAAAAGGCTTATAGAGTACTTTTATTAGTTTTTAAGTGGGAGACCCAATCAGTTAAGAACAGAACTTTATTTTATGCAAGTGTAGGATGTTTAAAAAGAGCTTGTAAGCTTGGAGAAGCGGTATGTCTATAGTTGTCCATGTGTTTGTTAGCGAAGCAGGGTGAAACTAAACGAAGGAGCATCCATGAGAGAGAGAGAGAGAGAGAGAGAGAGAGAGAGAGAGAGAGAGAGAGAGAGAGAGAGAGAGAGAGAGAGAGAGAGAGAGAGAGAGAGAGAGAGAGAGAGAGAGAGAGAGAGAGAGAGAGAGAGAGAGAGAGAGAGAGAGAGAGAGAGAGAGAGAGAGAGAGAGAGAGAGAGAGAACCCACCAACCATACCCACAGTTAGCAAGGTATCTCAGGGGGCAATTAGCACCCATGAGATGGAGTGCTAACTGCCCACCAAGAGAAATAAAGCATTTTCTGGTAATGTAAACATCAGTCCAGGGAACACATTGTGCAGAAATAAATTGTTGACGATTTCGTACAGTTTTCCTTTCATAAAGCCATTCCGTGGGAAAGCCAAAATGATGTTTTTAGCCTCTTCCACAAAGGCACAGAGTCAGGATACCAAGAACACTAGAAATAAATGTGGCCACCTTTGAAAAGTAGCAGTCATGTGCATTAGCAATCCATCTGAAAGCATTTTTATATGCTTTAAAGGAGCAAAGTAAAAACGGTAATTCCTCTTTTCCTATAAGCTAGTCAGGTATCTTATTAGCAAAGGTATGATTAATCATTATCATGGCATTATCTATACTATTGTTTCCTTCATCTGAAAAAGGGGCAAAGTCTGGACTAGACAATCTCTGTAAGGCCAGGTTTTCAACAAAGTAGAATTATCTTTGGAGATTCATGTACACATCCAAAGGACTTCAATAATACATGGTTGTTGTATGGTAACATACCATATATTCTTATGGTATTGGGATTAATAAGGACATTGATTGTTCTAATGTTTTGGGCAAAGACAAAGCAACAACATTGGATGCTAAGCCACAAAGAGACGCAATTGGCATTGGATAAGTCAACCTTAAGGCAATGGTGTTGGTGAAGAGGTCATCCAAACACTTCTACAATAAATGATGCGCATCATCAACTTCTTCATCAAGCACTCATCAAGGCTTAGCAAGTCTACATCGACAAGTCTACTCCAATTTTGGTCCAAAAGCATTTACATTGCCATATTCGATTTGTTTTGGACTCCACAATAGAAATATTGTAGCTTTGATCCATCTTTTTTCTTTTCAAAAAACGTAGAAGGCTCACCTTGATCTTGCCCTTTAGACTATTTGCTTTTGCCCATGCCCTTGAACTTGCCTCTTGATAAAGTATCTTTATCCTCTCCAACTTGAGATGTAGAAGATGATATTTCTCTTGCTTGAAGTCTAAACTCTTCAACCACCAAGACCTTTTGCAAGTCCTCCATATTTGACAATGTCTTTTTAATAGCAAAACTTTGCACCAAGTTAGCATGTCCATCAAATAAGCCATCAAGAACTACATGTACAAGCTCTACATTCTTAATGCTCTCTCCAATGCATGCTAATTCATCATTCAAAGCTTTAACTTTAAAAGCAAAAGCATGAGCACTTTCATCTATATATATTAAAATTTTAGTGTCACAGGCAGCGCTCACGCTGCCTATCACGCTGTGACAGGGAATGTGAGCGCTGCCCGAGACCCTTTTTTTTAAATTTTTTTCCCACCCCCTCCCCCTCTTCTCACGTAGTAAAATAACCCCCCCATTTTAAACTTACCTGACCAATTCTGGTCGCCCGCCCAAGTGGGGGGGCAAACGTAGTAGTCCTTCTTTTGAAGACATTTAAAGATTTTCTTTCCAAGAGTTAGGACCCTTGATGTAGACTTGGATTCATAAACCTTCTTTAAGGTTTTCCAAGTTTCATTAGATGTAGTGCACTTACCAACTTCGTTGAGAAGTTCATTAGTTACATTCATCTTGATAACATGAAGAGCTTTCTTTGCCCTCCTATCATACCCGAGTTATATATATTTACGTTTGCCTTTGGGCATTAAATTTTTCTATCTTTAATCATGTACTTCTTGATGGGATTTTCCCATCTTTATTTCAATAAAGTAATACTCTCTTTTACCACACTTACAACAATGTCCATGAGCTCATTCATCTCTAGTAGAGACTCCATTTTTACCTTGCAAGTTAAATAGTTTTTCAAGGTAAGCCTATCATTGCTTATGAAGGCTCCATTTGTAGCCATGTTGCAATGATTGATTCAAAAATTCAAACTTGTTCCAATGCACTTAGCACTCTCTTGATCCTCAACAAATGATATCAAGAAAAAATCACAGAGATATGAAACAAGGTTCACGTTTAAAAAGGTACATTTTTTTTAAATGCACCTTATGACATCCGAATGGTGCATGTCAAAAATTTTGCAAAAAAGAGAAAGGAGAAGAGGGCAAAAATTCACACAACTGCCTTTTTTTTCCACAAAAACGTTGGGGGGCAAGCAAATTCAAATGTGATGGGCAGCGCACGGATGCCCGTGTGCAGGAAATCGCGAGGGGTCAGTTTCCGAGGCAGCTCACGCTGCCCATGAGAGCGTGACGGGCAACGGTTGCCTGGAAACCACTTTTGTTTAGTATATATAGATGTAAAAAGGGGTTGTATTTTATTAAATCCCCTTGTTTTTGAAGATGCTCACAAGGCAAAGCTTATTCTCATATTAGGTCACCTTGTTTTTTTTAATGAAACCTTCACAATCTAAAGTGCAAAACTACACAGTAGTTTTATAAATTACTTCACACGTTATGAAGCCTTTAATCATATAGGTTTAGAGTACAGATGCAAATTTGTTTATGGGACAAATCCTTAAAGCACGTGTCATGTAACTAGTTTGTTGGCCACCCTGCTTTTAGGGTTTTGGCCAAACCCTAAATATTTACCGTGAATTCACCGTTATTCAGAAAAGTCCCCTTTCTCTCTCTCTCTCTCTCTCTCTCTCTCTCTCTCTCTCCTCCATCAGAGCGCAAACCCTTCTTCACCTCTTTCCAGCCGATTTTCTGAAGATCCATCAATCGATGCCAAAGTTTTGCGATCCTATCAGCCGTGCTAGGCTACAGCAGAGTGCTTAAGCTGCGCGGAGAGTCTTCTCTCTTATCTAATTTTTGGATCTCTGTTTTTAGCGTGGTGTACTCTTCTTCATTGCATCTTGTCCCCGTTTCTATCTTCAAACGTACTGCCGTGACTCGATTTTCAGTTTTGAAACAATTACTCACCTCTGTGCAGTTTTGGTATGCTCGTCCATACCAATATTGATATAAGATTTGTGCGGTTATTAAGTTGGAAGAGTTTGTATCTATCCATAGAATCAGCGGAGTTCTTATGTGATCTTGTTACACTTGTTATTGCAGCTTAGTTGTTCGTTGTATCTTGATACATTTTATTGTGTACCTGTTATCTGTTGTGTAGATGTTTAACGTCTTTGTCTGTTGAACTTGAGTTCGGTGCTTTCATGGTTTGTTTTGTTAACGTCGTCGTTGCTTGAGTGGTGGGACTGACAGCCTACTTATGAGTGGATTCTATCTCGAGTTTTGAGTATCTCGTTCGACCTAACCCTGTTATTGTAGTTGATGTGTTCTGATTTGTGACATTTATCTAGCTTTTGGATCTTGTCATTTGTGGATTTATTCTATACTAATTTTTTTGAAAGTAATTCTGTCTCGATCGTTGGGCCTCTAAGGTTCTTATCATTTGGTTTTTCCGGTTCTTACACTTTGTTCGTGCCGCGTGCAATATCGCACTAGTTTTTGTGCTGTCTTCCTTTGCTACAGCTAGTTTTTAGTTTTTGTTGCATCGTATTGCAAGTTCGAGTAATTCACTAGATTCAGAAATCTCATCTATCACGATTTATTGACCATTTAGATGATAATTATCAAGCTGTTGTTTGCTTATTTGCAATATGCTTTGTCATAGAACAAAGTGTTTTTTTGATCTGTGTACCTTGTTTTTGCGTCCGCATTTGGCGATTTGAGTTAAACTTGTTCCACATTGCCAAGAAACTTCCTGTTATTGACACTATTCTATACTCATCATTGATTCGAATCACCTTCTCCCGTTTCAGCTATTACTGCATACAGTTTTGTGTCTTTCCTCTTAGCTTGTCGTCCCTCGCAATACAGCTTGATCATTAGGTTCTTTACGGCCTTGGCATTTGCATTACATGGAGTTCTTGGATGCGTTTTAGGGTTTTCTTATTTTTTCGGGCTTTCTAAAATTTTGGAGAAAAAGTGTTCAAAGTTTTAGTGCCGCCAAATTCATTGGGCTTATTTTTGAATATTCAAGAGAGGGAGACTTCATCAAACTTTGCAAGACCTGTGGATTTGATCTTTACAATAAGAATACAGAGCAAGCGTAAGAAAGACGATAACACTCTTTCTGTGCTGACTTTCTACATCAGTGAGCTAAGTGTCTTGGTTATGGAAGGCCAGTTGTGGCAGCCGCAGGAAGATGGGGTAAGGGAGATATGTCAATTGCTGCAGGAGAGTAGCGTCCCTAGCTTGGATCATACCCGGGTATGGCAGCAGTTGCAGCGTTGTACACAATCTCCCGATTTCAACAATTATCTCACGTTCGTTCTTTGTCGAGCTGAGGTATTTTTCGGCCTATTTCTTCTACGGCTTGATTGTGTCAAACGTTTTTGCTAAGCCTTTAGATTCGTGCTAATTGCTTGTTGTGAAATTTAGTCTCTTATGGATTGCGCATAGTGGAGTCAGCTGGATTGAGCCAGTTCCACCCGGGGTGAGCCTGGTAGGGCGAACCAAGGGTTCTGGGATGGAACCGGTGATCCATGGTTAAAGATATAAGAGTATGCATAGTCATCGATGGTGCTACTTATAACTTTATAAAAATGACATACGTTAAAACATTGAGATTTTCTGAAACCACACAAGCATAAGAGTGTCCAAATAACCATACTAACTGTTTTTAACATGCTAAGATAACCGCCCTGTAGGTGCTGCCCCAGCTAGAGTACGTAGCTTTTAGGGTTTAGGGCTGTTATCTTGGTTAACTCAGGGTCCCAAATACATTGTTTGTTAGTGCTTAAATTTTCTAATTGCAGGTGAGGCTTGGGGTTTGTTAGGTTAACACTAACTGAGAGAAATAACAGTAGATGGGGCAGCAATACAGCAGTTAGTGCTAACAGCAAGCAGTCCACATTGTAGAAGTCGAGTAGGCACTTTCCTGATTTGCATGACAACAAGGACCACCACAGCAATTCTGAACACAACAGCAGCAACAAATTAGATTCTATGGTTTATTTTGTTTTCATATTTTCTCACTGTTGAAAAGATCTTTGTTTGGGATGGCTTTCCATAATCTGTACCTGTCACTGTAGGCTTCCCCCTTCTGGTTTGCAAAAGCATAAAAAAACATTAGGAAGATTTTTCTTTCTTCTGATAATCGCTAGTATTCCTAATCTTCGAAACACTTGTATTTTAAGAAATAAGGAGACGTTGAACGTATCAAGAACTTACATGAGTTTTCTTTATTCAACAAAAGCAAAGAGATTACAAAGAGCCAAAACAGGCTTGCTCACCTCCTACTACATGAGGCACTAAAACTTAGCTCCTAATTAACATGAGAATGCAAGTACAAGAACTGCTATCTGATCTTTTTCCTGTCTAAGTACCTCCTCTCTTATAGGAAGAGCAGGAGCTTGTGTGTGCCAAGAAATGGCTGCATGGGATTGTCAGGCTGGACTAACACAAATTTGTGTTTTGCTCACTTGGTTCTAACAATCCCTCGCTTGATCAAAACACTGTAACATTAATCTATTTTCTAGATTTATCCACTCTTAGAACCTCCCACACATAAATGCTCTACAAGTACATTTGAAACTTCAAGTCATCTTTTGTATGCATAAAGTTTCCTCTCTTGCACTCCTTATACATCATTGATAAACTAGAAATATAATGTTATGATCTCTTCTTCTTGAGCCATGTGAGCTTCATGTGATTGGGCATCATCATGTGCCTTCTTCCAGCATTTCCTTGGATTGTGGCCAGTTTTGCCACAATATGTGCGCTTCTCCTTATCTATCATGCTTCTGCTTGCCTTCGAGAAGAGAGCAAAATCATTATTGCCACTGGTTCCATTGTTTGCATCTTTCTTGCGCAGTTTTCTTGCAGGAGGACTGATTTGACAGTCTGAATGTTTGTCATTCCTGGTGTGCATGCAAGAACAGAGGCCAAGGATGCATAAGATTCTGGCAAACTATTAAGAAGGAGAACGGTCTTTTCATCTTCATCAATCTTGCATTGGATGGTAGCAAGTTTCTCTATGATGGTTTGCAGCTTTTGGAAATGATCACGCATAGAATAATTATTGTCCGAGCTATGAATCTGGACTCCCATGCTCCGCCCAGCATCACAGTGCGATAGTCTAACTTGGCTAGAGGCAGTTGATCTTGTACTTTGTCGGATGCCATCAGAATATTTGGATCAAAAGCCAACGCTAGAAGGCAATCATCCTTTCGTTGTGATATGGATGCCAACATCGTCAAATCACCTGCAAAAAGTGTAGATTGCCTAACAGTTGGTGGATCTAGCGAATGTCAATACTCAACAACATAAAAATGAAGGGCCCAGTGGAAATTAGCTGAGATTTGTCAATTGTACTTCTGATGTATGACTCCTTCTCAGATGCAATTTGTTGCTTATGGAGGATATTGGTACATCCCTTTCAGCAAATCCCAAATTTGCTTTGTTGTTTATGTAGAATGGACATGCATTATTTGAGTGTCATCAGTGCTTAATAAGAGAATAGCCTTGGCTTTGTTGTCTTGCTTTGCCCATGCTGTTGCTCCTTGATGATCTTCTGGTTTTTGTTCATGTCCTGAAACAATCTCCCATAGATCACGATCATGCAACGCCATCTCCATCTTGAGCTTCCATAGATGGAAGTTCTCTCTGTGAACTTCTCTATGGCATGACATTGAGCAATAGATGTCATTCTTGAAATCGTGCTTGAAAAACATAAAAGAGAAGAGATTGATAGAGAGAGAGTTTATGTGACAACTCTGTATCATACAAAGCTGTAGCTCTGTAGGTGAAGACATTCATCATTGCTGGTCTGCAGAAAACTAGGAGGTGCTGAGCAACAACATAGAAGATTCGTGGGCCCATAACCTTTGATGGATTATGAAACATTGTGTAATGTTCTATAGCATGATTCAAGAAACTGTAGATGGAAGAGTCTTCATAACGAAGAGAAACACTTGATAAATGAGACTGCAAGTACAAGAATTGCTATATATGATCTTTTTCCTGTCTACGTACCTCCTTTCTTATAGGAAGAGCATGAGCATGTGTGCGCCAAGAAATTGTTGCATGGGATTGCCACATTGGACTAACACAAATTTGTGTTTTGCTCACTTGATGTATATTTCCAAAAAAAAAAAAATCATTATAATAATTTTTTTTTTGTGATTCTGGGTTTCGAATCACGATTCGCAGAATCGCGATTTGCAAATCGTGGACTTAGCGAATCGCGATTCGGTGCATCTATGTTTAAAACTATAGGACAAAAAGCCTTTGATTATGTTAATATTGGTAAGAATCTTTAATTATGTTGATATTTGTCAAAATCTTTCAAAAAAGAATAAGTTGTCTATCATTTATAGCCCTTGTTCTTGTGCTGACTCCTTTTTTTTGAAGTTTCTTTAGGTCATATTGTTACTATAGATACATCAATCCTTCCCTCATCATTTTTGAAAGATTCCTTTTCTAATGGCACTAAATGTTGTCCTCCTCTTTCAGTAGACGCTTGCTTGTTGAAATCTATAATTACGAGTATTAATAAGTTCATTTACTATATTGAAGAATCTTTTGGAGTCCATGGTTTGTTATCAGAATGGAAAGCTAAAGTTCTAAATTATGTAACTTTGAGTTTGAAAAAAGTCTCATCTGTCCCATCTTTTGATACTCACACTTCATTTTCTGTATTCCTGGACCATTTTGTCAATTTCGAATGTTTTCAGGTCCCATCCCGACAAAGTTTCCCCGAAGCCCTGTTTTGACCCTAAACTTCGGAAGGACGTACTGGGCCTGCCGTCCGTCCGGTCCTTGTCCCGTCTGCTCCCACAGGTTCCTATCGAGGTTGTCCGCTGGCCGAAACGGACGATACCTGAAACGGATCCCGTTTGGAGAAACGGGACCGTTGGACGGATAGCTGCAAAACTAGTCCATTTCGACTGACCTAATTGCGTTTTTAACTCGTCGAACGACCATTTTGACCGGACGATGCCCGAATCGAGCCAGGCTCGGTCCCTTGGGTACGTATCCGCTCCACGAACCAGTGGACTGTATTCCTGGACCATTAATACATTCTACGCAGGTTTAAGTGTATGCTACACAAGTGCAGCTTCGATGTTGAATCTGCACATACCTGTGGTGCAATGCCTACGACACAATGAGGACGTGGGTGGGGTTGATGATGTTTATGGATGTGGTTATGATGATTATGCTTGGGGCTTGTTTTGATGGTTATGGCTGTGGGGTTGTGGGTTTAGGATGATTTGTTAGGGTTTAGGGTGTTATGTTAACTGTGCCATTTGTCGGGGCGTCGGGTTTAGCATGTTATGTTAATGGTTGAACATGATGCATATGTTATGAATGAGATGCAGATGTGCTGGTCTCTCTCTCTCTCTCTCTCTCTTAGCTGTCCGTTAGCAGATATCATTATCCCTATTCTACTGTATGCGGATGACGTGATACTTCTATCGAGATCCGCATCTGGGCTTCAACAACACCTTGATGCTTTATATACTTTCTGCCAGACATGGGGTTTGATGGTGAACATTGGTAAGACTAAGGTCATGGTGTTCAACACCAATCAACAACATACGAGAGACACAGTGTTCTACTATGATGGGCTTCCACTGGAGATAGTAGCCTCTTATACATCCTCTCACACTCTAGCTAGTCAGCAGGCTAAGTCCTCATGGTTTCAGTGTGTTTCTGACCTTTTGAGTAGGTGGGGTTTATCTATATTTGATCTCCTGAATGGGACACACGCATATATCCGCTAACAGATTTACAGAGCTTACATCAGCACAATGTGGTCTCACCCAGATCTAGCACGGGTCAAGCTTCATTTTTATCACTCATCTTCTTCAGCTTGATGTTTCCGGGCTTCCCATTCGGCCGGGTTGTTTGTCTCAGACGTTATCTTTCGGCCTGCGTTACCGTCTTGGTCAGTTTAGGGTCTCTTCTCACCAGCTTGCTACTGAGACAGGCAGATACACAGACACACCTCGACCGCTACAGATTTGTCAGTGCTGCTCTTTACAGGAGATTGAGGATGAGTTCCATTTTATTTTCCGGTGTCCAGCCTACTATGAGATCAGAGGTAGATACCATTGCTTGTACAGAGATACTCCACTTACAGTTGCTTCTTTCCTTGCCTTCTCAGATGCGAGATGTGTTGGTTTATTATTGCGAGAGATGTTTACTCTGAGATCTTCCTTTTTATTGGATGTTTTTGATGTGGATCATAGCCAGTCCCACAGTACGCACTTTTCCAGAAGAGGGATAGAGATGAGACTTCTGACAGTGAGATAGACATTCCAGTACGACGACCGAAGCTCCAGCATCCTCTTCGCTCTTTCAGGCCTAGGGCTCTTCACCGGAGGCCAACACCTGCTTCTCACCATATCACGCAGTTTTTTATATCCACTTAGCCAATTAGCTAACTTATTTCAGTTTTCTCTTTCCCTCTGTGTAGTTGGTGGTTAAGCTACTGATATTGTACCCTCAACTGAGCTGGAGGTTAAGCTTTGTTTTTCTCTCTGTTTTCTAGTGTTGGTTTAGCTGTTAGGAATAAGTCCTACGTGGACAATGCTCCTTCTTTTTTGATGTACTTTCTACTTGTCTTATGTGCCCTCGGGTACTTGACAGACATTAATATATATAATTCTAATTCTAATTCTCTCTCTCTCTCTCTCTCTCTCTCTCACAAAGTGACTCTGATAAAAAAGACAGCTTATCTCCAGTCCTTGGGGCAAAAACTTGTTGATGCTATTGCCTCCCCATCCTCCCATTTCTTTTGGCGGATGTTTATAAAAACCCTTATAAACCCGCTCCTATTGCTATTGAATCATGGATAAATTATGCTACTAAGCATTATACAGTTGACTCTCTTTCCATTTCTCTTTTCCCACGCCCTTCAGAATTCACTCTCTTTACTCCGTCCATGGTTGAAAAGGCCATCCAAAATGGTCAAACCCAAAAAGCCACTGATGTTGACCTCCTAAGTATGGACTTCCTAAAACCAGTTGCTCACATTATTGCCCCATACGTTTCCCATATCTTTAACCAATCTGTCATCTATCACATCGTGGTGCACCAACCTTTTACACCCTATCCTCAAAGCCGGGGATCCTTTGATTGTCAACAACTACCGCACTATTATGATCAGTCATACTATGGCCAAGCTATATGGATCCATTTTATAGTCTATTGTCAGCTCACGGGCAGAGACGAAGGGGTTACATGCTATGGGACAGGCAGGTTTTCGCGCTGGCTACTCCACGGCTGACCAGATATTCATCTTGAGATGCATTATTGAGGAGGCTAAGTTCAAGAAGCAAAGGGTTTATTGTTGCTTTGTGGATTTCCGCAAAGCCTTTGATTATGTTCCGAGACACCTTTTACTCCAGCGCTTAGCATCGCTTGGCTTTTCTCAGGAGATCATTGCTGCTATCGTCACATTGTATGAGAGAGTACTGGCCCGTTTTCGAGATGGTGATGGATGGTCCTCTTACATTCATAGTACAGTGGGAGTTAAGCAGGGGTGTCCTTTGTCCCCTACTCTCTTTGCTCTATATATTGATAATCTTGAGCGGATTATTAGGGAGGAGGGTGGAGGTGGTTGTCCGTTAGCAGATATGATTATCCCTATTCTACTGTATGCAGATGACGTGATACTTCTATCGAGATCCGCATCTGGGCTTCAGCAGCACCTTGATGCTTTCTATACTTTCTACCAGACATGGGGTTTGATGGTGAACATTGGTAAGACTAAGGTCATGGTGTTCAACACCAATCGACAGCATATGAGAGACACAGTGTTCTACTATGATGGGCTTCCACTGGAGATAGTAGCCTCTTATACTTACTTAGGTGTCCTTTTTACTGGTCCATTGCTCACTTTTAGACCAGCTGCACTGTCTAGGCTCCGCAAGGGGCACTCTGCTCTTGTCCAGATGGAGAGGTTTTCTTCATTTACTATGTACATGATCCTGATACGCACTGTCGTCTTTTTTCTGCCACTGTCTCCCCGGTGGCTCTATATTCAGCAGAGACATGGTGTCCTGGCTTGTCCAGAGATACTTGGAGTGATATTTCACGTTTGCAGATCCTTATGCTTAGCCGGATGATTCGTGCGAAGCAGTCAGTTCCCCATAATATCACACTGGCAAAGTTTGCCTCACCACCACTGATTGTCGAGGCTATATTTCGGATTATCACATTCATTCATAGAGTCTCGGAGCTTGATTCATCCAGATATGTTGCTACAACTTTCACATCCTCTCACACTCTACCTAGTCAGCAGGCTAAGTCCTCATGGTTTCAGTGTGTTTCTGACCTTTTGAGTAGGTGGGGTTTATCTATATTTGATCTCCCGAATGGACACACGCATATATCCGCCAGCAGATTTACAGAGCTTACATCAGCACAATGTGGTCTCACCCAGATCCAGCACGGGTCAAGCTTCATTTTTATCACACTCATCTTCTTTAGCTTGATGTTTCCGGGCTTTCCATTCGGCCGGGTTATTTGTCTCAGACGTTATCTTTCGGCCTGCGTTACCGTCTTGGTCAATTTAGGGTCTCTTCTCACCAGCTTGCTATTGAGACAGGCAGATACACAAACACACCTCGACCGCTACGGATTTGTCAGTGCTGCTCTTTATCGGAGATTGAGGACGAGTTCCATTTTATTTTCCGATGTCCAGCCTACTATGAGATCAGAGGTAGATACCATTGCTTGTACAAAGATACTCCACTTACACTTGCTTCTTTCCTTGCCTTCTCAGATGCGAGATGTGTTGGTTTTATTGCGAGAGATGTTTACTTTGAGATCTTCCTTTTTATTGGATGGTTCTGATGTGGATCATAGCCAGTCCCACATTACACACTTTTTCCAGAAGAGGGATAGAGATGAGACTTCTGACAGTGAGATAGACATTCCAGTACGACGTCCGAAGCTCCAGCATCCTCTTCGCTCCTCCAGGCCCAGGGTTCTTCACCGGAGGCCAACACCTGCTTCTCACCATATCACGCAGTTTTTTATATCCACTTAGCTAGTTAGCTAACTTATTTCAATTTTCTCTTTCCCTCTGTGTAGTTGGTGGTTAAGCTACTGATATTGTACCCTCAATAGAGCTGGAGGTTAAGCTTTGTTTTTCTCTCTGTTTTCTAGTGCTGGTTTAGCTGTTAGGAATAAGTCCTACGTGGACAATGCTCCTTCTTTTTTGATGTATTTTCTACTTGTCTTATGTGCCCTTGGGTACTTGACAGACATTAATATAATAATTCTAATTCTAATTCTAATTCTCTCTCTCTCTCTCATCTTGCACGGAGCAAACCATTTCTGACTAACCATTCAAACTTCACAGAGCTAACCATTTGTAAGCAATCACGATAAATTAGCCATGACACAAATAGACTGTAAAAAAATATATACATCTCATCTGATGCCACTGTACATGATGCTAAAATGTGTATCAGTATATACAAGTCAGTGCTAAACAAATTATCCCTCTGCGTGCCAAATGCATCTGCAGGGGTGTCAAATACAAAGTCTGGCTGGGAGTCTGGAGGCATCTGGGACTCCTCTAAGTCTGGGCCAATGCCTGCCAAGAGACGACTAGAAAAATCATCAGTGCGTCCCCTCTTGGCTGGCCTGCCTCTGGGTCTGCCGGAAGGTACCCTCTGTGGTACACTCCTGCCTGGGGGTCTCCCTCTGCCACGAGGGGGGGTCTCTGGGAGGAACTGCCTGCCTGTGATGCTCTGAGTCGTCCCTGTGCTATCTGTCTCTGGGCAGCAGCCTCTGTCTCCCTCGCAAACTCTGACCAGCCATCATCTGAAAGGGGTCGTGAAGCGGGAGTACTGGGTGGGGCACGTGGACCATCCCCTGCTAGGTTGACTGTCTCGTCTGAATCATATGTGGGCTCATCATCAGAGGAGGGCAATGGAACGTTAGCAGGGAGGGTGGTGGTCTCATCGGCATCGGCATCATCCTCAGGCTCACCCCGCAGAGCACGCCAAGCGACATCGTCTGGATCAACCTTTGGCTCTGGCTCATGATCTGCCGCTGCAATAGGCACTCATCGGGATTGACCTGCACAAGTCAATCATTCGTGAGAATAGCCGAAGCAACCGTGAGGGCATTGCACTGAATGTCTTAAACCAATACAAAAGCAAAACGACAGAGCAACGAAATATACCTGCAGCAGTAGGGCGTGTGCGCCTCCTGCCCTCATGCTCTCCGTGATGCGTCGAACCACCTTGGTGTTGGTGTTGCAGTACACCAGGTCATTGCACCGCTCCGTCGTTAGACAGTTCCGCCTGTTCGTGTGAACAAGGCTGAACGTTGACCAGTTCCGCTCGCACACGCAAGCAGAACAGTCCTGCATTAATTGGCAACAACTCGAGTGAGTACCGACCCTGTAGAGAAAATGCGAAAACTGGTTGGATGAATGAGATTAGACAACATACCTGTGAAAGGACTCAGAGCGCGAGCGTCCTCAGGTCTGGCTGCCCGGCGCCGTAGCTCTCCCACCATGATACAGGCAAGAGCCTGTTCTCTCGAACACGTGCAAGGTCCTCGCCGAACAACCCCAGAGAGTGCTTGCAGTTGAGCAACGATATGCTTGAGTACACTTGAGCCCGCGCAGGGAAATTGAACGAACGACAACGTACGATAGATCAAGAGTTTACCTGTAACCGAGCCTCTGCACCTCGAGCCTGCTGCGGAACCCAGTGTCGCTGCTGAGGAGGCGGATGTATGCGAACCAGTCCGCACGCAGCTCTGCATCGTCGTACTGCCTCTCGCTCTGAAACAGCGGATGCAGTATGTGGGCCACACTGTGAATGGGCCGATGAAACTTATCCCATCGCCGCTACCACAAGCGCCCGATAGGCTCCAACCTGTGGACCAAACCACGTGGAGGCAACAGTTACATATCATCGTGTTGCGGCAGCAAGACGAAACAAAGTGCGAAATGGTAGTAAGGATGGCGAGACGGAAAAAGGTTATACCTGACGGGGTCCAGCTCAGAACGCTGGAGAGACTCGCCTATGCGGTCCATGAACTCGTAAATGAGGCCCATCGTGCACCCCTCGCGATCAACGAGCCTCAGAACAGAGTAGATGGGGCGCAAGACGTCCATGAGTTGCTGCATATCCACCCAGAAAGGCTCCATGAATAAGATGTCGTGGAAGGCCAAGCCCTCTGGGGTCGTGGACAGGTCCATGGCGGTGAACTCTGCCGAAGTGGCCATGTGCCGCAATTCACCCTTGAGCTTGTGTAGCCGCTCAAGCATGATGAACTGGTAGGCGAAGCGGGTGCGAGCGGGCTTCTTCAAGTCGAGCCTGCATTGACAAACGGAATGAGAGGCACACATGAAACGAGCAAAAAATAAAGAAGCACCTTGAACGAGCCAAAAAATTAGTAGCAGCTTACTTGCTGAATGTGCGGAAAAGGGCCTTCATGCGGCGCTTGCGTGTGACGAAGTCCACAACCGCAAGTGCCCTCGTGAGAATGTCACTGACCCAAGGCAGGCGCCCGATGGAATGCAGGAGGAGGTCCAGTGAGTGTGCGGCACATGGAGTCCAGACAATGGAGGGGTAGTCTGGCATAAGAAGCTCCCCCATACCGCGGCAATTGGACGCATTGTCCGTCACAACCTTTCGCGATACGTTCACACGATCAGTTCACAGCTCGGAAACACATTGCAATCAATCGAAAACTACGCAAAACTATTGTATCAACATCAAGCAGCAAATGAGCAAGCAACTAATGAAAGAATATTATACCTGGACAACGCGCTGTGGCCCGACCTCCTCTATCGCTGCGCGAATGATGCCGTAAATGTACTCGGCCGAATGCACTCTCCCTGCCTCGGAGGCGTCAATGCTGCGCAGGAATATGGAACCGTAACAACTAGAAACAATCACGTTGATGAGTGGACGTCTGCGACGATCAGTCCACCCATCAGCCATGATGGAACGCTCGTGCAGTGCGGCCGGTCTCTCTCTGACTGATGCAACCCGGTCCTGGAGCAAAGGGTCTCGTAGTGCGTCGGCTGTGGGTGGTGTGTAGCCGGGCCCGCAGACTGCAACTTTCGAGACAACCTCTCGAAAGATGCGGGATGATGCCATGATAAAGGGAAGGTTCAGGTCATAGAACATCTGTGGTATGGTCCTGGTGGCCTCTATGTGGTGCCCCTCTCTGAAAGATCCCGGCATGGACATCTGTCTGGTGCCTCGGGATGTGGATGGCTGGGAGGATGCGGATCTGGAGGTGGTGGCATAGGTGCAGGTGCAGAAGCGGAGGATGTGGACGGGCCGTGCAGATCTGACGGTGATGGCAGAGGCGTACATGCAGCAGTGGAGACTGTGGATCCATGGGGAGTACTGGCGGAGGCGGAGGCGGTGGTGGGGGTGGGTGCGGATGCAGCGGCGGTGGCGGGTGCAGATGCGACGGTGGGGGCGGTGGCGCTGGGTGTACCAGTGGCAGGGGCGGTGGCAGTGGGTGCACCAGTAGAAAGAGTCCGCGGCATCTGTGGACGGCTCGCCGGGCTCAGCGGCTGGCTCAGAATATGTCTTGATAATGTGAGCCCTCTCCGCAGCGGGGATGACCATACAAATGCTGATCCCGTAGCGCCCCCCCGTGGGTTGGACTCGCAACCCCCCCAGATGTGCTCGAACCCGAGAGGCGTTCCTTGTGAACTGCCTTCGACAAAAAGGGCAACGTCGCTTTTTGTCGGGCATCACCTCCACCTCATCCCAAATGGGACGAGCAGCCATATCTCTCTCTCTCTCTCTCTCTCTCTCTCTCACACGCACACACACAGAAGCATGGAAATCCAAGCTCTCTCTCCCACCCTAAACCCTAAACCCCAAACTCAAGCACCCTTAAACCTAAATCCTAAAGTCACACACACACTGTGCACACACACAAATCCTCTCTCTCTCCGTCCCTCACACTCTCTGTCCCTTCCTCTCTCTCTCTCACACACAGATCACCACACACACAACTGTATGCACACAAATCAACAATATCTTTTCACACACAACTCATCACACACACACACAAACACCATCTCTCTCTCTCTCTCTCTCTCACTCTATGCCTCTCCCACTCTCTCTCTCTCTCCCTCTTCCGCCCTCTTTCGCTGCTCTCGGGTTCTGCGGACTGTCCGCAGGGCCCGCGTGCTTTTGTTTTTTTTAAAAAAAAAAAACGCGTCCGGGGCCTGGACGCGTTCTGGGCCCCGGATGCGTCCAGCCCAAAAAAAAAAAAAAATTTAAAAAAAAGGATGCGTCCAACCCCGCGTCCGGGGGTCGGACGCGTCCGGGTCTGGGCGTCGGACGGGGACGAGGACGCGGGCACTTTGGCCCGGACCCTCATGTCTGATATATATATATATGATATAATGTCTACATTAATAAGGATCCACTCTGCAAAAAAGACACAGAAAAAAGGGAAAAAATGTTAAAAAAAGACAGGAGTACTTACACATTCGTATCCAGTCATTGATTTAGAGCACACAAATATCCCTTCCTCGCATTGGCAATGATGTTAGTCTTAGAGTTTTCTCTGTTTGAAATTTTAAGTGAACAAGGGATAAATTTTGTTATTATCATGCGTGCAGCGTGTCAACTACATCTATCTCTGAGAGTAAAAAGTTTTCCAGCATGTGACTGCATGTGAAAGTTTCTGCTGTTAAATGATACACTTTTTTGCATCTGTGCAGGGACAGTCAGTAGAAGTTCGTCAAGCTGCAGGCTTACTGCTTAAAAACAATTTGAAGTCATCTTACCAGTCTACATCTTCTGCTACTCAGCAGTATATCAAAAAGGAGTTGCTGACATGCCTGGGGAATTCAGACCGGCATCTCCGTGCAACAGTTGGGACAGCAATTAGTGTAGTAGCTCAGCAAGGGCATACACAAGTTTGGCCCGAATTATTTCAAGTGATATTACATTGCCTGGAAAGCAATGACTATAATCATATGGAAGGGGCTTTGGACACTCTATACAAGGTGTGGTGTCCCTTACAGAGGTTTATGGCAGTATTTTGTTTTGTGAATCAGGCAGTAGCTATTTGCATCCTCTGCTAAATTGTTGGCATGCAGATTTCTTGTGTAATCCCTCCAAATAAACATCATGTAGCAACTTTACATCATGCCATAGAAATTAGCAGTGATGCTTATTGAGCAAAATATGCAACATGTACATTTTGTTATTTCGACTTTGTCAGTAAAGTCTTTTTTGTTTATGAATTTCATTAGTTCAAATTTGTTATTATTGTAATGGTAATTCTTGTGGTCTTAGATTTTTTATTTCCTCATTGTAGAGTAAGGTGCATTATTCTTCCAAGAGTGAGAGAAAAGTGTTGCTAAATATTCTAAACAAGGAGTAATTCATACCTGCTGTTTAAAAGTGCAGCAGAATCTCTGAAAGCTATGATTTTTATGGTAGCATTTCTTTTAACCTATATAAGCTAATGAGTTCAAACACAACCTGCCGTTTTCATGAAAAACTCATCCTTGACTGAGCCAACTGCACTTTCAACTTTTTGAAGGATGTCCAGATCAGACGCCAAGTCCTATATGACTGTCTTGAGTGCACAATACTCAAGCATACATTGTAACTATGACTTAGGACGAAGGCATTTTTCTTGGCCAAAGATGGACCTTTGTAGAGGCTTATACCCTCTAGTGGATAGTGCCAGCTCAACAAGGCAGAATCGTTTGAAAGCAGGAGGTTTGTTGCATCTATTGGGAATCCGCAATAAGAGGTGGGAAACTTTTTTCATTAACTTTGTCAATTATGAACAAGATTCATAGATGTGGCATTCTTGCTTTAGCTCAAAAGGCAGTAAAAGATGAACAAAACGTAAGTTTCAAATAAGATTACTGAATCAACATCAATTATAAGTCATAAAAGAGCAGATTTGTACAAGAACTACTACGGAGTTACCAACAATGAGCTCTAGAATTGAATCATATCATAAGATGTAGTCCCAATAGCAGCTACTCCATTAATACTAAGATAGGAACCCTAAAGGAACCTTATAGGAATCTCTAGCCTGAATAGACAGCGGCCCACCTAGTCCAAAGTTCACCTGGACCTGCATGGAACTCTCCCATACTTCAAGCCATTGCTCTCAATGTGGGCTTAATAAAAAAGGGAACATATACAAAAGAAAAACTACGGGAATATTTCTGTAAGGAATGAAATAGAAGCGTCAAAGGTTGAGCATTGCTTGATGTTGGAAACTGCATGGTGCTTGCAAAGCACTGGCTTGATCTTGTAAGAGCCATAGTTGCGTGAATCAATGATTCGAACACTGAATAACGATTCAAATCGAAAAGCTGTTTGAATTGTTTCTATTGGAAAAAAATAACTCGAATGAGAAGGAAGAAGATGTGAAATTAATTGCTAAAATCTAAGATGAATATAATGAAAGCATAATGGTATAACGTGCTGTCATCATATCCTATGTAATCATGGGTGCCCGATGGAAGGTCTGTGATAGAAATACCAAGTGTGCCAAGTAATTGGGAGGCCTAGGAAAATCACGATAATTGATTACCCCGACTGTGAAGGTGCTGAGATGAGGTAAGTGCTGCCTGCGTGTATCTCTGCTCAGTTGTGGGAAACAACCTAACTCGCTGAATGTATTTGATAAGCCGAAAGATGCTGTCAAGCTATAAAGGCGGAGTTGCGAACATTGCCAAAATGACCTAATGTGGGATGGAGGGCTTAGCTCGTATCACACGTGATAACATGAGAAGTTGCAAGCACGAAGTATTGGCCCAAATAGATGAAGTGAGACTTGTACACCATGCCTCTGCTGCATGTAAGGATATGGGGGTAACATTAGTATAAAATAGCTAACACTTGCTTGGGGAATTTTAAATAAACTTTTGAAAACAAAAATGCTCCAACTGGAGAAAGAAAGTGTTGTTAGAAAACCGAGTTGATCATACAAGTAACCCAAGACAAGATTCCTATTGTTGTTTGACAATAGTCATACACATGAGAGAGAACAACAATGATGAAGAGATGTACTCCAACTATGTCCCATTACAATTGAGGTAGGGCGCCAGCCTACATATATACTTTCTCTAAACTATGTGTAAGGTAAAAAGCAAAAAGCAAATAGCAAAAGACAAAAAGCTAATTGCTATAATTACTACCTATATTGGGTAAACACCCAAAATGAGTTTCTAAGTGATAAAAGCAAATCCTATTCTAGTAGTAGTGCGTCCACCTACATGCATGACTAAAAAACGAATTTACTATAAATAGTAATGACCCTAAAATATGACTTACTATAAATAGTAATGGCCCCTATAATAGCGCACAGGCATGGCCAAACTAACACTAATTAATCCTAAATGATAACATTAGGGGTACTAAAGTAAACATTAACTCTAACAAGTGTCACATGTACTTTGAATCCCTTGCCCAATGTAAATTGTAATTATTAATTTGTAAATGGCTAAGTCACCAGCCTGTGGAGACAATCGCAATATGTAAATATTGTTAGTGACTTATTCTGAGATGGCCAAGGGGGTACTGGGTCTCATGAGAGTTTGCTGAACTGACCTCCTAAAAAGTAGGAAGGGTTGACTGGTCAACATGACATGTGTCATATGCTCACTGGGACACTTGGTCCAGTGCATGAGTAACACTTGTTGGACGGGTCAAGTGTCGACTGTGCATGGAGTTTGCCATGTGTCGACGATAGGACGTGCCAGGGTTAAGGGGTGCTTGAGGGGATATAGTGTGAGCCTTGCCAGGCATTCCCTATGGTATTCCTATGTAGCCATGGTTGGGAGGAGACTTGCAGCAGAGCTCTCATGTTTGCTTGTTGATCTATGTAGATTAATAAAGTGACGAATTTGCTCAATGCTGGGTAATTCTGTGTATTTACTTAGGGTTTGTGAGCTTGTGTGTAATATTTGGTATCAGAGCAGTTGCTTTCGAGGCTTGTGTGGGATTTTTCAATTAGGGTTTGGTGCATTCTTGGAGAGCCAGTGCCCTACTGTAGGTGATATGTTGGCAGATTTGGAGTCCATAAGGTAGTAGATTGAAGCCCTATGGTGGATTACAGCCTTTGAGCATTTTCTACTACGTGGCTTGATTATTCTCTTCGCTTTTGTGAATAGGATTTGTGAATTTGTTCGTAACTTCTTTCATACTTAGTATTTTTCAGATCTGTCAGTTGCAATAAGCTTCTTGGGGTAGGGCTTTTCGCCTTCTGATTTGGTGATCATCCATGGTTTTTTGTCAATTGTCAGTTTGAAACCCTAGTTTGTTGATTTTTGGAAAAGAAGAGTCTATGTGTAGTTAGAACTTGGCTGTGGGAGGTCTATTCTATCCAGTTCTTCTAGGAATTCAGGGTAACCTATCTGTCTAGTGATTTGAGGTGCTGAGAGCTTGCTTCTGCTTTGTTTCTGCTACCTATTCTTCTGCTATGGCATCCGCAAGCAACACCAGTCAAGATTCAAAGAGATTAGATGCTGTATGTTCCAAGGTGGATGCTATCGAAGCCACTCTTAAGCTGATTTTGGAGCAACTCAAAGGTAAAGGGGCTGGTTTTCCTGAGAGAGTCAGTGGTACGGCTATGGAAGTAGAAAGGACAATGTCAACGGGCCATGAAGCTGAGCAGGGTTTTGAAAGAGGAAGCTAACTACTATCAAGGATCTAAAACCTCCGAAGTTCACTGGAGTAGTATCTATGAGAACTACAGATGCCGTTGAGAATTGGTTGCAAAAATGGGAGAAAGCATTCCAGATGTGTGGCATAGAGGATGAAACTGAGATGATTGCTGCCCACTTATCGTTTTCAAGAGTCAGCACAAAGGTGGTGGAGGAAGGTGGAAAAAGATGACATAGTTCCAACCACATGGGAGGCATTCCGGCAAAGGGTGCCTATGGATGAAAACAATAGAGCCATGCAACAATGGACTTATTTGAAGCAGGGTAACTTGAGCGTGCAGGATTATGCAGACAAGTGCCGAGAGGCTTTGTTACGCATTCCTCAGAAAGTTCATATGTCAGCGTCCTTCAATGCTGTCGCCTCATGACCAAGAACGTGCAAAGAGGGAGAACCTCTGTTTTGGATGTTTGGGGCAGCATAGGTGGAAGGAATGTCCACGGAACTTGATGCGGACCACATATAATCTTCAGGTGGACCTGATGAACCAGGGTGATGACCCTATGATAGTCGAAGAGATCGAGCAGGAAGTCAATCCAGATGTTCCACGCCTCATGAATGTTTAGGTGGTCAGGGTGGACATAGCTCCACCAGCGCTTTTGTCAAAATCGGCTCGCCAAGGATATCAATTTCCTAACACTTCTCTTATTGGTATGCGAGGACAGCTGTGTGGTAGAGATGTTCAGGTTATATTTGACACTGGGTCCTCTCATAACGTGTTGAATTGGTACGGAAGCTAGGTTTGAATACTCAACCATCCCAGTACCAGTACACAGTGGAAATGGCTAATGGAAAGGGTACAGAGATTTGGGATAAGAGGGTTGTGGGCATTCCACTAACTGTACAAAGTTACACAAAAGAGTTGGATTTTGAGATAACACGGACCGCGCGGTTTGATGTGGTGTTGGGCATTTGTTGGCACATGATGCGGAAGCCACACATAGCCTGGGATACTCATGTGTATGAGTTCCAGTTTGATGCTGTGATGCATTCCCTTCGTGGTGAGCAGGGATGTGCCTCCTGGACCGCTTGTTTCAGCTACGCGGTTGTGTCTCCATTGTGAGTACATGTGTGTTTGCTTTCTACTTGATATGTCTACTAATACTAGTCAGAGTAGCATGCAGTGTGCGCAAACCAGTACTATTGCCAATTTGGATCAAGAGATTAGGAGAGGTTTTCAGATGTGTTCATAGATGATCTTCCATCTGTTTTACCTCCTAAGAGGAATGTTGAACATAAGATTGAATTAATGCTTGGAACATGTCCTGTCAATAGACGTCCTTACAGAATGAGTCTTAAGGAGGAAGAGGAAGTGAGATGGATGGTCGATGATTATCTGGCCAAGGGGCAGATACGACCTAGTTATTCCCCTTTTGCCTCTCTGATCATTCTTGTAAAAAAGAAGGTTGGATCATGGCGTATGTGTGTGGATTATCGAGGTTTGAACAAGATAACGGTTAAACATCGATATGCCACATATAGATGATTTGCTTGATGCCTTGTTAGGTGCCACTGTGTTCAGTAAAATAGACCTAAAGAGTGGATACCATCAGGTTAGAGTTCGTGAAGAGGATGTACACAAGACTGCCTTCAAAACTCAGTTCGGTCACTATGAATATCTTGTGATGCCATTTGGGTTGACTAATGCCCCACCTACATTCATGATGATGATGAATGATGTGCTCAGACCGTATATGGGTAGGTTTGTTGTAAACTTTGTTGATGACATTCTGACGTACAGTTTAGGTGAGGTCAAGCATATGGCTCATCTTAGAATTGTGTTGTCTACTTTGAGGGAGAACACTTTGTTTCCCAATAGTAAAAAAAGTGAATAGTTTAAAAAGGAAATTGAGTATCTTTGTCATATAGTGTTTGCTGATGGAGCTGAGGCCAGATGATAAGGTTGTTGTGATTGTTGTGTGGTCTGTGCCAGCTGATTTGACAACACTCCGTTGTTTTCTTGGATTGGTGGTATTCTATAGAAAATATGCTAAGCAATACTCCTATATTGCAGCACCTTTGATCGATTTGACTCAAAAAAATAGATTTGGTGAGTGGACTGAACTGCAACAAGCAAGCTTGGATGAGCTGAAGCAAGCTATTGCTGACTGCGTCACTCTAAAAATTGTAGACCCTCAAAAGCCATATGTTATAGATACAAATGCGAGTGACATTGCTGTGGGAGCTGTTCTGATGCAAGAGGGTAGGCTTGTGGCCTTTGAGAGCAAGAAGCTCAACCCTGCTCAAAAAAATTATCCAACTCATGAAAAGGAGTTGTATGCCATAGTTCATGCAGTAAAGGCATGGAGGCATTATCTGTATGGATTGGAAGTTGAGGTATTTATTGATCATGATACCTTGAGATACTTTTGTAAGCCGCCAGACCTTAGCGGCCGGCAGGCCAGATGGTTTGAGCTCATGCAGGAATTCCTAATAGAGATTCGGTACAAGAAAGGTGCCGAGAATCGTGTGGCAGATGCACTATCTCGTGTGGTGTATAAGATGACATTTGTAGTCATTGAAAATGACTTACTCTTTGAGATAAGGAAGGCTCAACAGGAAGATCCTCACTGTAAGTGTTACAATCTTACTTACTGCAAACCTCCAGGTGCCGGATAACCACAAGAGACCGAACGATTCAAGTTCCACCCCGCCGTAGGACCAATCCGGGTCCACCCTCCGTGCCCTGGCCTGTGACCGTACCAAGCGGGATCCGACCTCCATCCTAGGCAGTGTCCCACGAATGTTCTCTATGTTCCAGGCTTAAAGAAGAATTTACTTTCAGTTTCTGCTATAGCTAAACAGAATATGACAAATGAGTTTGACGATCAAAAGTGTCTCATCAATGACAAAAACAAAGGTTACAAAGTTGTGGTCAAAGAATTGTTGGAAGGTCGACTTCACAAACTTGATGCAACTACATTGGATCATCAGGTTTGTGTAGCTTCTGATAGTATGGAGAGTTGGATATGGCATGAAAGGTTTGGACATCTGAACTTTAAAAGCTTATAGGTTCTAAAAGACCATAATATGGTAATAGGATTACCTAATATTGTATCTTCAGGAAAAATTTGTGAAGGATGTGTTATGGGCAAGCATCATCGTATGCAGTTTCCTAAGGATGGAGCATATAGAGCCAAGGAGATCTTGGAGCTTGTTCATACAGACTTATGTGGTCCTATGCAGACTCAGTCTATAGGGGGAGCATCCTACTTCATGGTATTTGTGGATGATTTTTCAAGGAAGGTATGAATATACTTGCTTAAGTATAAGAGTCAAGCTTTTAAGTTCTTTACTCAGTTCAAATCACTTGTTGAAAGGCAGACATGAAAGCAAATCAAGATTTTACGTTTAGATAAGGGAGGTAAGTTCATATCTAGGAATTCTGCAAAGAACATGGAATCAAGAGACAATTTGCTTCGATTGATACACCACAACATAATGGAGTAGCCGAGAGAAAGAACAGGTTATTGTGGAGAGTGCTCGAAGCATGCTATGAGGTAAGAACCTCAAGAATCATTTGTGGGGCGAAGCAGTTAGTACAACAGTTTACTTAACAGAAGTCCTACAAAAGCTGTTCTAAATCAAACTCCAGAAGAAGCTTTCACAGGTATAAAACCTAAAGTGGATCATCTACGAGTTTTTGGTTGTATAGCATATGCTCATATTCCTAAAGATAATCATCAAAAACTTGATTCAAAGGCAATCAAGCGTTTATTCCTTGATTGCCTTTGAATCAAGTTTATGTCACCTACAAAGAAGTTACCAAGAGGGTATTTTGAGACTATAAAAGATAGTCAAATGTTGGATGAGGGAGAATCGAGTCAACAAGGAGCTAAGAGATTGACACGGTCAAGTGGACACTATCATGAAGATGAAGAAACGCATTATGCATTTATGGTTTCAGTGTTGGATTTAGAGGAATCCTTTATTTTATAGAACCAAGTTTAAGCTTAATGGTTATATTGAGCTAGATTAGTAACCAAAGGACTTGGTTGTGATTGATAATTAATTATCCATTAAGGGGGAGTGTTAGGAATAATTCTTGCAGTGTCTCTTCTTCTTCAGCTTGTGGTTGATGTTTTGTGTGAGTACTAATAAGATTAGTCTACTCCGATTAGAGAATCTCTTCGATTCTAACGCCATGTGCACACCTAGATCATGGCACGTGGCAACCATGCAGGTTCACGAGTCACCGGTCAAGTCTACAGGCCCAGTCATCGTCCAGTCACAAGTTTGGGGTTGGGACCCAAGGGAGTTGGGTCCTAACATTCCCTCTTCCTTAAAAAATTCCTTATCTAAGGAAGAAAATTAGGGAACCTCAGTCTAAGGTCATGTTCCTTTTCCCAAGTATCATCATCCTCGGAACTTCCTTTCCAACGAACCAAGTACTCAGTAATCGGCCTGTTTCTGAGCCCACGTTGACGTACATCAACAATGGCCTGTGGTTCTGTAGGTACAAAAGATGTCAGGACCTCAAGCTGAACTAAGTCCTCTTGAAGTATCAAGTCATCCTTTCCACCAAGTCGTTCCTTGAAACGACTAATGTGAAAAACTGGATGAACTTTAACACCTTGAGGCAGCTCCAATTGATAGGCATTCCGATGGAGTTTTCATACTATACGGAATGGTCCTGCATAACGAGGTGATAACACAGGACATTTTCCAGTCTTTAACACGTTAGAGTCTTTTGGGATTCTAAGATATACCCAAGCCCCCTCATAGACCCTAGGTTCTCGCTTTCGATTGGCGTAAAACTGGGCTTTATCCTAAGCCTTTTTTACGTTATCGCGAGCCACAAGCAACATTTCTTGCATATCATGCAGGAAATCTACTGTTGCTTTAACCTTTAGGCCTTTGAGGCCCACCGAAATGGGAGCCCTAGGTGGGAAACCATACATCAGAGAAAAGCCCGTCGCTGAGTGCTTTGCGCTGTTATACGCAAACTCAATCATTGGAAGGTACCTTTCCCAACCCGACTGTCTCTTGGAGACATATGCTCGAAGCATAAAAATCAAAGACTTGTTCGTCCTCTCTGTCTGACCATCCGATTCAGGATGATCTGATGACCCTAGACTTAACGTGGTCTCTAATTTCTCAAAGACCGCCTGCCAGAATTTGCCAGTGAACTTAGGATCTTGATCACTAACATGTCATTCGGCAAACCAAACAACCTGAACAACTTTTCCACGAAAAGCTGAGCAAGTTCAGAAGCTTTGACAGTTTGCTTGGTTGGTATGAATTGCGCCATTTTGGTTAACCTGTCAACTATAACCCAAATAGCATCATTTTGCTTCCCCTTCCGAGGTAGCCCAACCACAAAGTCCATGGAAATACTTTCCCACTTTCTTTCGAGAATTTCCAAGGGCATTAGTAAACCAGCTGCCTGAAGTCTTTTAGCTTCATTAACTTGGCATTGTTCACACTTGCAAACATATGCCTCCACTTGAATTTTTAAGTTTGGCCAATAAAAGCTCCTTTAATAAAGTCAAGCGTCCTTTATGAGCCAGGGTGCCCTGCACACGGGCTATTATGACATTCATGTAGGATTTGGGCCCTAATGTCATCATTTTCTGGCACACAAACCTTTCCATTCCGGAAAAGTAACCCATTCCTTATGGAATAGTCTCTTAATATCTTGTCCTGAGGAGAAACCTTGGAATCCTGCATTCCAAGCTCATCAGTAGATCTAGAAGAACCTGCCAGGACGTCTAGCCGAATACGACCGAAGTACCTAACGGTCTTACACAAATCTCGTAAGGACAGATATAACTTAGATTGGATCTCAGAAAAGCTCAATTGATTAACCTCTCTAATCCGGCTTAAGGCATCTGTGACACTATTAGAAGTACCCTTCCAGTACTCAAATGTCATAATGAAATTCTTGGAGCATCTCTGATCACCTGGCCTTACGACCCCTAAGGTCGACCGCATCGTTAATATACTTTAACGCTTGATGGTTAGTAACTATGGTAAACTAGGAGCCATACAAATAATGTCTTCAAACTTTCAGGGCATGAATCACAGTAAAAAGCTTTATGTCATAGGCGGAATACCGCCTTTGAGCAGGATCTAACTTCTTGCTTTCAAAAGCAACCGGTCTACCATCTTGATATAGGACTGCACCTATGGCATAGTCACTGGCATGCATTTCAAGCACATACAGCTTGTTAGGATCCACTGTGTGTAAAATAGGCGCTGTAGTTACACAATATTTGAGGTTCTCAAAACTCTGATTCAACTCTTCAGTCCAAGTAACCGGAGGACTGAACTTACTGTGCCGACTAACTCTCTTAGCCCCTTTGAGGACATTTGTCAAGGCCAATGCAATTAATGCATAGCGCAAGATAAATCTATGAAAAAACCCCGTAAAGCCCAAAACGGACTTAACCTCTCAGATGGTTTTAGGGATAGGCCATTCATGTATCTGTCGGACTTTATCTGGGCCAATTTCCAACCCATGGTCCAAAATAACGTGACCAAGGTATAACAACCTCTTCTGGAAGAATATACATTTGGACTCCTTGGCAAAAAGCTTCTTTTGTCTAAGTAACTTTAAGACAGTCCTGAGATGCTCCTCATGCTCCTCCAAGGTCTTACTATAGATGAGAATATCATCTAAGTACACTATCACGAACTTTCCCAAATATGGACAAAGAAGATCGTTCATCATCTGCTGGAAAGTCGCTGGAGCATTTGTCAAGCCAAATGGTAGAACCAGAAACTCATAATGGCCGTACCTAGTTCTAAACTCGGTTTTTTCAACATCCTCAGTCTTTATGCAAATTTGATGACACCATGATCTCAAATCGATTTTGGTGAAGTACTTTGCACCATGCACTCGGTCAACCAGTTCATCCATTCGCGACAAAGGATAACGGCTTTTAATCGTTAACTTATTTAAGTTTTTAAAGTCCACACAAAGACGAGTACCTCCGTCTTTTTTATCAACAAGGAGCACAGGTTTACTAGGCCTTACATGGCCCATCTTAAGGTAATTTTGCAGTTGCCTATAAACCTCATCCTCTTCAGTAACCTACAGTCAATGAGCAATGCATCCCTAGCCTCTCAGTGGAAATCTAGAACTTTGGCCAAATCAATCTCATTGTGATTGACCTGCATGAATTGAATTAAAGTTTCAAAGTGCGTGATAATGTAGGCTAGTAGCTACACAATACAACTACTTAGATGTTTCAAGTTAAAAGTTAGTAGTAAGAACTAACTTCTAATTCTTGACCTCTCCCAAGTCACCTCAGACATATACATCATCATGTATGTATGTATGTGCCATGTCCAACTTGACAAGGCTGAAGCAATAGTCAAAACTATAATTTACCTTAATGCCTCTCTAGTCTTCCTCAACCTCTGCAACAGCAGCAAGTGGGCGTGCACATACAACAATCTGTCCAGTTGTGGCGTCATGAATCTGTTCCTCCTCTTCATTGAATCAAAGAGAACACACACTAGTTCCTCTCACATGCAATTATTGTGCAGTCACTCATTCAGATGAAGGGTTTAGGGTGGAAACAAAGCAAATTTTACTAACGCTAATTTGTTGCAAAAGCTAAGGGTGGAAACAAAGCAAAGTGACCACTGTTACACAGTGAAGCTGGCAACATGAGCGGAAAGCCAAGTTTGGGACCGGATAGTCCCACGTCTACCGATTAAGATTCAAGCCTATAAGGATAAATTAGACTTTCACATTATGAATCTAGATAGGGTAGATGTAATACTTGGAAAGGAGTGGTTCTATGAGAGGAATGGGTCTATGAAGAAAAACTATGTAACTCACAGTTTGTCGTTTTTGCATAACTGCCCACTCATAGAATTAAATGGAAATGTTGATATTTCTACAACGTATATGCTTTCTACTTTAGAAACAGTTAAACGTATGGATGTCGTGGATTGTAATTCTTACATATGCTGGTTAAATGATTTTACTTACCATGAAGAATGCAGTTTGCAATTTTACAATCTCCTGAGGGTCTTCCCCCCTCTAGGGGTGTTGACCATAATTCCTGGTAGTTCTCCTATATCTTTATATCCATATAGGATGGCCTATGGAGACGACAACCCGCAAGAGCTATTAAGGTACTTCAATCTATGCCTAATCGATACTGCAAAAGATTGGTATTTCAATCTTGAGCAGAATGAACGAGATGATTGGAACATCTTACAGGCTGAATTCATCACAAGATTTAAAACCACCCGCTTCCTTTCCGATTAATTCTGGCAATCAGGACACATCTGTATGGATAAGAAGAATGAGTCCCTACGTGACTTCATCGAAAGGATCAAGCAACCCGAGACTTAGTAGTGCAAAATCCGCAACCAGCTGCCCAGCAGTTGAACATGGTCGAAGTGACCGAAGAACCCTACTACCCTGAGGAGGAAGCATAGGACTTTGTGCTAGTGCATTTCATAGATGGAGCGAATGGTGACCTAATCCCAATCTACGCGAACCAGCTTAGAGGAACTGGATTTGGAGCTCCCATAAAGTGTTTGAATTCGAGTTGATCTTCGGCATTGTGATACCACAAGCTGCAACCTTTCTCACCATGTCGTGGAAGATGGTGGTGTGGGCCATGGCAAATATAACGTAGCCATTGTAAAAAAATGGCTTGTAAGTCTATTGGCTGGCTCATGGTGTGTTCGCTGTCACCCTGCAGGCATTGTGCTGTGTTGATATCTGCTTGCCCTGTCCTGTGTAGGTGCATGTGGTTGTAGCCTGATTTTAGGGCCTGAGTTTGCTCCACCCTTTGGTCTCTCCCCAACACCTCCCATATAGCTGGCGTCTTTGTTGAGCCTGGGTCACTACTATTCTCAATAGGCCCTCCGCCAACTGACTCCGCTGATGGGAGTGTCTCTATTGTAGATGATTGCACTGCTACCTCTGCCGATGGAGGCTCTCATGGCCCTAGCTTTATTTTTTATTTTTTTTCTGTGATGGCCCTGCTGCTGATGAGGTAGGTCATGATGGCCCCCTACGGCTGACGGTGAAATAGTCCATGATATAGCATGGGCTCATGAGCTGGTCCAGTCGTTGTTGCAGACCGCTACCTTTACATTTAGTGCTCACATGCATTTTGGCCTCCTATTGCCTTCTCCACAACCTCAAGAATCTCTTAGACAAGTGTGCCCAATGTTCGAGTTTTGTGGCTATTTGAGAAAATATTTCCCGGGAATTTTTTATGCAGCATTTGACGTTCCAGAATGCTGCATTCCAGAACACTCAGCATCTGGAACGTTGTTCCCATGTAACCTAGGTGTTCATTTTGTTCAGGAGTTAGGCAAAACTTCTGAAACATTTATGTATAACATATGATTTCCAAAGCATATATGTCTCAATGATCACGAAAACTATGTGTGTTTTCCAAAGGGAACTTATCTTCAATGCTGTTTGAACTTGGAGACGTTCATTTTTTTGAGTGTTAAGCAAGGTCCTTCATATGCAATGACGTTCGTTTGCGTAGTTTTAAGAGGCGACCTTTGTTGTCGAGGTGATTCATTCCGAGCTTTTGTAGCCATATGCTCGGATATGTTGGACACCCTTAGTTGATTCAAAAGATGGCAGTGTGCAGATATTGATCACTCATTCATCCATGATCTATGTCAAGTGAATGCAACTGTTTTTTTCTATTTTCCAAGGATGTGATATTTAAAAGTATTTCAAATCTTAGTCCTGTAAAAGTGCTTGAAGATTCTATTTTTGATGAACATTCTTGAAGTCCTTGTTACTACGAATTCTTTCTAGGTTGGAAATTTCCATAGTTCGTGTGACAAGTATTTGTCTCTCGTAATCATAAGCTTGTCAAATTGTGCAGATATGTGAAGATATCCCTCAAGAGCTGGATGTAGATGTCCCCGGCTTATCAGAAAGGCCCATCAATGTCTTTTTGCCACGTTTATTGGAGGTATAAAGTCTGGATTTTCTTTTTGACCTTTGAACCTTTGCATCGTTTCAGTTTTATTTGACAAACATTTGCTTTATCCAATGTGTATGCGTGATTTTCCAGTCTACTTTGGAAGCATTGGCCATGACCTTGCATGACTGTTTTCCTTTAGAAGGTATTGAAGAGGTTCATATGAATATTTGTTCCTTAGTGATGGTTTTATATACTGCTGAAACTCACATGTCCATCTTTTGTTGAAACCTCCCATTGGGCAGTTCTTTTCTTCGACACATGCAGTGCTACGGAAGCTGGCCTTGGGCTCCATCAATCAATTTATTCCTGTGATGCCTACAGTAAGTGTACAAATTGTATTTAGAAAAATTAAGCTTGCATATAGCCTTGATTATGTTTGTGTTCCTGTGTTTCTGATAGGTAATGCGTTGATTTGTTCACACAAACTTTGAGATGCATAGTTGTTTATATACGTGTATAGTTGTATGATATGTATTCAAATTCTAGTTTATACAATATGTGTCTTTATGCATCTCTACAATGATTAAACATGTAGAGCAATACTTATTATAAAGTTTTCATAATCGTACATCTAACTTAATGTGTCTCTAAAAGTTGAACTTTGATTGTACTGTGGCAATTGTGCTCTGAAGTATTAGATGAGGTTTTCTTCAGGTCAGTTTTTTTCTATTGTACGTGATAGTTTGAGAGGATAGTCGATAATGTTGCAACTTCATTTTGCAGGCACTCTATATAAATATGGATAAATTTTTGCAAGGTTTGTTTTTGCTCGCGAATGACTCGGTAGCTGATGTCCGAAAGCTGGTACATATCTTCTGCAAATGTTTAGACTATGTTTTCCTTAAATGTTTTCCATTTGAGATCTCTTGGTTACATAAGCATTCTCCTTCTGGAGTTAGGCTTGTCATAGTTGTATGTTTGACAATGTTTTCAACCCAGTAGCACTGTATGCGTCAATTTTCCATTCGAGATCTCTTGGTTACATAAGCATTCTCCTTCTGCAGTTAGGCTTGTCATAGTTGTATGTTCGATCTTTGCGGATAATACATTTTTAACAATATTTCAATGTTTTCAACCTAGTAGCACTGTCTGGATCAATTTTTTTGTAGTTTAGCGATATCAAAACACTTCGATCCCTTTATCTTTCTATGATATGCTTGTTGTGGAATGCTATTGTCAGGTCTGTGCTGCTCTTGTTCAGTTAATTGAAGTGCAACCTGGTTATTTACAGGTATGTTTTATGTCTTGTTGTCTCGTCCTCAGGGTTCAGATGCAAGTAGTATGCAAAGTAAATTTTTAAATTGATCAGGCTCTTTTGGTGTTATTGGCTCTAGAAGCAATTTAGTAGCAATGTTTCATGCACTGGTTCGAATCAGCCGATTCGACTGGTGCGAACCGGCCAGGTGAGTTTGAATCCTACAAGCATTTAAGAATGATTTGCCAATAAACTTCCTCATTCTCCATGCACACATTTCAAGAGCTGTGTTGAAGGACAGCCTCTATGAGTGCCGTCTTTATGGCTGTATCCGATTCACGATTTAGCTTGATACTATGCTGATTTTTTTAAGTCTTGATATTTCCTTCAAAGGCGATGATTAATTATCATGCATGGTTATCTCTGCAACATTTTTGGTAGGTTTAATCCATCCACACATTCCAGAGAAACACTTTTTGATTGCCCTACAATAGATGATAGCCTCAATCGTGAATGAGGTGAAAAGAAGTCCACAAATAACATTACCACATGCAAATTGCCATAAAATATGCCATAACATTGACATTATCCTGAACGCAATAAGACAATTTAATTGATTCAGAAAGTAGAGAAAACAAGTCAGGTGATGTGGAGAGCACAAGACGATTGCGGTAGTAGCCACGTGCTCGAAACCAACTCTTGGTTCTGTAATGGCTACAACGATTCGAAGATCGTCCGATAGCTTATTATAATTCTCTGTCTGAATCTAATCGATGTGTGAACATCTACTGTGTCTGATGATTGATTTACAATGCTTGATAGCTTGGTTATTTGAACAAGATAATAATCGATCTCTGCTCTCTCTACTTAATTACTGTACATGTGTGCATATATATGCAAAGCATAAAAGACGTTGAGCTTATGCTGTTCGATGTTGATCTTGGCGGTGATCATGGATGTTGTTGTTTGGACAGGTGGTGATCGTGACTGCTGTCATTGTCAGATTTACAGATTGGGGTTATGTCCTTCTCACTGGCGACTTTAATGCCAGGACTGCTACCAGACAGGTGGATTTCCACAACACTGATGACATATTACGTACACGAGCTATTGATTGTGAGGACATTGGCATCACTTGGAGCTCAAAGGATATGATGGGTCCTATCACGAGTTATGGAGAGTACCTTCAACAGATGGGTGAGGCTCACAAGTTGGCCATTTACAATGGCTTGGCTTGCTGGCCACATTCTAGCAGATTCACTTGCCATCCACATAGCGGAGGACACAGTGTTGTCGACTATCTCATGGGGTCACTAGCTTTTATCCCACTTATATCTGATTTCCACATTCTTCCCACTACCCTTTCCGATCACTCCTTCCTATCTTTCAGTATGGGCTCCATCCCGACTTCCCAACCACTTGTTATTCCATCCATCTCTCGTGCACCCAAATACACTCTTGATCGCTCTCACATCAAGACATACCAGGAGGCCGTCAGTTCATTTCTTTGTCATTTTCCCCACCACACGTCGTTGGAAACACAAGCTATCTTCCTTACCACTTCACTACATACCGCTGCATCATTTTCCTTTCCCTCCAAACCACATCGACTCCCACCCACTTCGTCACACCCTATCCGACCTCCCTGGTTTGATGCCGAGTGTCGTATCCTCCATCTCCAAGTCACCCAAGCTAGATTGCATAATACACACCTTCTTCCTGCAGCTCGTCGATCTTTCCATTATGCCCTCCGACGGAAGAAACGGACGTATGAAACTCAAAAAGGGAAAAGCTTAGTCGATTCCCTTTGCAGTTCCTCCTCCGGTGCCTTTTGGAGAGAATTTATCCCCGTACCCCACCTCCTCCCCTCACTGACCTCCGTACCTGGACTACATTCGTCACTACCTTATATATTGCACCCACGGACACACCCATCTCCATTTCTCCCCGACTGACTACTTCCACTTTCTTCACCCCGGACATGGTCTTGACCACCATCAAAAGACTGAAAACCCGTCGCACCATGAGAAAAGGAATAAGAAAGGAAATTAGTGTCACGAGGAGAGAGACCAAGTTTTGCTTGTAGACAAGAGACCCATGATATTGACGACCTTGAATCTGAACTATTAATCCATGCTGCAGATACACTTTCACCGACCCTAGCCACTTTGCTTAATCGAGCAGTTGTCTCCGGCTTCCCTTCCTCCTGGTGCACCAACATCATCACCCCATTCATCCACGCCACTACCTTATATACTGCACCCACGGACACACCCATCTCCATTTCTCCCCGACCGACTACTTTCACTTTCTTCACCCCGGACATGGTCCTGACCACCATCAAAAAACTAAAAACCCGTCGCACCCATGATATTGACGACCTTGAATCCGAACTATTAATCCATGCTGCAGATACACTTTCACCGACCCTAGTCACTTTGCTTAATCGAGCAGTTGTCTCCGGCTTCCCTTCCTCCTGGTGCACCAACATCATCCACCCCATTCATAAAACTGGTGACCCCATGGACCCTAGTAACTATCGCACCATTATGATTGGACATATCATTGCTAAGTTATATGGCACCATCCTCCAGTCAGCAGTTAGTTCTGAGGCAGAGTCTAGGAGATTACATGCATTGGGCCAGGCAGGTTTCAGAGCACACTACTCCACCACAGATCATATCTTCACCCTTCGGGCCATTATTGAGGAGGCTAGACACAGAAGAGAGCGGGTCTACTGTTGTTTTGTTGACTTTAGGAAAGCTTTCAACTCTGTTCCACGATCCCTTCTCAACGTTTGCGTGATCTTGGTTTCTCTACTGACACGATCTTGGCAGTGATGGCACTATATGAGAGAGTCCTTGGCTGTTTTCGGAGTGATACCGACATCTCAGACCACATCTGGAGCACTATTGGCGTGAAACAGGGTTGTTCTCTATCCCCAACCCTGTTTGGACTATATATTGATGAGCTTGAGAGAGTTATTGAGGGATGCGGTGGCACAGGTTGCAGGCTTGGGAGCATCTTGATTGCTATACTTTTATATGCAGATGACGTGGTCCTCCTATCTTCTTTCAGAGAGGGATTACAGCGACAGCTAGACAATTTTCATGCCTTCTGCAGTAGATGGGGATTGGGGGTTAACATATTGAAAACCAAAGTTATGGTTTTCAACACATCGAGAGCTTTTATGCAGCGCCAGGAACTCATCCTTGATGGGCAACCCTTGGAGGTCGTATCTTCTTACACTTACCTTGGCATGCTTTTTACAGGTCCTATCTTTGGCATGCGACAGGCAGCCTCCGCCAGACTTGGGAAGGGTCACGCCTCCCTTGTCCAGTTAGAGCGCTTCTGTTTCAGACGGTTTATTCGGGATGCCCTGAGTAAATGTCAGCTTTTTGATACTCTCGTTACTCCCACAGCCCTATATGTAGCAGAGGTATGGTGTGTGGGTCTTACATCACCGGATTGGGCCAGTATTTCACGGCTGTAGGTTCTCATGCTATTTCGGATGATATGGGCTAAGCCATTTGTCCCACATTCGATTATCCTGACAGAGTTTGCGGTCCCTCCCATACAGCTATCCGCCATCTTCCAGCTTATTCTATATATTCAGCGTATTATGACGTTACCCACAGATGAGCAGAGATACACACAGACGGCACTTGCCTCCTCGCGAGACCTTTATGATCAGGGACATCGACTATCATGGTTCTCTCAGGACTCCCGGATACTGGATACACTTGGGATTTCTATCCCAGACCTTCCATCGGGCACCCATGAGTATATCAGACGCTTTCTCTATAGAGCATACCTGAGCCGGACATGGCAGGGACAGCTCGGGGTCAAACCCGACTATTACTGGACACACTTTCTGGAGCTAGACATAGTTGGATTTCCAGTTTTGCCACACTATCTCACCTCAGGACTATCTCATGGACTTCGGTTTATTCTGGGCCAGTTCCGAGTGTCCTCACACTAGTTGGCGATTGAGACTGGACGCTTCCAGGGTACCCCACAAGAGGAGCGGCTTTGAGTTATGTTCATTATCTATGGTCGAGACAGAGGAGCATTTCCTTTTCACATGTCCAGTTTACTATGAGATCAGAGGGCGATATCATTGCCTTTTTCGTCAGACACCAGTTAGAGTACGGTCCCTCATTTCATATGAGGACCCTGGATGTGTGGCACTTATGATACGTGAGATGTCCCTCCTGCGTCAGGACCTATGTTAGACAGCTCAGCACACCTATCCAGACAGACAGTCTCAGATTACATCCTTCTTCTCTTGCCGGAGATCACGTCTTGATTCAGACATGATTGACAGCGATTCCGACGACATTCCCAGACCTAGGATGCAGAGACGACGCACCACCCAGCCTCAGGGGGTCACGAAAGTTGCACGCCCCACTAGACATGCTCCTGTTAACAGGCGACGTCAACGGGCTCCTGCACTTCCTCATGCTACAGCTCGCATTACATCCTTCTACAGCGCCAGTACAGACCTGGCATCTTGACATGGATACATTTGACTACCATGCACAAACATTCTCATTCATGTAGTTATCTTAAGTTGTACTAGATGTTTTTTCTTTATTACAGTTTTCGAGTCGTTTTATACGCTCCACGGTTACCACATACTTGACATGTATTTCCTTAGTCTTATATGCCTTTTGGCATGGAAAAGACATTAATAAAACTTTCTTCTTTCTTCTTTCTCTCTATCTCTCTACTACGGTTAGATACTACGGGCACTCCTATCCTTCCAGATGGGGTTTGAGGGTTAACATTGTGAAGACCAAGGCTAGGGTCTTCAATACATCCAGGGCATTCATGCAGCGACATGAGCTTATCTTTGACAGACAGCCACTAGAGGTTGTATCATCCTACACTTACTTAGGTGTCCTCTTTACTGGTCCTGCATTTGCCATGAGACAAGCTGTTACAGCTAGACTTGGGAAGAGACATGCTTCCCTTGTACAACTGGAGAGGTTTTGCTTTCAGAGATATATTCGGGATGCCCCAAGTAAGTGTCGACTTTTTGATACTCTTACAAGTTGTTACTCCTACCACATTATATGCAGCAAAGGCATGGTGTACAGGTCTCTCTTTGTCTAATTGGGCCAGTATCTTGCACGTGCAGATCCTTATGCTATCACATATGATACGGGCTAAGCCTTCCGTTCCACATTAGATCATGCTAGCTGAGTTTGCAGTTCCACCCATTCAACTCAATGCCATTTTTCGACTTATCACCTATATTCAGAGAGTCAAATTATTCCCATTGGATGAGCAGAGGTATATACATAGGCAGCGCTTACCTCATCTCAACATCTTCATAGTCGGGGCTTCCAGTTATCATGGTTTTCTCAGGCCTCTAGTTTACTTGACAAACTTGGCATTTCTCATTGGGTAACCATGACTACATCAAACGGTTCCTATAGGAGGTCAATCATATAATCGTACACTCCGTCATGAAAAGTGTGCCTATGATGACTCCGAAGGAAAACGCCTTGTTGACCTTCTTTTCAGCTCTTCCTCCGACGCTTTTTGGTGAGAGTTTATTCCTCGTGCCCCACCACCTATACTAGATGACTTCCACAATTGGGCCTACTTTGCTACTAGACTATACACCATACCCACTGACTCAGCCATCTCTATCTCTCCCCAACCATCTGAGTTCACCTTCTTCACCTCTGATATGGTCCTTGCAGCGATTAGGAGACTAAAGACCCATTGGCCAAGAGACATCAAGGACCTTGAATCTGAACTCCTAATTAATGTTGCCGACTTTGTTGCACCCACTCTAGCCACTCTCCTCAATCACGTCGTTGTCTCTGGCTTCCCATCCCCCTGGTGCACCAACATAGCATACCTTGATCGTACTTGGCGGCGTCGCGTCAACTGGGGGTTAATGTTGACACGCCATGGGACATCACTCCACTTTAGATCATGTACTCTCTCTTAGTGTTGTCAATGAGGAGGAGAGATTAAGTAAAGAAAGTATATTGATAGTTTTTGCTTTGTCGATGTCAAGTGAGCTTTCAATTCAATATCAACATATCTCCTCATTTACAAACTAAGGAACCTCCAGTTCTCATCAGACAACACTTGATATTATGGCACTATACGAGAGAGTTTTTAGATTCTTTAGATCATAGGATGATACATATGGCCTAGTATTCAGCACTATTGGCATGCAACAAAAATGCTCCCTTTCTTTAACTCTTGTTGGTTAATATATTGGCAAACTAGAGTTGTTATATTTCAAGACGGTTGTCATGATTGCATACTAGGTGATCTGCTAATCTCTATCCTACTGTATGCAAACAATGTTCTTCTTGTTTCGCCCCCTAGTGAACTACATGATGCAGCTAGAGCATACGGTCTCAACGGTAAGGAAAATCATGTATGCAAACTCCATAAGGCACTTTATGGCTTGACACAATCAGCCAAAGCTTGGTTCAGAGGATCAACACATTCCTCATTCGACACGGTTACAAACCAAGCACTGCCAATTCGAATGTTTATTTCGAGTGAGTGCAACATTCCTTTATCATTGTCACCTTATATGTTGACGACACATTGCTTTTCAGCAAAGTGTCAATCTGATAGAAGATGCGAAACAAATGATGTTCTCAGAATTCGACATGACAAATCTGGGCGAAGCTCACTACTGTCAAAGAATTCAAATCCACAGAGACAGAGAGAAGGCTGATTTATATTACTTAACAAAGGTATCTTCACAACACACTCATCAAAATACAATTTGATGGATTGCAAAGTAGCTCACTCACCAATGGACACAGGCCTACGATTGTCGAAAGACCAATGTCCTCAGACAAAGCAAGAAACGGAGCGAATGAGAGAGTATCCCTACCAATCGACACTTGGATCTCTCATGTATGCAATGGTATGTACCAGACCGATATCTCTTTTGCAATCAGCTCATTAAGCCAATTCATGGCTAATCTTGGCATGATCCATTGGAAGGCTCTCATCAAAGTCATGAGGTACATTCGAGCTACAAAGGACCTATGCATCTACTATGGAGAAGTTAACAACGACAAGCTCCACCTACTCAGTGGATATACAGATGCAAGTTGGGGAGGAGATCTAGATACTCGTAAATCTACATCTGGATTTTCATTCCTCAACGACAGTCCTATCTCTTGGAACAGTCATAAGCAAACCTATATCACTCGTTCTTCGTCAGAATCAAAGTATATCGCTGCTTCTCAAGCTATTAGAGAAGCAGCATGTTTGAGAAATGTTATTGCTGTTGAACTTGTAAACCTTGTTAAATAAATAGAACTTGTCACATGGGTACAAAAATACTTTGAGGCCCAAACTTAGGCAAATTTTTTTTGTGCAAACTCGTGGGAGGCCCTCTTGCATGTTGATGCCACATAACCAATTGAGTTTGGTAGACCCCCATGCACATGTGCATGGGGGAGAAAAAGTTAGTTTGCCACATATCCTAGTTTGCATGCGACATGCAAGATGCATGCATGACAAACTAGACACATGCAATTAGACATGCAAATTGCCACCTACCTTGGACACTTGGCAATAGCATGCAATGCATTGTACATACATCAATTCTTATAAATAGAACCTCCACAATTTGGAGGAGTGTGATTTCTGGAATAATCTTCCACTCTTCATCATCTTGTTCTATTCTTCATCTCAATTTTGGTAGTAGCTCGCAGGAGGATCTGATCTGGTTTTTTGCTTGTTACTCCTTCTTCCCTCATCAGAATTCAGTGACAACAGTTGCAATTTGTTAGTTGGAGGAGGGCGCTACTAGTCAGGTCATTCCCACCTTGAATCTGAGCAGATCTGAGCCAGGACAGCAATCAACCATTTGGAGGAGGGCGCTGGTTTTGTTTTGCTCAATCATTCATTTCTCTCTCAAATCTTGTCAGATTTGCATGAGATCTGTTGCAAGCTGATCCATAGAAGAGGGCGCTCCATCTCAGATCTTCTCCCACTCAATTTTCACTACTTTGGAAGCAGGGCAGCCATCCAACCATTTGAAGTAGGGCGCTGGATCTGATTTCCAAATATCATCCTAAGTCTCTCATAAATTGTCAGAATTGAATAGGATCTTTAGCTAGTGGTTTCTCTTGCATAGGCTCTTTCTTTCATAGTGAATATAAGTCATATAGAAGCCTGATCAGAATCTGATTTTTCAGATCTGAGGCACCTATTTGATGTATCCAGCAAGTAGGGAAAAGTCCACATCTTGGTTCATTCAATAGGCAATGAATAGAGTTCAAATGGGATTGAATTAGGATCATTCTTATGATCTACAGCTTGCTGTTTTATGTGTATTTCAGATTCTGTTAGGCTCAAGTAGTCCTTGAAAATAGCATTTCTAGGGTCCTGAATCCTAATTTTGAGCTATTCTAGCCTTCTCTGTTTTTACAACAATTGTCAGGACATTTGTCTCAATCAGTATGCTCCGACAATCATCTTATGTGATAATCAAAGTGCCATTGCCATACCGGCCAACCCTAGATTTCATTCTAGGAGGTCAGGAGTAAAATTCTCATCAGAGACGTAAGCTTAGAGTATTATCGAACGTAGAAGATGACAACAAATGTGTTCACCAAGGCACTGAGCATTGGTGAACACATTAGTCTGAGGATCAAGGCATTCATGAATCCAGATTAAGGGGTGGTGTTGGATATATTCCTTCCCTTCCTAGATCCTATTGTTAATCTCGACGCATTCATGTTGTTGCATTTTTACAAGCATTGTCGCACAGTCTGTAGAAATACATGTGATTCGAAGACGGGTATCTACGCGACAATCAAATTGTCGAGGCCTATCAAACTATCGAAGAAGGTCAAATTATTGAAGGAGTGTCGAGTATCGACGGGTGCTCGAATGTTCGATTCGAACATTCGAACCCTTGTCGCCTTCAACTCTAGCTACTGGATTGTCTATCACCCAACTCCGACTCGAATCGACACATTGTCGAATTCGACTGCTAAAACCGATAGCTCGCCCAATGATATGAGCCCATATGTATGGTGCCTGTGCATCATGTCGGAGAAACTCTATAGCTGGTTGTAGTGACTCTCGATAAAGACATGCAACTCCACCCGAGCCTCTGCCACTCGCTGATCGAGTCTCTGTCCTATAAACTGAATCCCATCTGTAACCTGCAAATGTGGGTAGTCCTCTCTTTGGGCTCGTGTGTCTCCATAAATAATAATATATCTCTGTCTGTGATGAAGTCGGTAAGATCTCCAGCCGTGGATGATGAGTGTATGCCATTACAGTTCCATATTCCAAGATGTAGGTGGTGTGGAGGGGGTCCCGGGATGCTCCCATGCCCGGGGACCCCAATTTCCTATAGGTTGTTTCCGGATGCAGTACCATCGAGGTACCGAACAACTCCATCACGATAGATCACTCGTCTTCCCGTCGCTTTGGCGGTTTGGAGTGCTTGGCGTCTCTCTTTAACTTGGATATAGGTAAGGTCATCATCCATGAAGATTTTGGTGTCTCTCAATTTGGTTCTTTTCCGCAAGGTTGCCTTACGATATGTATGTGATGTGAAGCGGAGGATCAAGGTAGCGGTGTCTTTTCTAGTATGCCATGCTGTATCCAAACCATCTGCATTGTGTCCTAGGGTAGTGCATATCCATGATGCCTCGTACCCTAATATTGAGAGCCTTGGAATCTCAAAGTTTCTCTTCCGTAAGAGTAGCGGAAATGAATGATGAAAAGGGGGGAGACTTACTTCCGCCATCGGCTGTCCAAGGTGGGCTGGTAGCTTTGTTCTTGGTGATGATAGAAGCCCATGTTTTGGTCGATTCTTTGTGCTGGCTCAGTCGCTGTTCTAGATCTTGAATCTTCATTTTTGTCTCTTCTTCTGGCTGGGAAGCATATTTATTTTCCATTTCTGTCCAGAGCTGTTGGTTCTCTGTGCGTAGGTTGCACATCTGCCTTAAGTTCTTTCAGTTGGTAGGCTAGGAAATTCTCGAATGATTTGGAGGTGGTGTAGTCGGCATGGGGCAAGAAGGGGGTGTCTGGAGCAGCGTTGGTAGAGATGGGAGTCGAAGGAAAGCTTTATTAATGTCTTTTCCATGCCAAAAGGCATATAAGACTAGTAAATGTACATGTCAAGTATGTGGTAACAATGGGAGCGTATGAAACGTCTCCAAAACGGTAACATAGATAACAAATCTAAAGCTATAAACTGAAATAGATGTGATGATATATGAAACATGTGGGAGCATGTATACTGCTAAAAGTCATGAGTGGGGTATGACACTATCATCCAATCCTGTCCTGCTGATGCTGTAAAGGGATGTAATACGGGCCGCATGGAGGGCCACTGGTGGTCGCTGACGTCGTCTAGGAGGGTGAAGAGGTCTCCTCGTGGTAAGTCGAGTAGCTCGTGTTGCAACATGGATATGTTTGGGGCACTGTCTCCGATCTCTATGGGCAGGTAAGTCATCATCACCGTCATCATCATCATCAAATACTAGGTCTCGTCCTCCCTCCTGGAGAAGAAGTGATCTGAGGCTGAGAAACATGACTCTGCTGGGCTGTCTGACACAGCCCTGTCGTAGTATAAACATCTCCCGTATCATGAGTGCGGCGCATCTGGAGTCCTCATAGGCTAGGAGGGATCGTAGGGTGACGGGTGTGTCACAAAACAAACAATGGTATCTCCCTCTGATCTCGTAATATACTGGGCACCTAAAGATAAAGTGCTCCTCTGACTCCTCCTCATCCAAGGAGCATAACTGACAAATCCGCTCCGCTGTCGGAATACCCTGGAATCTCCCAGTCTCAATAGCCAACTGATGTGATGATACGCGAAGCTGGCCCAATGTAAATCTGAAGCAGTGTGATAACCCTGAGTCCAAATAGTGTGGCAAAACTGGGAACCCTGCTATGTCAAGCTCAATAAAGTGAGTCCAGTAATAGTCGGGTTTAACCCCACGCTGTCGTCTCCAAGTATGATCGAGGTATGCCCGATATAAGACGCACCTGATATACTGATGAGTACCTGAGGGGACCTCTGTAATGTGGACACCAAATGACTCAAGGAGGAAGTGGGATGCCTGGGAGAACCACGACAGTCGATAGCCTTGGTCATGAAGTGAGTGTGAGGAAACAAGTGCTATCTGTGTATATCTCATATCTGCATCGGGCAGAGCCTGGACTCTCTGAATATATGTTAGAAGATGTAAAGCGGCATCTATCTGAATGGGTGGAACGGCAAACTCTGCAAGAAGGATCTCGTGCGGAACCAAGGGCTTCGCCCGAATCATACGAGCTAACATAGTGGTTTGTAATCGTGAAATGCTGGCCCAGTGTGATGACGAGAGACCAGTACACCATGTCTCTGCTGCATACATGGCAGTGGGGGTGACAATAGTATCAAAAAGTCTACACTTACTATGAGCATCTCTGATGAGCTTCCTGAAGCAGAACAAGAGAGGAGTGCCCCTTCCCAAGTCGGGTGGTGGCCACCTGTCGCATGCTAAAGGTAGGACCAGAAAAGAGTATTCCCAAATAAGTATAAGAGGAAACTACCTCTAAGGCCTGCCCATCTAGGGTGAACTCCTGGCGCTGCATTCAAGAAGTGTTGAAGACCATAACTTTGGTCTTCGTAGTGTTCACCCCCAATCCCCATCTGGTACAAAATCCCTGTAAACAATCCAACTGCCTCTGTAATCCCTCTCTGGTCGGGGATACAAGTACCACATCATCCCCATAGAGGAGAATAGCAATCAGAATGGTGCCAAGTCTACATCCAGCCCCGCCATATTGTGAGATGAGTCGCTCTAACTCATCAATGTATAATCCAAAGAGAACCGGTGAAAGAGAACATCCCTGTTTCACCCCAATGGTGCTCCAAATGTGATCAGATAGGCCACTGTCATGTCGGAAACATCCCAAGACCTTCTCATAAAGAGCCATCACTGCTAGAACAATATCTGTGGAGAAACCAAGGTCACGAAGTCTCTGAATGAGTAGGGAGCGTGGTACAGAATCAAAGGCTTTCCTGAAGTCCACAAAACAACAGTAAACCCTCTCTTTCCTGTACTTAGCTTCCTCAATCAAAGCTCGGAGTGTGAAGATATGGTCAGTGGTAGAATAATGAGATCTAAAACCTGCCTGCCCCAGTGCATGTAATCTCCGGTTTTCCGCCTCTGAACTCACTGCAGACTGGAGTATGGTGCCATAGAGCTTCGTGAGAACATGCCCAATCATGATAGTGCGGTAATTACCAGGAATCATGGAATCACCATTTTTATGAATAGGATGGATGATGTTGGTGCACCAGGATGAAGGGAAACCAGAAACAACGGCGGAATTGAGGAGAGTGGCTAGTGTGGGAGCAAGGAGGTCGGAAGCATGGGTTAGGAGTTCAGATTCAAGGTCTTCAATATCTCTTGCCTTATGGGACTTCATTCTCTTGATGGCCGTGAGTACCATGTCAGAGGTGAAGAAGGTGAACTCAGAAGGGCGTGGAGAGATAGAGGTGGGTGTGTCTGTGGGTATGGTATATAGGCTGGTAGCGTAGTCGGTCCATATGCGGAGGTCATCCAGGAGAGGTGGTGGAGCACGGGGGATAAATTCACGCCAAAAGGCACCTGAAGAGGAACTGAAGAGAAGGTCAACAAGACGTTTTCCTTCAGAGTCGTCATAGGCGCACTTTTTCCGGCGGAGTGTGCGACGACAAGAGCGTCTGGCAGAGCGGAGGAGGTGAGGATCATGAGTACGGGCATGGTTGACATGGTGATGGAGAGAGTGACATTCGGCATCATACCACGGGGGGTGCAAAGGCCGTAATGGTGAGGAACGAGTGTGTCTGCCTTTATAGGGCTTAGATGGAAAAACTAGGGAAGCAGCGGTATGAAGAGAGGTGCTAAGGAAGGCAGCCTAAGTCTCGATGGTACTATCGTGTGGAAAGGAATGGAGTAGGGAGGCTAGAGATTCCTGGTAAGCTGGCGTATAGAGAGAACTGAATGTATACCTGGGTGCACGTGTAAGCAAGGGATGTGAGGATGGCTGGGGAGGTGGGAGGCGGCCGATAGCAAAGGAGAGAAAGGAGTGATCAGAGGGAGTGGTGGGAGATATATGAAAGTCAGAGATGAGAGGTATGGAGGATGGTGATCCCATGAGATAATCCACAACACTATGTCCACCACTGTGGGGGTGACAAGTATAACTACCGGAGTTTGGCCAGCAAGTTAGGCCATTGTAAATGGCTAACTCATGAGCCTCTCCAAACTGCAATAAATGCTCACCGTAGGGGGTAATAGGTCCCAAGCTGTCTCTGAAACCCTGGTAACTCCCATCTCATCATTGTCAAGGGCATAAACGCGGAGCTGGTCGGTGATGTCATAAAACTCTGACTGCCGTGAGGAGGTTCGGGCATTAAAATCCCCAGTAAGGAGGATATGCCCTCGCTCTGCGAATCTGATGATGTCAGGCGATAAAACAAGGTAGGGTGAACCTGTGTACTCAGCAAAGGACGAAGACTCTGGAGGAAAATAGCATGCCGCCACAAAGAAGTCCCTGTCCAATCCAATATCCTGTCCAACAATATGAATCCATATATAACGTGCATACTCGTCGTGTCTGATGAACTCGATGCTCGGGTGAAGAGACTCCCTGTATAAGCATGCAACACCTCCGGATCCACGACCACTAGCTGATCTAGTCTCAGGTCTGTATACGGAATCCCATCTATATCCTGGAAAAATCGGTAGTCCTCTCTCCTGACTCTCGTGAGTCTCTGTAAAAAGCAATAGATCTCTGTTAGTGATGAAGTCGATCAGGTCGCCAGCTATGGAAGATGAGTGGATACCATCACAGTTCCATACTCCAATCCGGAAATGGTGTGGATGGGGCCCCGGGGCACTCTCGAACCCGAGGACCCCAAATCCCTAGCACTGAGAGCTGCTAGGAGCGCTGTCAAGAAAGCGCACTCGTCCATCTTGATAAATGACTCGTCTGCCAGACTCACGGGCTGTCTGGAAGGCCCTATGCCTCTCTTCTACCTGGATATATGTGAAGTCGTCATCCATATAGATAGTGGTACCACGTAGCTTAGCTCTGCACCGCAAAGCATCTCGGCGACTCTCAACGGAGGTGAAACGGATAAAGAGTGTGGCTATATCTCTAGTGGTCCTCCATGCGGTGTCCAATCCCTCTGTCCGGTGCTCGAGAGTGGTGTCGAGAAAGCGTTTGGCTTCAGCCAAGGCATCTTGTGTATCCAGGATCCCTCGAACTCGAATGTTGTGGGTTTTTTGGTCTCGAGATTTCTCTTCCGAGATGGTGGCTGAGATAACCGAGGAGATGGGAGCGCTTGGTTTGGTGCCTTTTTTCAAAACAGATGCCCAAGGAAGGGCCTCTTCTTGTTGCTTCTCAATCTTAGTTTCTAGTTCCCGTATCATATTGGTGGTGGATTCCGAAGCTGCGGCCTGCTTGGTCCCGATGGATTGTTCGAGTGATGCAACCTTGGACTGCAATATGTTCTTCTCATTGATCAAAGAGGTAACCGTTCCTTTCAGCTGTGAGATTTCATGCCGCAAAGTCTGGAATTCTGCCTTGATTTGATCAATCTGCCACGAGGAAAAAAGCTCGGTTGATTTGGAAGGTGTATACGGGATATTTGCTGTAGGCTGTGGTGCTGGGAAGGAAGAGGAGTGAGCAATGGTCGGTGTGGGAAGAATGGGGTCAGAAGACAGAGGAGGAGCAGAATCGGGAGGAGGAGCAGAATGGACAGAAATTGGTGGAATCGGCGGGCATTCTGCTTGCGTGGCAGGGGGTACACTAGCATCAGCAGACAGCGAGCCATCAGCGAGCGTGGGGAATGGGCAGTTAGCGAGGGTGGGTGATGAGCCATCAGCGAGGGAGAATAGGGGTGGGGAGGTCAGCGAGGTAGCTACCGAGGGTGAGCATCCATCAGTGGGGGGGGGGCAGCCAGCGAGAGTGGAGCAGTCGGAATCATCTTCAAGGGCAGCGAGGGGTAGAGCAAGGGAAGCGAGGGGAGCTGTAGCGAGGGGGACTGTAGCGAGCAGGGCTGGAGAAGAAGAAGTGAGGGGAAGTGGAGAGTCAGCGAGGGGGGGGGTTGGGGTGGCATTGGCAGCGAGGGTAGGGGAGCGGGAGGATCTGCGAGGAGCCATGAAGCGATCAGGTGGTGGACAAATGGCAGGTGGCAGGCGGACCTGGGCGGACAGGGTAGGGCGGACCTGGGGCGGTGGACAGCAGGGACAGGGCAGTCAGGGTCGTAGAGCACCAGGAGCAGCACCATCGCTGAGCACCATCGCGAGCAGGTCGAGAGAGAGAGAGAGAGAGAGAGAGAGAGAGAGAGAGAGAGAGAGAGAGAGAGAGAGATATTTGATGTCTTAAGAAAATGCCCTAAGTTGAGTACATTTCGAGTGTGTGTGGAGTAGCAAGAGTGTGAGCATCTCTTGAAACTAATTAATGTACTAAATGATAAAGTATAGTAAGCAACTCAATTGTAAAATTTACCTTTACCAAATGAAAGTCATGTAGTGAAAAGAAAACTAACACTGGAAAGCTCAATGAAGTAAATGTTATAAGAAAAGAGTCATTTGATCGGTTAAACTTTCATAAAATGCCAAAATATGGTGTGATATAGGCCATGTAATTTAGTAGGGTTACAGGTGCTGTTTGAAATGCATGTCTGGACAACGTGGTATTCGTCGATGGGTATCATGTTGAGGTAGCATTCTCCGGCGTCGATCGTGATGCTTGAATGGAATGAGGGAGTGATTTGAATCCACTTCTCTGTTCCTCTATCTAACGGAAGTGATCCTTCTCTATGAGGTATTGGGAACTTGATGTGTATTACCTATAAGGTGAAACATCTTTTTAATCCTCGTACTCTATGATTGAACGTAAGGTAATAGGTAGGCAGTATTACCGATCTCTAATCTCATAGTACAATGGACAATATGCGTGTCAACCCTCAGGAAGTTGCTATATACGAATGCCAAGGTCTTTGCTCATGAAGCCTCTAGGTGGATGTGATCGCTACTAATGGATATTTAAAGCTGCTCATACCACCAAATTCTGGTGTGGAAGTGAGGGTTTGCCATAAATCAAATGTGACAACATACTGATTTGGAAGCGAGAGAGGCTAGCCCAAACTAAACATGCGATCCCTGTACACCATGCCTCAACAACATACATGGCAGTTGGTGTGACTAGAGTGTCAAAGAGATGTCCTTTACTCTCAACGTCCCTAATGTGCCTGCAGAAACATAATGACTCCATGTTGACTAACGAACTCCTCCCTTTCCCTACCTTGAAATTGTGTCAAAGGCTCTGCAGAAGTCTGAAACCAACATCAGAGGTTTGATTGTTTCCTTCGGTTTTCTTCAATAACAGATATCACAGTGACCAAATGCGTGATAGTGGAATGCATTTTATGAAAGCCTGGATCGCTCCTTTGTGCACAGCCCATTGATTTCCCGTAAGCCGCAGAGTCTCTTTTACACTGTGCTCCCCCAAAGCTTCAATGTCCAACCATGATTGTAATTTGTAATATAATTAGAAGGATCTTCCTTATTGCCATTCTTAAACAAAGGAACAATTATGCTCTTTGATCATCTATCAGAAAAGTTTTCTAGCAGTGCTTGATCGAACAAATCTGTGTTAATGGAACAAGAACCTCTTGAACCATTCCAAATAATTCAGCCTTTAGTCCCTCATTGTCCTACGGTTTGCTGTTAGAAGAGCGTTTATGGGCTTTTTCAACTTTATTGCGTTGCAGATTAGGTTTTCCCCTTTTGTGCTACAAGGAATTTCTAGAACATTTGGAAATTGGAAATCCATTGAAGTGGTAGTCTTGCTCATGGATTTCTTTTTTTCTCTTGCCTGCCTTCGTGATGGTCCACTTGGCTCTTGAACAGTTGGAGCACTTATTTGGTTCCTCGATACCTTCATATGAAGGCAATCTCTTTGCTCCTAATGCTTAACCTTACATGATGATGATGTGATTGTGAGACGACATTAACTTGATCAGACATTTACAAGACTTTTTTTTTGCTATTGTGTCCTACATGATTGATCTTACTCGTCCGTGTGTTTTTTGTGAACATTGAAGTACTCATCTTATTGAGGGGCTATTTGCATTAATGTATGTGGTTAGTTAGCTCCATTTGCATGCACAATGTCTATTCCTGGACTTGTGCTTGTTTTGCATCTCAATGGCCAACCTTGGTGATTTGAATATTTTCGAGTTGGATGTTCTGGGTGCAGCTTGACTGTCGTTTTCGAATGCGTAAAGGAAATCTGTTGGCTTGATTCTCTTTAGCATAGCATTCGATTTGAAGTTAGATGCCTCTTGATCTATGTAGTTTAGGAACTAACCAGGATTCTAACTGTTTCTGTAGCCACTTATGAAAAATGTTATTGAGTACATGCTGCAAGCCAGTCGTGACACAGATGAGGAAGTTGCTTTGGAAGCGTGTGAGTTCTGGTACGTGTTCATGCCATAATGTTCTGTAACATGAAGGATTGGTAGTTCTTGAGTTCTGTAAAGATGCTACTGCATTTTTTAACTTTTACATAGAACATTCTGTTATCGTTGTCCTGAGAATGGTACCTGTTTTAGATTGATTAAATTGATGGATAGCTTGTACAACTCCTGACCTTCTTGTGCATGAATCTTAGTTTCATATGCTAAAATTTGCTATGACTAAGGCATAACTCACATCCTGTTTACTTTCAGTTTTTTGACGTGGTCACATAAGTAGGTAAATTGATGGATAGCTCATACAAGTCCTGAACTTCTTGTGCTTGAATCTTAGTTTCATATGCTCATATTGGCTATATGACCATGCATAACTCACATCATGTGTACTTTCAGTTTTTTGACGTGTCCACGTAAGTAGATCACTTCAATAACTTTTTTATACGCATGCAGAATATATGCATATAGAGTTAAGTTCTAGTTTCCACTTGTGCTTGCTGAATTTTTTTGAAAAGGTGTCCTAAGTTACTAGCTTTGTAAAGGACTTTGCCATTCCTTGTTTCAGTTTTTTTAGATTGAATCTTTTTGAGGACCTTTTAGCCATAGCTCTTGTAGGTTTTGTAAGTTCATTATTGTATCCTTAATGCAAATGTCAATAGCTGTATAACATAACCTCTTTCAGTACTCTTTTGTCGCAAGTCTAGAACATCCTGCTGTTTTGTCTATCTTTTGTTGTTCCTTGTGCCTTTACAAAAACCCTTGCAAATTGCATTCTGGAAGTATTCTGCATATTTTCTTATGAAACAAACAGTCCACTTTATTTTTTCTCCATTCTGAAACATTATTTCCAGGTCTGCATTTTGTGACGCACAGCTTCCCCCAGAGATATTAAAAGAATTTTTGCCGCGATTGATCCCAGTAAGTTTCTATTATTTTGTGGAATATGATAGTCTGATAGACAATTGGCTGTAGCTTATTCAATGTTTCTGGGTTTAGGATTACTTGGGGGGGTGGGGTGGGATCTGCAAAACATGGCATTCTAAATGCCCTTAACTATGTTATGTTTTCTAAAGAGGTAGTTTTTAAGTGTAATGTGATGACAGATGGGATATATGTTGATGTTTGCAGGTCCTTTTGTCTAACATGACATATGCTGATGACGATGAGGCATTGTTTGATGCCGATGTAAGGACTTTTCCAGGTTTTCTTTGTTGCTAAAACTCACAGTTGAAGCCCATTTGCAGTATGTTATAGTAACCATTTCAGTCTCCAAAAGCCCATGAATTCTCAGGAAATCCCAAGAATGTAGATATCAAAGTTATGGCATCAAAACACAGAAAGGTAAACCACGTGGATCTTGTTGCCCTTGTGGTTTTATGTGCTTTGTGCTTTTTAAGGAAGAATCTTATCACAGCGTCTGGATCTGTCTCAATTTCTGTATGTCAAGGAAACTGAGCTATGTTCTTTATAGGAAGATTTAGTACTTTGCAGCACATCTTATCTATACAATGTGTGAATAGGCATACTCTACTAACTTACTCGAAGTAACACTATCACTCATATTCTGTGATAACTTGCACTATTTGGGCTGGGCCAACCTTCTTGATGACATCTTTAATGTGGTTGCAGATCCACTCTGCAACATGTGATTTTGATGGACCAGATCCTTTAATGGCACTTAAATTAGTGCCCATACCACACTAGAGCAGAACATTTGATGGCTCAGCAAAGTAATGTATCACTTCAACCATCCATATTTCTAGGCTGCATCTGCATGTGACCGTGGGCTGTGGATGAGCTCCAACTCACTTGTCACTAGGGACATCTTTGTCAATAATCCCTCAAAGAGTCTCCTATTTTTGTGGAGAGTAGGACTCTAGAATTGCAATTTGATGCTACATCTTTCAAATGTAGGTGAGCAGACACACTTTGAAAGTAGCGGTGATGGTCAACAGTGACTGCAAGTCTTTTATGCTATATTTTAGCCACTGGGCAAGGTATCATTCCTTTGACGGGGTTGATCATGATCAGATGGTCTAGTTGACTCAACCCTTTTAGCAAATGAAGGAGAATTAACATGATAAGGAAACCCAACATTGAACCATGCTATCCCTTATAACCTTCATCCATAGGGCCAACAGAAGTTCTAGTGCCTTCAAAAGTTGCATGTTCCAGTCGAGCACCATGTGTACTATTATTACTCACGTCCTCAAAAGTCTTAGTTGGACTGTACTCAACATTGACGAGAAAAACTACTGTTCATCCTCTAATGTCATGCCAAGTTTGAACAACCTTTCACTTGGTCTAGTGTATGCTCACTCATGGTATTTCTACTTGAATCTCTTGGAATTTCTGTTAAAGTCTAGTTAGTAGTTTGTGTTGTTATGAAACAATATCTGCATGAAAAGAGAAAAAATTACGACGTTCTCAAAATTTGGTTATTGGCTCGAATGTACTAGTCCTAATATTAAAATGCCAATTGGTTACAGTGGATGTAGAAGTTTGCAAGATGATGATCTAGAATGCTATATTCTGCTGCTGTGTTAAACAATAGGGAGTCTTCGATGCATTAGGTTGAGGTATTTCTAGCTTGTGAAAATGCAGAATGATTTTATTGTCGGCACTAGGATTCTTTGCTTCTTTAGATGATTTAAATTTGAAGTAGTACATCCAATGTTTCTTTGATTTAGTGATCAACCTACTTTTTAAAGAAAAGCTTCTCAAGTCTTCCTATAAACATAGATTTTTTTCTAAAATGGAGTCTTTCATGCTGCCATCTTTGTTTGCAGGATGATGATGATGCACCAGATAGGGATGAGGTATGATATGCTACAACTGTTGTTTTTATACATGATGTCAATTTGCCTAATGCTAGCCTTCAAGTCAACTCTCTCAAGTGTGGTTAGTGGTCTTCATATCATATCACGAGATTTGGAGTATATGGCACGTTCTATTATGTCACTGCTCAATTTGAGCGTGGATTCTTTGAAGAGTTGTTGGTGTTAGGTCCTTTGAACATGAAAACTTTTCCCCAAGTATCAAGTTAACAATCAAACATGTTCCAAACATTTGTAAAAGTCATCCAACCTTTCGGAAACATTTTTGACTTGGAAAGGTCAAAATATGGAAAATGTTAACATGATACTAGGGAACATGTTTAGGGGCCATTAGTAGTCAAACAATATAGATAAATCAGGTCATAGACTCCTGTTTTGTACCTTGAAAATCTCGACAAAGCCTCTCAACAAAGAGAAATTTGAATATTTCCAATCTCAAATGGGCATTTGTAAAGATAAACTTTTCAATAAAGAGGAGCAATGGAATAAGTAATGCTAAGTTTGAATATTCAAGTTGACAGCCCATTAAAATATATATATGTTTGCCAGGTCGGAACCCATGTTCCAGAAATTGTGGCTCCTAGATCGTCTCAACAAGGAGTACCATTTGCATGACTTCTTGGACGGTTTTGTTTCTGGGTTTGGCCATCGTATCATTAGGGGTTTTTTTCTCCCTCTGGACCGGGGGACCTCTACCTACCAGAGGTTTATATATATATATATAATCAGACATGAGGGTCCGGGCCGTTTTGCCCACGTCCGGTGTCCGACCCCTGGACGCAGGGTCAGACGCGTCCTTTTTCTAAATTTTTTTTAAATTTTTTTTAAGGCTGGATGCGTCCAGTGTCCGGACGCGGACACGTCCGGTGCCCAGAACGCGTCCGGGCCCTGGACGCGTATTTTTAAATTTAAAAAAAAAAAAACCAAAACCCGCGGGCCCCCTGCAGACAGTCCGCAGAAGCAGAGTGGGCGGAATAGGGAGAGAGAGAGAGAGAGAGAGAGAGAGAGAGAGAGAGAGAGAGAGAGAGAGAGAGAGAGAGAGAGAGAGAGAGAGAGAGAGATGGTGTGTGTGAAAATTGTGTGTGTGTGTGTGTGTGAAAAGATTATGTTGATTTGTGTGCATTCAGTTGTGTGTGTGTGGTGATCTGTGTGTGAGAGAGAGAGAGGAAGAGACAGAGAGTGTGAGGGACGGAGAGAGAGAGGATTTGTGTGTGTGCACTCTGTGTGTGTGTGAGAGTTCAGGATTTAGGTTTAAGGGTGCTTGGGTTTGGGGTTTAGGGTTTAGGGCGGGAGAGAGCTTGGATTTTCGTGCTTTTGTGTGTCTATGAGAGAGAGAGAGAGAGAGAGAGAGAGAGAGAGAGAGAGAGAGAGAGAGAGAGAGAGAGAGAGAGAGAGAGAGAGACCAGCACATCTGCATCTCATTCAAAACATATGCATCATGTTCAACCATTTAACATAAAACCCTAAACCCGACACCCCAACAAATGGCACAGTTAACATAACACCCCAAACCCTAACAGATCATCCTAATCCCACAACCCCACAACCATAATCATCAAAACAAGCCACAAGCATAATCATCACAACCACATCCATAAACATCATCAACCCCACCCATGTCCTCATTGTGTCATAGGCATTCCACCACATGTATGTGCAGATTCAACATCAAAGCTGCACTTGTGCAGCATACACTTAAACCTGCGTAGAATGTACTAATGGTCCAGGAATACAGTCCACTGGTTCGTGGAGCGGGTACGTACCCAAGGGACCGAGCCTGGCCCGATTCGGGCATCGTCCGGTCGAAATGGCCGTTCGACGGGTTAGAAACGCAATTAGGTCAGTCCAAATGGACTAGTTTTGCAGCTATCCGTCCGACGGTCCCGTTTCTCCAAACGGGATCTGTTTCACGTGTCGTCCGTTTCGGCCAGCGGGGAACCTCGATAGGAACCTGTGGGAGCAGATGGGACGAGGACCGGACGGACGGCAGGCCCAGTACGTCCTTCCGAAGTTTAGGGTCAAAATAGGTCTTCGGGAACACTTTCCCGGGCTGGGACTTGAAAACATTCGGAATTGACAAAATGGTCCAAGAAAACAATCAAACGATTCGTGGCCCCGATACAATCTCAAGGGGCCGAGCCTGGCTCGATTCGGGTGTCGTTCGATCGAAATGGTCATTCGACGGGACATAAACGCAATAAGGTCATGTGAAATGGACTAGTTTTGCAGGTTTCTGTCCGATGGCCCCATTTCTTCAAACGGGATCCGTTTCGGGTTTAGGGTTGTCGACAACCTCGCCAAAAACCTGTGGGACGCAGACAGGACGAGGAATGGACGGACGACCTGTACCTAGCATGTCTCTTACGATCACATATGCTCCCAGTAAGTGTGTTTTCGCTCAGGGAGTGGAAGGCCAAGTCTTGAAGAGGTCTTACCCTGCCATTGGGGGGCGTTGCCCCCCAAACCCCCCACCAGACCCCCCGTTTCTCGGGGGGCTACCGCCCCCCGAACCCCCTGAGCATTTATTGAAAACCAGAGCAAATAACTACCAAATAGCTATTGAAAATAAGATCTGTTTGTGCCCCATCTACTGCACTTCTGAGAGGCAAAATGCTCGTTTGACCATTGATCCCCTAAAAAAATTTCAGCCATAAGTTATTTTTGCAATTTTTTTTTTTTTTTTTTTTTTGCGATTTTGGGAGGAGAAACGCGGTTCCAGAAACGTCTCCTCCCAGAAACGCGATTCTGTGCAACTATGCCCTAAATCTAGGTAGTTTCTACAGTTTGTTATGACTTTAGACGGTTCAGTATGGCTCCCTATCAATGCATGTCTGGGGCGCCCTTTAGGCCTAACTGGAGGTGAAAATGGCTCCGCCTGTGTCTCTGCATCGGGGTCCACTAGCAACTGCTGCATGTCGAAATCCCATGGATCATCTCCCTCACCCCCCCCCCAAAAAAAAAAACTCCTGCTCATCCACCCACTCCTCGAAGTCAACTGGGAACTCTCTCCCCCCGTCCTATGCATCCTCCTCATGCCTCACCCGCTGCCTCCTCTCAACTGCTCTCCCCTAGCATCGTGCAAAGCAGGCCTTGACATCCATATGTCTATGTAGCTCTTGAAGGATCTCCTAGTTGGCATGGGCCCGTGTTTGGGGTGCTCGTGGAATGGTGACATCCGTGTCGAGCATGCAGGAGTCAGGGTTCACCTGCAACCATGACAGATGTTGAGTCACCATACAAGTTTCATTGTAGAGCCTATAAATTTATAAAATACCAAAAGACTAGCAATGACGAGAAGCATATGTAAGGCAAGCAAGGGTGGGGCAAACAAACCTCAAGCAGGCCTTCGTCTTTTCCGTATCGTCGTAGCCTGTGGAACTGTCAAACAAGGAGTCTAAATGTGGAGGTCTTCTAGAGAGGTGATGGAGAGCGGGGAATGAACTCACGCCAGAAAGCGCCTGAGGAAGAACTGAAAAGTGGTAGTAGTGAAGCGTGATGTAGGCTAGTGAGAAGCACATGAAGACCTGGTAGCACTGGATCTAGCGGAAGCATGTGAAACTCTCTGTGTCTTCGATCTTCGAACGGGGACTTCAAAATCCTCAATGGAAATATCCTCTCTGTCTCGCTTCTGGAAGACGTGGGTAATATGAGCCTGACTGTGATCCATATCTGAGAGTGTGGGTAGCAGTGAAGCTCGTAGAGTATACATCTCTCTCAATAGAAGACCTGCACATCTAGGGTCTGGATACTCGAGGAAAAGGATCTCAGCGTGAGAGGAGCATCTCTTTATAAACAATGGTATCGCCCTCTGATCTCATGATATACTGGACAATGAAAGATGAAATGAAACTCATCCTCCACCTCCTGAAGAGAGCAAAGCTGACCTATCCTCTGAAGTCTAGGAGTGTCCGTGTATCTACCTGTCTCGATAGCAAGCTGGTGAGAAGAGACTCGAAGCTGTCCCATACGGTATCTCAGACTAAAAGATAGCGGCTGAGTAAGATATGCTGGAAGGATAGGAATGCCCGTAGCATCCAGCTGTAATAGAAGTGTGTCGTAAAAATGTATCTTGACCCTATCAGGATCAGGTTGTGACCATATAGTGCGTATGTGGCCGATAAATCTGCTGTCTGATATAAGCATGGGTCCTGCTTAGAAGATCAAGTGCAGATAACCCCCAAGTTTGAAGAAGGGCTGAGACGCTGCTATACCAAGACTGCTTGGCTTCCTGTCCAGCAATGGTACAGGATGAAGTGAGAGCAGCAACAACGTATCTGGAAGTATCTAAATCTGATACCTTGTGAAGAAAGGTAATGATCTGAAACATAGCACCGATAACCAAGGGAGGGGAAGCAAACTCCGCTAGTATTATATCATGTGGCATCGAGGGCTTAGCCCGGATCATTTTGCTGAGCATGAGAATCTGGATATGAGTAAGCGTGATAAATCAGGGCACCAAGTCTCAGCAGAGTATAAAACAACTGGGGAGATAGTAGCAGAAAATAGTAAGCATCTGTAGTAGGGTCCTGCACATAGTATGTGGAGCAGAATCTCTCCATATGAACAAGAGCGATATGCCCCTTACGGAGCCTGGTGAGGGCTGCTGGTTGAAATGTGAGTAGTGGACCAAAGAAAAGTACTCCCAAATAGGTGTAAGAGGTCACGATCTCAATCGGCAGCCCGTCATAGTAGAATACCACATCTCTCATGTGCTGTCTATTACTGTTGAACACCATAATCTTGGTCTTCTTAGTGTTAACCCTCAATCCCCAAATCTGACAAAAGTGATGTAAAGCAGAAAGGTGTCTCTGTAAACCAGCTGCAGAGGATGAGAGAAGAACCACATCATCAGCATATAAGAGAATGGGGATAATAATGTCCGCTAAGGGACAGCCCTCTCCACCTTCCTCGCGAATAATCCGCTCGAGATCATCAATATATAGTGCAAAGAGAGTGGGTGATAAGGGACAGCCCTGCTTCACTCCAATGGTAGAATGTATCAGCGGGGACCAACCACTACCATCTCTGAAACGCGCCAAAACTCACTCAGGAATAGTCTCCTCTGTAAAGCCAAGTGAAGTTAACCTCTGGAAAAGGAGATGTCTCGGAACAGAGTCAAAAGCTTTGTGAAAGTCCACAAAGAAGCAATAAACTCTCTGTTTCCGATGTCGTGCCTCCTCAATAATGCATCTCAAAATGAAGATCTGATATGAGGTAGAGTATCCCGGTCTGGAACCTAGCCTGACCCATAGCGTGTAACTCCTCAGTCTCAACAAAAGATCCAGTAACCTTCTGTAATATAGAACCATAAATCTTAGCCAGAGTGTGACCAATCATGATGGTGCGGTAGTTTTCTACACTCATGGGATCACCTGCCTTGAGGATGGGATGAAGGATATTAGTACACCCTGTCGTGGGAAAACCAGAAGTCACAACTGTGTTAAAAATGTGAGCAATGTAGGGAGAGATAAGGTGTGCTACAGGCTTTAGGAAGTCTACGTTTAAAGAGTCATAATCAGTGGCTTTATGAAGTTTGGCATGTTCGAGCAATGGGTAGGTCGTGGTGAGAGTAAGGTAGGAGGAGAGTCCATGGTAAAAAGGTTTGTGGCATATTCGATCCAGGATTCGATGGCTATGGGGGCTAATGTCGAAGAGTGTCTGGTGAAGTGCTTCCAGAAAAAGGAGGAAGGGGGATCTAAAGAGTCGATCAATCTTTGGCAAAGCGATTGTAGGTACGTTATTATAAAGTCCTCAAACCAAGGATCCTATTCTAAGCATGCCAATCACAAGCAACACAAGGGAACCTGATGGTGGACAAACCAACCCAACCAAACCTAGATCGAACGGATCTAGCCCCCAAGCTATGGATCAATCACAAAGAGGAGTATGGCATCACACCAGCAGCATCCTGCCACTGGTCATGCTATCAAACATACACTAGTGAGAGCCCAGCAGGTATACTTATACCCTCCAAGGCCCATGCACCACTAGTAGTGCACTGTGACACCTCACTGGACGCCTCTGCAGCCTATCTGGGCCACGTCATCCAGTTCCCCAATGACTCACTGATAGACCCATACAAATCCACCATCAAGTGTTTAGGCCTACAACCATTAATTATGACCATGTACACATAAGGGCCCCAATTCCCTTATAGTCACAATTAACTAACGGGTTGTTGGTCTACTGATCCCTAGCGTGGACACGCTACCCGAGACCAGTCATGGGCATGACATTCTTCCTCCCTTGTTCAAGTTCTATCCTCAGAACTTAAAACTGGGAAAGTTCCTCCTTAAGCTTCCTTCCAGTTACCAAGAATCGTCATCCTCTGTACATCCCTTCCACCGAACTAGATGCTTGGTAACTATACGATTTTACAATCTTTTAGTTCTTGTATCCAAGATCTTTCCGGGTTCAAGCGAAGACACACCCGATGATTCATCCAACAGGTCCAATCGATCTCCAGATCCAAGATGCTCTCCTTCACGTAGACTCTTTCAGAGACGGCTTACGTGAAATACGGGATGCACTTAAGATCCATCCGGGAGTTCCGATTGGTAAGCTAAGGACCCGATCTTTTTAAGATCTAATGCGGTCCTCTAAATATTAGGGGACAATTAATAATGCTTGCCGGTACCCACGCCCCACTTGGGAGTCTCTCGGTGATCTTTTTAGACTTGCATAATGTCGGTCCCCATCCTGGGTACCCTAGACATTCTCACGTGCAATCCGTAGCATTTCCTGCATATCATGTAGGAAATCCACTACTTTCTGAAACTTGAACGCCCGAGTCTTTACCGCAATGGGTGATATAGGCTTAAAACTATACGTAAGCATGCACGAGCTATAACCGATAGCCAAATGCTTACTATAACTCAATCTCCATCAAGGATAACTTCCTTTCCGAGGGGATTGTTAAGAAAATATGAATACATATCTTAACTAATTTCCTGATCATGTAGGTAATTCTTCTTTTAACCGATCAAGTATAACTAGAATCTGAACTATGATTAGTTAATCATAATTCATCGGATTCTTGTCCTATACTCAATAAAAGAAGACAACTAGAAGAACTTTAGGTTCAGAGTCATCTCTATTTTAGCAAATACGGCCGACCAAAAGTAACCAATGAATTTCGAATCGCGAATGTTCATAATGCCACTTTGGTAATCGATAAAGCCAAAACAGATACTCGAATTATAACTTGGTCTTTACCCAAATAAACATAGTCGATTTGGTAAGATGGTCAGTCATTACCAAAATTCCACTATCTTATTTATTCATCCGGGGTAATCTACCGTGAACACAATCTCCTCCTATGGATTAGGTATATCTTAGAATCTGAGTTATGATTCACCAATCTCAATTCTCCAGATTCCTGAGACCATACCATATCATAAGAGTGCAATACAATTCTTAATAGCCACATGAGCTGTACACAAAGTTCTTTCCATCTGGAAAGTTCCAGACTTCTACAACTCACACACGGTGCCAATATAAGGATTGTAATCTAAAACTAATCTAGAATAACTTAAGATTCATCGGAACCTCATTATGTGAAGTTCTAACTTTTGTCAAACAACTATCCAACTCTCCTGAGTCTTCCAGGATAGCAATCCATCCATTCCAAACGGGAAAAGATAAGGCTCAAAAGTTCTCGTGTATTCTATGCACACCCATCAGTAAATGAATCCAAAATGACTCATAAATGATGTGACTTATAAGCAATACCTTTCAACAATAATATCCATAAGTAAGATTACTATTGTTGATTTTCCACAACTAGCTCAGAAGTAACGCTCCTGACTCGGTTAGTTGTATTGGATTTAGAAAATATTTAAATGTCTCGGTGTGGTACCAAAACACCACATTTAATCTGATTCTAAATCATTTCTAGGTCAAATAAGCAATTCTCAATGAGAAATTACTAACCCAGCGAGAAATTGTCTTAAACACAATTCTCATCAATATGCCTATGTATCAACAACTAGTTTATGCATGCAAATAAACTTAGTTTCCGAAATACTTTGTAGATCCACAGGATTAGTAGTTTGTACAAAAGGTTTTAATGATCCTACAAAGATTCACTACATGCCATATCTCTACAGATGACTCCTGATCTGTACACAACACTTTCATAACCGAGAATCCTGTAACTTGGTTATCCTCTAAGAGAGAATATTTCTCAAAGATTGCTATTTCACATCCAAAATCTCTACCGGAGACTACTCAAAAGAATATATTGCTGGCATGAATTTCCTTCCTTGCATCAACCCACAGATCTCAGTCCAAACTAAGATCAAGTTGACTCTATCCAGCAAGGAACAGGTTTCAACAAACCTCCATCTTGCAATAGAATTCCAAGTTCTGACACAAATCAATCGGACTTGTTATCAGCCACTTTTCTACCGCAAGAAAGCTTTACGAAATTCTACTAGGAATCCAACTTAAGTCACCGGTTTCACAGGTAGAACCTACTAACATGAAGAAGTCACTACCGAGAAACAACAATACTGACAATATTTGCTTTTTTCCCCTGGGACGCTGAGTAAGCTAGAAATAGCTCTCCCCAACAATTTATCCAGTCTTCTACAACTTCTAGGCTTTTAACTTTTTATGACCGAAAACAAATTTCTGGTTCGCCCCCTAAGTTGTAAGAGTTAACAACTTATACTTGATTAAAAGAGATTTTGCATTTGTTTATTACACTGTTACTGTCCAGATGAAGTTCAAAAAACCGCTTTGCATGAAGTTTGTATGAGCTTGTCAAAACTGAGGGTGTCATCACTAACGAGTGATGCCGGGTGAATTTCAATAGGAAACAAAAGTTCAGCCATGCATAAATCATCTTTTTTATGCACAATTCACCTTCTACTGCTGTTTTTGCAGTAAGGATTGCTTTAGGTCCTTTTGAAACTTACTTATCCTTTAGTTTGTTACCACAAATGCATAAGCAATAAATTCTTTACAGTTTAGCATGCCCAGATTACATTATAGCTGAGAAACAGGGTAGATGCTGCCCAATTTCTCCCTGAACTAAGAATTTGCAGGTCTGTCCATTCTGTACACAGAATAGGCTTCACAATGACCCAAACCATCTCAATAATGGCCTTACTGGCTCATTAACCTGCAAACCATCGTTAGTTTGCTGAGAAACGCAATAAAACCCTGCAACTCCGTAAAGAATCATCATGCAAAATCTGTAAATAATCCACCAACACTCACAACAAGTGGCTAGTCCATTTTTGCTTCAACTCTTGCCTCTCTTGCCGATTTTAAAGCAAAACCAAATCCACACACAGCAAAAAACAGGAAACAAATCCTAAAACCACAGTTATGTAAGAACCAAAAAACCGAAAAAAACCATCATTACCTCTAATTGATCCCGTTGCTAACAGAAAAGTGTTCCTAATGAAGCAACCGGTAACATATGTGGATCCAAAAAATCGAACCTTACTTCACTAACCACAGATTTGAAGTGCTTGAAAGCCAAATCGATTCAATACCCGGTAGTATACATACCACCAACCGGTTGTACCTCAAAAAAGTGATTTTCGGGAAAAGGCACTCGAATTTTCCCCACTTGTTACTTACTCCATTAATCTTCTCAAAGAATGTCGAGATTCCGTATCACACAACAGAAAAATCCCCACACAATTTGAGATTTCTCTTGAACACAAATCAATGGCAAAAACGTGCTCAGAATTGGCTCTGATACCAACATAAAGTTCTCAAACCAAGGATCCTATTCTAAGCATGCCAATCACAAGCAACACAAGGGAACCTGATGGTGGACAAACCAACCCAACCAAACCTAGATCGAACGGATCTAGCCTCCAAGCTATGGATCAATCACAAAGAGGAGTATGGCATCACACCAGCAGCATCCTGCCACTGGTCATGCTATCAACCATACACTAGTGAGAGCCCAACAGGTATACTTATACCCTCCAAGGCCCATGCACCACTAGTAGTGCACTGTGACACCTCACTGGACACCTCTGCAGCCTATCTGGGCCACGTCATCCAGTTCCCCAATGACTCACTGATAGACCCATACAAATCCACCATCAAGTGTTTAGGCCTACAACCATTAATTATGACCATGTACACATAAGGGCCCCAATTCCCTTATAGTCACAATTAACTTACGGGTTGTTGGTCTACTGATCCCTAGCGTGGACACGCTACCCGAGACCAGTCATGGGCATGACAGTTATCTTCTTTGTTATGGTGGTTCTATGGTATTCTTTTTGGCGGTGTTTGAGTATTCCAGGAGAGTGAACCTGGCAGATACCACATGTTTGTGAAGAGAGCGGCATTTTGCATCATACCATCGGTTGTGAACACGTCTATGAGATGGTATCGTCTTGGTGGGGAAAGATGAGGATGCAGCAGTTAAAAGGGATGTAGAGAGAAAAGTGGCTTGTTGGTCAACTGATGCCGTGAACGGGAAGTTAGTAAGCAGTTGGGACAAGGTTGTGATGTAACTTGTAAGTCCAGAGTGGGTAAAAGGGACACGTTTACGAGTGGAAGAGGAGCATGGAACATTCGAAGACAAGGTTATGTGACCAAGTGAGAGGTGTAAGAGTGAGTGATCAAAAATGGTAGGAGGTGTAATGGAGAAATCAGAGATGTGAGGGATCAAGGCACGTGATCCAATAAAGTAGTCAACTACACTATGTCCTCCACCATGAGGATAACATGTACATGCTGATGAGGCCATTCAAAATGGCAAGAGCGTGTGTCTGTACAAGAGTGATCAACTGCTCTCCAAAAGATGTAGCTGGAGTGTATGCATCCTGTGATACCCGATCTAGTCCCATATCCAAAGGGTGAAGCCTGAGAAAGTCAGTATCTGCGTGAAATTCCGTCTGTCTGGAGCTTGTGCGGGCGTTGAGAAAAGATAGCAATATCATCTGAGAGTGCCTGAAATGGGTCCCCACCAAATTCAGCAAACGCCGAAGTCTGTGGAGCGAAATAGCATACAAACATAAATAAATATCCTGAGGTAATCCCAATAGTGACCCAATAATGTGTAGCTAGATATAGCGAGCGTAAGGATCTTGTTTAACCATCTTAACTGCGGTGTCTCTGTATAAACAAGCCACTCCGCCAGATCCTCGACAAGTTTTCCCCTCACAAATGGGCACACAGAATGCCAAGAGTAATCCTATATATGTGGGAGAGGATGATGTAAGGATTCATGGGTTTCAACCAACAACAAAATGTCACATTTGCTAATAAAATCAGCAAAATCTCCTGCCGATGATGATGACAAAAAACCATTGCAATTTCAGAAGCCAAGTCTCAAAGTGGTAGGGGATCTCGGGCAGCTTCTATACCCGGGAGCCCCGAGTTCCTATTGTGAAGGAGGTCGAAATATCTCGGTTTGCCGTCGATAAAAACAACCCTTTGTCCTTTTTCTTTTGCTTCGTGGATAATCTTTTTTCTTACCAACCATTGAGTGTTTGTTAAATCATCATCCAAATAAATGAAGGTGCCGTTAAGCTTTGCCCGAAGCCGAAGGCTGCAATGCGTTGTTGAAGAGAATGAAATTTGATAAATAGAACATTGTCATCAAACTTACTTCTCCATGCAGTATCGAAACCATCAGCAACATGAGATAACTTGGAAACGAGTAAGTCCGTAGGTAGCATTATCTATGGTTGTTCTCCATGCTGAATCTAAATCTCTATTGTGATGCCCAAGTGTACTTTCAAGAAAACCGTTTGCTTCTTCAAGAGCATTTCGAGAGTTTGCGATGCCCCGTACTCGAATATTGTATGCCTTTATTATTGTCCTTGAAATACCCCAAGGTACAAAGGACTAATAAACAGGTACATGTCAAGAATGCACGGTGGGAGCATGAAAGCTCTACCACCTAAAAGAAACAAGACTACACAAAAAAGTAGGAAATAGTGACTGGCACAAGTAGAGTCATGGTACAGTAGATGTTTCTCTGTCTGTAAAATAATGATGTATAGTATGCTGTGACACTGTCACTGATCGAACTGTGGATCTCTGTCTCTGAGTGGATGGTCGGTGTTGTCTCTGCTGCCGTGAAGCTGTAGGTATGACCTGTGGACTGGCTGTCTCTCTGGTCGTCTACACTGTCTCTGCTGTCTATGTATGGAAGCACCTCTACATCATGTGTATCACACATACTACAAATCTGAGCATCTCTCGGAGTGCCACTATACCTGCCAGTCTCAATGGCTAGCTGATGATAGGTACCCGAAACCCAGTTAGCAACTTATGCTTGGGTACTGATGAGACATAAGCAATGCTATTTTGCTAAGATTTTTTGTTTATTGAATTTTTTTATTGTTGTTTGACTTAGATCCTTTGACTTTTTGAGTTGCTCATATATTGTTTCTAAGGTTTACCTTATGACATCACTGACTTCTCTATATAAATTTGTGAAATTGGATATATTCTAATTTCACAAATAAATATATAGGATACCCGAAACTGACCCATCACTGCTCGCAGTCTATGTGAGATACTCTCCACTAGATATCCGGGTACTATAGAATACCCAGCGGGATTCCGGGATAGAAAATGTGCCTGATAAAACTTAGTCTTCACCCTAGACGAACACTCCCAAGTGCTCTGAAGATATGCCCTGTACAGGTGGCCTCGGACATATGGATGAGTACCAGCTGGTAGATCAATAATATGAATACCCAATGTGGAGAGCAGACGACAGGCCTGGGAATACCACGAGAAGGAGTGTCCCTTAGAATGTAAGTGTTGGGATGATGACAAAGCTGTTGCAGCATAGTGTGTGCCTCCACCCTAAAGATCCTCCAGTCGCTGTATGAATGTGACAATATGGAACAATGCCTCTAGCTAGAGGGCTTAGCCCGTATCATCCGAGATAGCATATGAATCTGAAGTTGTGAGATGCATGCCCACTCGATGGCCGTCAGGCCAGTGCTCCATGTCTCTGATGTTTACAGGGCTGAGGGAGTCTGCACTTACTAGTCGCATCCCTAATGTGTGAGCTGAAACATAGTCTCTCCAAATCTACCAATGATGCATAGCCCTTCCGTAACCGGGAAACTATCGCCTGCCGCATGCTAAAAGTGGGGCCAGAAAATACCACGTCTAGTTTTGTGTAGGAGTCGACTACCTCAAGTGGATGTCCATCCCATAGAAGCTCCTGCCACATCATGAAAAATTTGGAGGTGTTAAACACCATAACTTTGGTATTGGCCACATTCACTGACAGTCCCCATTGTATACAAAAGGAGTGAATCGCATCCAAATGCCGTTGCAGGCCTTCCCTCGCCCTCGAAAGCAAAACCACGTCCTCAACATATAATAGGATAGCAATAACGAGGTCACCCAATGTACATCCCTCTCCTCCATATCTTGGTATAATTTTCTCCCTGAATGTTCACTTTTTTATTCCCTATGGATGCACCACTATTGCCAGCGCTTGAACCTGTGCCAATAGAACCTAGCTGCCCACCAGTTTGTAGCCTAGGCCCAAGTCGCTGTTCCTCGTCCTCCATATGTGCTTAGTAGGCGCTCTCGCTCAGGTGCAAGAATTGCCATACATGGGGCAATGCCCATCGTCTGCCCATTTGGTCTGGTCAAACCAAGGAAATGTGATATGATCCTTGTTGCTGTGCTAAAAAAGGTACCATCGCAAAACAAGCAACGCCATCTGTGTGCACCTGAATCTGTAAAACCTACGGTGTCTCCTTTCAAGAGATCAACCTTTGCCCACACACATCTTCCCACGATAGGCATGGTAGAAACCCTCGAGACCCTATAAAAAGTTCAAAAACTCAATGCAAAGTGTACTCTCACATTTGCACCACATACTTGAAATGTACTCTTGTGTCTTATATGGCTTTTGGCATGAAAAGACATTATTACAGCCAGCCCTACACCCAATTCTAGCAACAAGATTCACTCAAAATGATGCACTGTAGCCTCTATACAAAGTAAAGAAAAAAAAGGGTGAAGAAAAGCTTCAAGAAGCTGTTTTACTTGCAATTCTCCACATACTCACTTTTACCCTCTTCTATGTGCTACAATCACGTTCTACACATCATGGCCTTCACATAGAGTGCTCACACTTCTTCTTTGACCTCCTATTGCTCTCTCACAACCTCAAAAAACTCCAAAACAAGAGGATCGAAAAAAAGAATCGTGAATCGCTAGTCGCTGCAATGGCGTTTCGTGAATCACAAATCTATTTGAAACGTCTTAATTTTTTTTGCTTTTGTACAAAATAAAATGGAGTTGTGCACCCATCTCTGTCAGTCCAAAGCAAGCATGTGCTACGGTTTAGTAGGGTTTGATGTGGTTCAGTATGGTTTGTTGTGGTTTAGTAGGGTTTGATGTGGTTTATTAGGGTTTGCTACGGTTCAATAAGGTTCACAGTGTTTGAATAAGATTTAATGTGTATGGTTCTTTACGTGTTAGGTTTTGATGTCAGTTGGGCCATGAGTTTTGCATTTAGGTTTACGCAAGCTTATGCTAGGGTCAAGTTTATGCAATTCATTTTATGTGAATGAGATCTCATCTAACTGTCAGTAATTGGACCTGAAACTATTGGAAACCCACCTGTTTAATCTTAATTCTTTATTTTTCCTGTTTCGACTGTTACCTATATTGCATGTATTTAGAATATTTTTTTTTAAGAAATCGCAATTCGCGAATTTTTGGATGATTCGCAAGTCGCGATTCGGATTGTGATCCCATTCGCAATTTACTAATCGCCCATGCATCTTTAAATTATAGTATTACTATAGATATATATTATTTGTATGTATCTATATAAACATTTATTCAGGTTTGTGAATTATGGTATATAAATTTGTGTAAATGTTTGGCAGTCCTAGTTAATAGTTGCGGGACCTAATAGGTGCACCCATGTTGACATATATGAACTTTGTATTGTTTGAGGACAGTGCAGATTGTAACGGGTAACAGAAGTCATGCATGTCTTTCTCTCTCTGGGTCTTTGGAGGACCTTCGTGATGAATGATGATGCATATAATAGTAGAGTCTGCTGCTATGCTCTCTAATTTGTGACAATAACCAAAAACAAAGTAGTCTCTGGTTTGCAGCAAAGTTGTTAATTTTGTGTGTTTAAGTGATATTTTGTTGTATTCTGGTAGAATTTGGTGTTTGTGTCATAGCGAGTATATTTGGTCAGCCTTTTCATGGTTCATCGTCTTGTAACACTTCTTATACAACTTATTTGAGCCCTGTCTATTGTTTTTTTTGAAGGTAGAGGCTTCTTAGGATTTTCTTTTTCTCACTGGGGTGGGGACCATGTATTGAAGCAACTTTCAATGTCTTTTTTTGATGCAATCTTCAAGACAACTTTGCTGGTCCTAAATATCCATAAAAAATTGAAGTACTCAGGCTGTAGGTTAGGGGTTTCCAAACTTGTCCTTTTAGTAGTTTAACTGCTTGCACGAATTACAACTCTGGTGTAGAGATGTAGACATTAACGGTTTTGTTCTTCCAAAGCCTGTGGTAATGTAAATTCTTAGCATTTACTGTTAGGTTCTTGGTTGTGAGCTTGGCTGCTGTAAGTATAAGGAAGACTCAGATTTACATCTCCTAACATTCTTTGAGGAAATTAGTTGTTCCTTATCTTTGAGCTGTTCTAGGTATTGATTCTTTGTACTTCTGATACTAGGATTTAAAGCCACGGTTTCATCAATCGCGACTACACGGTGCTGTTGATGGTGGGGAAGAAGATGAGGTATGGTATCTTATTAGTTTAGTTTTCAAAAATAATATGGTACCAGTACTCCATGGCAAGCCATTTTTTTGTGTCTCTCATTAAGAGTCTGTATTTTTCTGTTTGTAGCATTTCCGCTTTGCCATTGGATTAGTATAAGCTGGTTGTGGACATTCTTTCTTCGCTATGAAAGTATGACATATTTACTCATATTGCAGGATGGAGATGAGATTGTGAATTCTTGGAACCTGCGTAAGTGCAGTGCAGCTGGTTTGGATAATTTATCAATATTTTACGGCGATGAGATTCTTCCATTCCTGATGCCTTTAGTGCAGGTTTGGCTTATATATTTTGCTGCTCTCTACTTTTGTTTGGAGAAAGACACAACTTAGGCTAGTGGATCTCATTTTTGCTGAAATGTTTATATATCAAATCATGCCTTTTTCGGTCCTGAACAGAAAGAGAGCATAAGTGAGGGGAGGGACATAAAGTTCTGATACATAACAGAGTTGATGGGAGGAATTGTTGCAAGGCAGCTTGTATGCACATCACAAATGAATCAGAATGTCGAAAACACAAGTTTTGGACTTCAGCAATCAAATGAATCAAGAATTGCGAAGTACAAGGACTTTTACTTTCTAATATCTAGGCAGCTTATGGAGAATGGAGCTGGGTCTCAATGTGATCTTGACACACAAATTACGTGGGGCTAACCAGTTGGTTGTTAATGACTATGACCTATCAATAAACTGATGTTTCCAGGAAATTCATTTGAAATCTGTGACTTAAATGTTGTGTCTTAAAAAGAAACAAATCAACAAAACAATGTTTAATAAAACCGAAAAGAACTCAAAGCTTAATGACGTAATTCAGCATTCAATCACAAACGCATTCATTCACGAGACTTGCTGAGGGGTCAAGATGGGGACCCCCCCCCCCCCCCCCCAAAGGATATCTTATAAATTATGCAAGATCAAATGGCCCAAGGCCAAATACATATACAGTGGTTTGGGAAGAAGGATTCTTGAATCTTTACATCAATCAGATGTTAACAAATTTTGGATCTTAAAGAATCTCATACAAAGAAAAGTGGTTTCTTATGACATGCAAAAGCTTACTGATCAAGAATGGAGCACGCATAGGCATTCGACATTAGATGGCATGACATGCATGAATCAAACCTGACATGCAAGCTTCAGATCTGACATGCAAGCTTCAAATCCAACATGCAAAGTCATTAGGCTAGGGATGGTATGACTTGCAAGCTCTAGTTCCGACATGCAAGCTTCAAATCATACATGCAAGTTCCCAAATCAGACATGCAAGTTCCAAATAAAAAAGATCCAACTCCTATCTCTTGTGCAAGCTTAAAAGAGATGAAATTATGAGAGGAGCCTGGATCAAAGAGAATTAGACAGAGTTTGTTATGGACTTGTCCCCATGTTTGGAGAAGATCATGGGTTTGAGTATCTTCAATGCATTTTACGGCCACCTGCTTCCCTTTGTCTGCACTTGAAGCTTTGGCATCTTTGAGTGGACATTTGAAGAAAAGGTGTCCCTTTTCTCCACACTTGAAGCATCTTCCTTCCTTGCGATAGGCCTGCATTTGTTCTTTGGAAAGGCGTTGAGTATTTTCTTTTGGAATTTGATTTGTGGGAGGTTCCTTCCTATGACTATCCTGCAGCTCAATTCTGGTAGCATAGTATATGACTTGTTCTAAAGTATCAACTTGTACTAGATCTAAGCCACATTGTATACTTCTATGCAAACCCGCATAGAATTTACTTTTCTGTTCTTTTTTGGAAATGGAATGCAAAGTTTGAACTTTCAAAAGCAACTCCCAAAACCTCTTAACATACTCAACTACTTTCTCATTTTGCTTTTGCCTAAAGAAGTCCCAAGCAGCTAAAGTATTTTTCTTATATTCTTTTGGCAAAAATTGGGCTTTAATTTGTTTTTTAAAGCTATGCCACGTGGATGCAGCTTCGTGGTTTGATTTCATAGCTGCCCACCATAGTGATGCATACTTATCTAGATGTAACGTTGCAAATCGAATCTTGGAATGATTTGAGTATCTACTTTTCTCAAAGGAAGATAGAAGCTCACATTAGCAAAGTATTGTCTCTAAAATAGAAAGCAAGTTGGAGATCCAATTCTCGAGGATCCCCCAAATGGAGTCTATTAGCTCTAATATAAAAGAGATCTTGTAAGAAGAAGGAAATTCGAGCGGAAGGGAAATCTATTCAAAAGTAAACATACAAAGTCTTGTGTATTGGCATTTGTTTCAAGAATGAATACACAAGGCCTTCACATCAATTTCACAAAGAAAGAAAACTAGTAGACCTTGGCTCTGATACCAAACTGTGAACTTGAAGTGGAGGTCTCCTAAATTCTAAAGTCCTGACTTAACCGTTGTGTCTTAAAAAGAAACAAATCAACAAAACACCGTTGAAAAAAACCGAAAAGAACTCTAAGCTTAATGAAGTAATTCAACATTCAATCACAAAAGCATTCATTCATGAGACTTGTTGAGGGGTCAAGATGGGGACCCCCCCCCCCCGAAGGATTTTTCTTTTAAATTATGCAAGATCAAATGTCCCAAGGCCAAATACATGTACAGTGGTTTGGGAAGATGGATTCTTGAATCTTTACATCAATCAGATGTTAACAAATTTTGGATCCTAAAGAATCTCATACAAATAAAAGTGGTTTCTTATGACATGCAAAAGCTTACTGATCAAGAATGGAGCATGCATAGGCATTCGACATTAGATGGCATGACATGTATGAATCAGATCTGACATGCAAACTTCAGATCTGACATGCAAGCTTCAAATCCAACATGCAAAGTCATTAGGCTAGGGATGGTATGACTTGTAAGCTCTAGTTCCGACATGCAAGCTTCAAATCATACATGCAAGTTCCCAAATCAGACATGCAAGTTCCAAATAAAAAAGAACCAACTCCTATCTCTTGTGGCAGCTTAAAAGAGATGAAATTATGAGAGGAGCCTGCATCAAAGAGAATTAGACAGAGTTTGTTATGGACTTGTCCCCATGTTTGGAGAAGATCATGGGTTTGAGTATCTTCAATGCATTGTACGGCCACTTGCTTCCCTTTGTCTGCACTTGAAGCTTTGGCATCTTTGAGTGGACATTTGAAGAAAAGGTTTCCCTTTTTCCCACACTTGAAGCATCTTCCTTCCTTGCAATAGGCCTGCATTTGTTCTTTGGAAAGGCGTTGAGTCTTTACTTTTGGAATTTGAGTTGTGGGAGGTTCCTTCCTTTTGTTCCCGCCTCCATTTCGATTACTATCCTGCAGCTCAATTCTGGTAGCATAGTATATGACTTGTTCTAAAGTATCAGCTTGTACTAGATCTAAGCCACATTGTATACTTCTATGCAAACCCGCATAGAATTTACTTTTCTGTTCTTTTTTGGAAATGGAATGCAAAGTTTGAACTTTCAAAAGCAACTCCCAAAATCTCTTAACATACTCAACTACTTTCTCATTTTGCTTTTGCCTAAAGAAGTCCCAAGCAGCTAAAGTATCTTTCTTCTATTCTTTTGGCAAAAATTGGGCTTTAATTTGTTTTTTAAAGCTATGCCACGTGGATGCAGTTTCGTGGTTTGATTTCATAGCTGCCCACCATAGTGATGCATACTTATCTAGATGTAACGTTGCAAATCGAATCTTGGAATGATTTGAGTATCTACTTTTCTCAAAGGAAGATAGAAGCTCACATTAGCAAAGTATTGTTTCTAAAATAGAAAGCAAGTTGGAGATCCAATTCCCGAGGATCCCCCCAATGGAGTCTATTAGCTCTAATATTAAAGAGATCTTGTAAGAAGAAGGAAATTCGAGCGGAAGGGAAATCTATTCGAAAGTAAACATACAAAGTCATGTGTATTGGCATTTGTTTCAAGAATGAATACACAAGGCCTGCACATCAATTTCACAAAGAAAGAAAACTAGTAGACCTTGGCTCTGATACCAAACTGTGAATCTTGAAGTGAAGGTCTCCTAAATTCTGAAGTCCTGACTTAAACGTTGTGTCTTAAAAAGAAACAAATCAACAAAACACCGTTGAAAAAAACCGAAAAGAACTCAAAGTTTAATGAAGTAATTCAACATTCAATCACAAAAGCATTCATTCATGAGACTTGTTGAGGGGACAAGATGGGTACCCCCTCACCCCGTCCCCCTGAAGGATTTTTTTTTAAAATTATGCAAGATCAAATGGCCCAAGGCCAAATACATATACAGTGGTTTGGGAAGATGGATTCTTGAATTTTTACATCAATCAGATGTTAACAAATTTTGGATCTTAAAGAATCTCATACAAAGAAAATTGGTTTCTTATGATATGCAAAAGCTTACTGATCAAGAATGGAGCATAGTTATGAATAGAGCCACAGCTGATCTGGAACTAAGCTATGAAAGCATCACATAAGCAAGACTTAACCCTAGAAAGCAGGAAAGGGAGAGATTAAGGAGGCTAAAGAGAGAGATCAATATCATCAGCTGAATGACAAACGACACAGTTTCCCTACTTATAGCCAAGAGGAAGCCCTAAAAGGAAGCTTCTAGTGGCTAGGGCCCAATTGGGAGGGATAATAGTGCGCCCTCCAAGAAGGCCCCCACTCTCCAGTAATATGTCCAAATGGCCTAATAATGAATAATAAGGCCAAAGGCCAACCATATAGTCTGAATGTCACTAATGAATAAAAAAGGGCCCAAGGCCTGCTTATGCATAAAGTAAAGTAACTGTAAATGTAAATGGACGCGGCGAATGTAATGAGCCGAGTCCATAACTCTCCCCGACACAAAAAAAAGACCCAACTGCCGAAAAGATAACCGGATCAAGTAGCAGCAAGCCCTGGTGCATCAACAGCTAGAGGAACATCTGATGTAGAGGAATCAACAAGTGCAGCAAGAGCACGAGCCTGATTTGCAAGTAATGGTGTATGATAAAAGACATCAATAGGCTCCCATGTGGCCTCCTCAATAGGACGACCGTCCCACTGGATCAAAAACTGAATCTGCCGGCGGCGTCGACTATGGTATAGACGGACCTGTAATATAGCAGTAGGTAAAAATGGAAATAACTCTGGAGCAGTAGGAAACTCAGCATCACAAGGAGCGCCATCCTCAATAGCAGCACGTAATAAACTGACATGGAATACATCACAGGCGCGTGTGGAAGCAGGCAGCTGTAAGCGATATGTAACTGGACTAAGAACCTCCACAATGCGATAAGGCCCATAATAACGTGGTGCAAGCTTCTCAATAGAAGCATGGCCCTGGACAAAATGATGACGTGCAAACCGTAAGCGTAGATAAACCATATCTCCAAGCTGAAACTCAACATGGCGGCGGTGACGATCAACGGAGGTCTGATAACGCTGCTGAAGATGCTGTAAATGAGAACTGGCCCGGGTAATAAGCTCTCGAGCACCTGATAGAAAAGATGCAAGTGTAACAGGTGTATCCTCAGGAGGAAGAGGAATGCCAGGAAAAAGAGGTGCATAGCCATGAGATAATAAAAATGGAGAGACACATGTGCTGGTACTAACAGAGCTATTATAGCTATACTCTGCTAAACATAAATGCTGATCCCAATCCTTCCCTGACGGAGTAACAAAATGGCGTAAATAATCCTCAAGGATCCTGTTAAGGACCTCAGACTGAAGAACAGCTGCTGCTGTAGAAACTGGAGGAACTGGTACTGCCCGCTGAACACATAATAAGGCAGCACAATGAGCCTTCGGCAGGCTGCGAATAAACTGCTTCCCAATAATCAACTGGAAGTCTCCCTGAGAATCAATGCCCACAAGTGAGTGTGTAACTGCATCATGTACAAATGTCAATGTCTGCTGTGTCAAGTCCAGTGTAACGGCTCCAGGAGATGCAAACCAATCAGCACCAAGGATAAGATCATAACGCTCCATAGGGATAATGTAAAGATCTGCCTGTCCAGAGAAATCTCCAATGCGGTATGGAAAACGCTGAAACATCTGAGAACTAGGAAAAGAATGAGAACTGGCAACTGTGAGAGGCTGGGATTAGGAACAGGTGAAGCACGGATCCGACTAGTGATATAAAAGCACAACAAGAAATTCGAAAACCCAATCAATCTGAAAATAAACCGAAAAGCAAAAATCAACACTTTCCAATTGCTCAGGAAAGTGCTCTGATACCAAGTTATGAATAGAGCCACAACTGATCTAGAACTAAGCTATGAAAGCATCACATAAGCAAGACTTAACCCTAGAAAGCAAGAAAGAGAGAGATTAAGGAGGGTAAAAAGAGAGATCAATATCATCAGCTGAATGACAAATGACACAGTTTCCCTACTTATAGCCAAGAGGAAGCCCTAAAAGGAAGCTTTCAGTGGCTAGGGCCCAACTGGGAGGGATAATAGTGCGCCCTCCAAGAAGGCCCCCCCTCTCCAGTAATATGTCCAAATGGCCTTATAGTGAATAATACGGCCAAAGGCCAACCATATAGTCTGAATGTCACTAATGAATAAAAAAGGGCCCAAGGCCTGCTTATGCATAAAGTAAAGTAACTGTAAATGTAAATGGACACGGCGAATGTAATGAGCCGAGTCCATAACTAGCATGCATAGGCATTCGACATTAGATGGCATGACATGCATGAATCAAATCTGACATGCAAGCTTCAGATCTGACATGCAAGCTTCAAACCCAACATGCAAAGTCATTAGGCTAGGGATTGTATGACTTGCAAGTTCTAGTTCCGACATGCAAGCTTCAAATCATACATGCAAGTTCCCAAATCAGACATGCAAGCTTCCAATCAGACATGCAAGTTCCAAATAAAAAAGAACCAACTCCTATCTCTTGTGGCAGCTTAAAAGAGATGAAATTATGAGAGGAGCCTGCATCAAAGAGAATTAGACAGAGTTTGTTATGGACTTTTCCCCATGTTTGGAGAAGATCATGGGTTTGAGTATCTTCAATGCATTGTACGGCCACCTGCTTCCCTTTGTCTGCACTTGAAGCTTTGGCATCTTTGAGTGGACATTTGAAGAAAAGGTGTCCCTTTTCTCCACACTTGAAGCATCTTCCTTCCTTGCGATAGGCCCGCATTTGTTCTTTGGAAAGGCGTTGAGTCTTTACTTTTGGAATTCGAGTTGTGGGAGGTTCCTTCCTTTTGTTCCCGCCTCTATTTCGATTACTATCCTGCAGCTCAATTCTGGAAGCATAGTATATGACTTGTTCTAAAGTATGAGCTTGTACTAGATCTAAGCCACATTGTATACTTCTATGCAAACCCGCATAGAATTTACTTTTCTGTTTTTTTTTGGAGATGGAATGCAAAGTTTGAACTTTCAAAAGCAACTCCCAAAATCTCTTAACATACTCAACTACTTTCTCATTTTGCTTTTGCCTAAAGAAGTCCCAAGTAGCTAAAGTATCTTTCTTATATTCTTTTGGCAAAAAGTGGGCTTTAATTTGTTTTTTAAAGCTATGCCACATGGATGCAGTTTCGTGGTTTGATTTCAAAGCTGCCCACCATAGTGATGCATACTTATCTAGATGTAACGTTGCAAATCGAATCTTGGAATGATTTGTGTATCTACTTTTCTCAAAGGAAGATAGAAGCTTGCATTAGCAAAGTATTGTCTCTAAAATAGAAAGCCAATTCTCGAGGATCCCCCAAATGGAGTCTATTAGCTCTAATATTAAAGAGATCTTGTAAGAAGAAGGAAATTCGAGCAAAAGGGAAATCTATTCGAAAGTAAACATACAAAGTCCTGTGTATTGGCATTTGTTTCAAGAATGAATACACAAGGCCTTCACATCAATTTCACAAAGAAAGAAAACTAGTAGACTTTGGCTCTGATACCAAATTGTGAACTTGAAGTGAAGGTCTCCTAAATTCTAAATTCCTGATTTAAATCTTGTGTCTTAAAAAGAAACAAATCAACAAAACACCGTTGAAAAAAACCGAAAAGAACTCAAAGCTTAATGAAGTAATTCAACATTCAATCACAAAAGCATTCATTCATGAGACTTGCTGAGGGGTCAAGATGGGTACCCCCTCGTCCCCCCGAAGGATTTTTCTTTTAAATTATGCAAGATCAAATGGCCCAAGGCCAAATACATATACAGTGGTTTGGGAAGATGGATTCTTGAATCTTTACATCAATCAGATGTTAACAAATTTTGGATCTTAAAGAATCTCATACAAAGAAAAGTGGTTTTTTATGACATGCAAAAGCTTACTGATCAAGATAGGCATTCGACATTAGATGGCATGACATGCATGAATCAAATCTGACATGCAAGCTTCAAATCCAACATGCAAAGTCATTAGGCTAGGGATGGTATGACTTGCAAGTTCTAGTTCCGACATGCAAGCTTCAAATCATACATGCAAGTTCCCAAATCAGACATGCAAGCTTCCAATCAGACATGCAAGTTCCAAATCAAACATGCATGACCATTAAGTTATGGATGGTGTGACATGCAAGGCCATCAAGTTATGGATGGTGTGACATGCATGGCCTTCAAGCTTATGGATGGTGTGTAAGTTGAGAGAGAGAGAGAGAGAGAGAGAGAGAGAGAGTGAGTGAGTGTGTACGTGGTTCCAAAATGGTTCCAATCCAAGCTTGATAAATCCCCCTCATGCCATAGCTCCAAGCTTTCTTCCAAGCACCTACACACATAGAAGCAAGAACAAGAGGCAAACCAAAAATGAAAAGGAGATGAATAATGAGGGAGAGGGGCGAGTTACTCCTTTTAGAGGGAATGTGTAGCCTTGAGGGAGTGGCTGAGGTGTCCAAAATAAGTGTGAGAGGTGTAAGGAAGACTCTAAGAGAAGTAAAGTGAGAGGGTGAGGTGTATAGGTGTGAGAGGGTGTTTATCAACTAGTTAAAGCAAAAGGGGAGGAGTAGGAGGGCGCATTTTCCTAGGTGTCTTATGGCTTAGAAGCCATGTGGCAAAGTAGGTAAGTTACATATTGATAAGGATGGAAGGTAGGTAGCTTAACATTTAATGTTAGCCACTTTCAAGTTGAATTTTTCTTGGTTTACAACATTGGGATGCACCCCAAGTATTTTTCATGACATGGAAAAGGCTTTGTATATGTCCATCTTATCTTGCATAATTTTCTTCATTTCCTAGGCCCTTTTTCTAGGGGTTGCCTATCTCCAATCATAGTGGAGTGTGACACAAAGGGTGATCAGTCCTTTGGTTTCTTCTCCAAATCTTTATAGACTCGATTGAGCCTTCTTTATAGACTCGTTTGAGCCTTCTTTATAGACTTTGGAAAAAGTCTTCTTCAAGTACCATCTTCAAGCTTTAAGAAGCTTCTTTAGTTCATTCTTCAGGTACTCTTCTTAGTACCTGCACATACCTTTAAGAAAAGGTTAGGAGTCATACCATAAAATGGTTCATCATTAGATTCTATTTCTAGAACCTGCACATCAAACTGTTAGCATTGATCTACAGTTTCATTTCTTGTCTTTAGGTAATTATACCTGCACACATTTTTCATCTAATATTCAAAATATGTTTCATACAAAAAGAATGGAAGACTGGATAGCCTTTATTTTTTGGTCAATTTGGTCTATACACTTTTACACCCCTCCGACGCATTAAGCGTTGTCCTCAACGAACATTTCTCAAATAAACATTTAAAATTTCTGGATATTCTTGGAAGAATTTTTCTTCCATCCATCTTGCATTTGTAGTAGGATAGTTTTTAAACTTGAGGAGGTATAATGTAGAAGTTATTCCCTTTCTTCTAGTTCTTGTCTTGTGCATCAAGATCTGCTCAAGTTGAAGGATTTCTTCGGTTCCTTGAACTTTTGGAGATTCGGAATCTGTAAATCCTTCAGGTTCTGGACCATTGAATTTCTTTAGCAAGCTTACATGGAATTTGTTATGGATTTTCCAAGTAATAGGCAAGTCAAGTACACATGTAACCCCATTGATTACTTTCTTGACTTTAAAGGGTCCAATATACTTTTGGGCTAGTTTTGGGTAGAGTTTCATGCTGCCCTTCTTGTCCTTGAGCCTTTTCTTTTCAAATTTTAGGAGAACTAGTTCCCCTCCTTCGTACTTGATTGCCCTCCGACGCATATTTGCACTTTTCTGTTGTTTCTGTTGTGCACTTGCGATGGATTGCTGAACCTTCGAAAAGGTGTCTTGATAATCCTGCACAAATTCATTTGAGGCAATGTCTTTTCTTTAGTCCTTAATACAGGCGGCGCAATAGGTTTTCCATACATTACTTCAAAAGGCGCTTTACCAGTAGAAGAATGAACTGTGTTATTGTAAGCAAATTCTAGTATAGGGAGATAGTGTTCCCACTGAGTCTTCTGATCACTTACAAAATTACACTGGTATGTAATGGGTTTATATGGTGTAATACTATCTCCTGAAAGCTGCCCCTAACATATGAAATTACGTGTATAGTTTATGAGTAGTGCCAAGGGTTCCGGCTGTTTGATGTAACGCCCCCCTGGGAAGTGAGTTGCACTGTGTTTCATTCTAGAATTCTTTCAATCCAAAAGTAAGTGTTGCCCCAGAGTTGCTTCTAAATGTTATATTTCTACCAAAGGCCATCTTCCATTTTATTAATAGAATTTTTGTGTAATGAAATTAGTAACATAATTTTTTTGTAGTCATGCTGGTTAATATTTAAGCCAAATTAAGAAATGCTCACGCATTGAACTATTGAAATATTAATGAAGCAGTTTGTAGAATCAGCCTTCACCAGGTCTTGTAAGTATAGCAAGTTTGTGGATACATACTTTAATAAGGAGCAACTACTTGAAAGATTGGCATTTCTTGAAGTCTTCATGGCTAAGGCATGGCTTTGGAAAATGTATCCCTGAACTGATGGCTGGTTTTGTGTTGAATCTTTGTTGTTGTTAGTTCTCTTTGGAAAAGAACTTGAATGGATGAGTTGGAAGTGAAACTTAGGTTGCTCCATATGTGACAATCAATGTTGATTTGCTGCAAAAATGATCCCTATCTAGAAAGTAGTAGATAGAAAGTTGTTGAAAGCAAGAAAGTTGGTTGTAGATATAGATAAGATTCGTCATAGCGAAACATGTTTCTCATGTAAGAGCACATGGAATGTGCTAAAGAGCCTTTTTCTCAGCCTTCTACATCTCACCGTGGCGTTGGTCTAGTGGATAGAGACAAGTTTTTGATTCTCGATGATTCTTTTCAAAGTTACATTGAACCGTGGTTCGAACTGTGAAAAGAGAGAGAGAGAGAGAGAGAGAGAGAGAGAGAGAAAGAAAGATCTTTATTAATGTCCATGGAATACCCTAAGGTACATAGGACTGAAAAAAAGGGTACATGTCAAGTGTGCTCGGTGGGAGCGTGAAAGCTCAACCACCTAAAAGAAACAAGATTACAATAAAACAGGAAATGGTGCTATGCACAAAGAGAGTCAAGCATCATAGATGTCTCTCTGCTTTGTGAGAAAGGCAAGACAGTGTGAGTAGTGTGCCCCAGCACGGTCCATAGCCATGGCGGGCCTAACACAGCCTAGGGACCCTGTCAGCAGGATAGGGCCCCCAGTTGGGTCCCGACGTGCAGTCGGCCACGTCAGTGCCACGTGGCCGACACTTGGCAGTTGCATGCTACCAGTCCTCACACTGGGCTAGGAGGGGCTTACTCTATATCAGGGAGTAGGCAAGGTTGGGTGGATCAGTTAGTGTTTGCCCTACTGTGGTGTTAGGATCTATTACACTGGTATCAGAGCCATCTCCATCCTAGGGAGTTCAGGACAGCAGTAGAGAAAGCTATCAGAAGATAGGAAAGATTTCTCAGATTCTCAGGAAAGGCACTGTCTCTTTGCGAGCTGCGTCTCTCTGTCGTCGAGTAGATGATCGGTGGTGTCTACGCTGTCGTGAAGTTGCAGGCCGTGGCCTGCGGGCTGGCTGTCTCTCTGGTCGACGACACTGCCTCTGCCGTCTATGTAAGGTGGCATCTGGAATCTCAGCCTCTCCATCAGAGTCACTACTCTCATGCCTCTGTTTCGACGGGATAGACACTCCTGTATGCTCAGCTGTATCAGGACCATCATCGTTGGAGAGGAGCCATCACCAACACCCGCTGGAGAGAAGCCGCTCATGCAATGTTTGCGACCTCCAAAATTGCCACGAAGCAAGTCATGAGAGCTTTATTAATGTCTTTTCCATGCCAAAAGGCATATAAGACTAATGAAGTACATGTCAAGTATGTGGTAACCATGGGAGCATATAAAAGTCTCCAAAACTGTAATAAAGAAAACATCTAGTACAAACTAAAACCAAAATAGACACGTATGTGAGAGTGTGTGTGCATAATAATCATCTGTATGTGTCAAGATGTCAAGGCTATGCTGCTATGATGATGATGATGTTGATGCTACTGCTGTAAACAGATGTAATGCGAGCCGGAACATGAGAGAGCACTGGAGCTTGTCGGCGACGTTTGTGAGCATGAGCATGTGTAATAGTGCATCTCTGCGTAGAATGTCTGGTGATCCTAGTAGTAGCATGATAGTGGGGGGTACACTGTCTCTGATCTCTATGAGCATGTGAGCTGCTATCATCCTCGTCGTCGTCATAATCATCATCCGCCTTGTGAAGAATGAAGTAATCAGTGGCTGTGATTGTGAGGTAGAATGCTTGGGTGACCTGTATAAGTCTCTCCGTAATATGAACATCTCGCGTACCAACAGGGCGACACATTGTGGGTCCTTATAGGCTATGAGGGAGCGTGGTAGGCATGTCTCGAAATAGGCAAGGATATCACCCTCTGATCTCATAGTATACTGGGCATCTGAAGATAAAATGCTCCTTAGACTCCACCTCACCTAGAGAGCATAATTGGCAAATCCGCTCCTCTCTGGGAATACCATGGAACCTCCCCATCTCAATAGTGAGAAGACACCCTGAACTGTCCCAGTGTGAATCTGAGGCAATGTGATAGTCTCGACTCCAAGTAGCGTGGCATGACTGGTGTCCTAGATGCATCCAACTCCAAGAAATGTGTCCGGTAGAAAGCTGGCTTAACCCCTAGCTGGTTATGCCAAGTCCGCTCTAGATATGCGTGAGAGGAATCGTCTGATATATTGGTGGGTGCTTGAGGGAAGCTCTGTGATGGAGATACCAAATGACTCAAGTAGGAGGTGGGATGCTTGAGAGAACCATGATAATCTATAGCCCTGACCATGAAGACGCTGTGAGGAGGATCGTGCAATCTGTATGTATCGTCTATCTGTCTCTGGTAACGCTTGTATTCTCTGTGTATAGGTAATGAGCTGAAGAACTGCCTCGATTTGGATAGGTGGAACTGCAAACTCGGCCAAAAGAATCTCATGTGGAACCGAAGGCTTCGCACAGATCAACCGAGCTAGCATAGTGGTCTGTAGTCGTGAGAGATTGGCCCAGTGTGAAGAGGGAAGACCTGATACCATGCCTTTGCCGCATATAGAGCCATGGGGGTGACAATGGTATTAAAGAGGCGACACTTACTGCGAGCATCCTGGATGGACTTCCAGAAACAAAATCTCTCTAGCTGAACAAGGGAGGCATGTCCCTTCCCTAAAGTAGGACCTGAGAAAAGGATCCCCAAGTATGTGTAGGAAGGGACCACCTCTAGAACCTGTCCACCCACCTGTCGCTGCATGAATGCTCGAGAAGTGTTGAAGACCATAACCTTAGTCTTCCCAATGTTCACTCCTAGGCCCCATCTAGTACAAAACTCATGCAAACAATCCAACTGTCGCTGTAGACCCTCTGGTAGGTGAGACCAATACCACATCATCAGCATAAAGGAGGTTAGCGATCAAGATGTTCCCAAGCTTGCAACCAACACCACCACACTATGTGATGACTCTCTCTAACTCATCAATATACAAGCCAAAGAGGACTGGTGGAGGGAGCAACCCTACTTCACCCCAATAGTGCTCCAAATGTGATCGGATATGCCACTGCTATGTCGAAAACATCCCAGGACACGCTCATAAAGTGCCGTCATAGCAAGAATGATGTCATTGGAGAAGTCGAGGTCGCGGAGTCTCTGGATGAGCATTGAGCGAGGAATCGAATCAAAGGCTTTCCTGAAGTCCACAAAACAACAGTATACCCTCTCTCTCCTGTGCTTAGCTTCATCAATCAAGGCCCACAATGTGAAGATGTGATTTGTGGTAGAGTAATGGGCTCGAAAACCTGCTTGACCCATAGCATGTAGTCTCCTAGTCTCCGCCTCTGAGCTCACAACCGACTGAAGAAAAGTACCATATAACTTCGCCAGGACATGCCCGATCATGATGGTGCGTTAGTTACTCGGAATCATGGGCTCACCATATGAAGTAATAGGTCCCAAACTGTCCGCGGAGGTCCTGGTAACCCCAAGCATATCACTGTCAAGGGCACGAACACGCAGCTGATCGGAGGTTTCGAAGAACTCTGTTTGTCTCGAAGATGTCCGGGCATTAAAGTCCCCTGTGAGGAGAATATGCCCCTGCTCTGAGAATCTGATAATATCTCCTGAGAGGTCCTGATATGGAGATCCAATACCCTCCGCAAAAGACGAGGACTCTGGTGGAGAATAACATGTTGCAATAATAAGATCTCTATCCAAACCAATATCCTGACCCACAATGCGAGTCCATATGTAGCGGGCTTGCTCGTCGTCATGTCGGATGAAGTCAATACTCGAATGGAGAGTCTCTCTGTACAGATATGCGACCCCTCTTGAACCTCGGCCACTGGCAGATCTAGTCTCTCGTCGGAATACTGAGTTCCCATCTATAGCGAGGAAAGGAAGGAAGTCCTCGCTCCGGGCTCTCGTGTGTCTCGATGATGAATAATATATCTCTGCTTGTGATATATATAGTCAACCAGGTCCCCTGCCGTGGAAGATGAACGCATGCCGACACAATTCCACACTCCAATCCGAAGGTGGTGTGGATGGGGCCCCGGGGTGCTCCCAACCCCGGGCACCCCAAATCCCTAGCACCGGGAGCTGCTAGGAGCGCTCTCAAGAAAGTGCACTCGTCCATTCCGATAAATGACTCGTCCGCTAGACTCACGGGCTGCCTGAAAGGCCTTGCGCCTCTCCTCTACTTGGATATATGTGAGGTCGTCATCCATGTAAATAGTGGTACCACGTAGCTTAGCTCTGCACCGCAAAGCATCTCAGCGACTCGCGAGGGAAGTGAAGCGGATGATGAGTGTGGCTGCATCTCTCGTGGTCCTCGATGCGGTATCTAACCCATCTGTCCTGTGCTCGAGAGTGGTGTCAAGGACAGGTTTGGCTTCAATCAAGGCGTCCTGTGTATCCGGGATCCCACGAACTCTAATGCTGTTCGCCTTTTGGTCTCGTGATTTCTCTTTCGAGATGGTAGCTGAGATAACCGAAGAGATGGGAGCGCTTGGCTTGGTGCCTTTTTTCAAAACTGATGCCCAAGAAAGGGCCTCTTCTTGCTGCTTTTCAATCTTTGTCTCTAGTTCCCGTATCATAGTGGTAGTAGACGCCGAAGCCGCAGCCTGTTTGGTCCCGATGGATTGTTCGAGTGATGCAACTTTGGACTGCAGCATGTTCTCGTGAATCAGGGACGTAACTGTTCCTTTCAACTGCGAGATTTCTTGTCACAAAGTTTGGAAATCGGCCCTGATTTGATCAATTTGCCAAGAAGAGAACAATTCAGTTGATTTGGAGGGCGTATATGGGATGCTAATTGTAGGTTGTGAGCTAGCGATGGTCGGAGTAGGAAGAATGGGATCCAAAACTGCAGGTAGGGTTGAGGTGATGCCAACAAAATTGCCAGCATCGGGGTCAATGAGGGGGAGGGAGATGGAATCAGCAGGGGGGGGCGGATGTAGGGGAGGTGTCAGCAGGGGACAGGGGGGCCTGCAATGATGGAGGTGGAGGCAGGGGAGGCGACAGCAGGGGGCGGAGTAGCTGCAGCGGTGGAGGTGGAGGTAGGGGAGGCGGCAGCATGGGGCAGAGCAGTTGCAGCGGTGGAGGAGGTAGGAGAGTGAGGGGGTGGGGGGGTCCTGCGAGCAGGGGCACGAGTGGGAGGTGGCGCCATAGTTGGAGCACGAGGGAGAGAGGCCGCCCTAAACCTCCATGGCTGGAGAGAGAGAGAGAGAGAGAGAGAGAGAGAGAGAGAGAGTGTTGGGGACCCAACTCCCTTGGGTCCCAAACCCAGACTTGAGACTGGACGATGACTGGGCGTAGACTTAACCGGTGACTCGTGAACTTGCGTGGTTGCCACGTGTCATGATCCTGGAGTGCACATGGCTTGGAGTCTCTCTCCTTGGAGGTATACAAGAGGGGAGGAGAACTCATTTGCCATCCATGCTATCTACCTAGGAGGAGGTGGATGGAGAGCGTGTGCACGGTCAGGATGTATTGCGAGCGTGAGGCAGGAGATGGCTGAGAGCCTAGGCGGTGGTATGGGACACCGTTTGGGATGGAGGTCGGATCCAGCTTGATACGGTCACAGGCTGGGGCACGGTGGGTGGACCCGGATTAGGTCCTATGGTGGGGTGGAACGTGAATCGTTCGGTCTCTTTAACCGGCACCTGGAGGTTTGCAGTAAGTTTGTAATATATGGTATCAGAGCCACTGCATGCTAAAAGCAGGTGCGTTGATCCGTAGAGTTTCTCTTGTAAGTTTCGGTGCTTCTAACGGATTTCAAAATGGGTTTTAAATGCATTTTTTATGAGTCTTTTTCTATTCTTCCTTCCGCTGTTTTTTTTTTTTGAAAAATTCAAGTAAAAGTTTAAAAAAAAAAGTGGTAGGGGCCCTGAGGAGGACCTGCCACGTGGCACTGTCCAGGGTGGGACAGGTGGCGGTCCCTCCTACTGAGATTCTGCTCCAGAATTGTAGATTTTTGGTCGCGATAGGCCCTTTTCAGCGAATAATCTAAACTTGGAAATTTAACATCGCTGATTGTCCAGCGGGGGTTGCCAAAAAGCAGTTGACAATACTGCCACGTGGCATTTTCCAGGCCAGGTGGTGGTGGCAGCTGGTAGCACCCTACTGAAGCGATGCTTTCCAGACTCTTAGGTGATAAAATCAAGGCCCTCCTTGGAAAATGGACAGATGGAAGAAAAATAAATTAAAGGAGGAGGGGGAAGGGGCTGTAGGCCACCTGGCAGGTTGCTAGAAGTGACCAGTATGCTGAGGTGGAAGCTAGGTGGCAAGGCAAAGCCACTTGGCAGTTGGTAGGATGGCATGAAGAGGGAGGTATGCCTCTTCTATGCTTCTGTTTTGTGTGAAAAGAGGTGGAGGTGGTGGTGCATCCTTCTCTTTGCTTTCTCTTATTCCTCTTGGCAGCCATGGACAATACCATTTGGTTTGTGAAGAGACAGCAAGAGTAGCCTTGTATCTATCTTCCTTGAGTAGCTTTTGATTCTCTTCTGTCATTTCTTCTTAATTCATCTCTCTTCTCCTTGTAAAAATGGAGCCTACTCCTACTACACAGCCTATGTCCCTTGTTCTTGAGGCTACAGTACCTGCCTCTGTTTTAGACCCTGATGCTTTGATGCTGGCTATTAACAGTCTACAACAACATATTATGGATATGCAAGCAAAGCACAGTCGGGATCAGCAGAATCTTAAGGAATTGACGCAGCTAAGGCAATTGGTGCATCAACCCTTGTTCACTCCTGAAGTTTTTGCTGGGGAAAAGAAGAATAGAATCCCGGAGGCGGTCTTGCAATGGCTGGATCGATGGAATTCGCACTTTTCCATGCACGATTCATCCAAGGACAACAAGATCAATCTAGCCGTCATGTACCTGCGAGATAAAGCATGTACCTGGTGGCAAGATATAAGGGGTAAGCCTGAAGTTCCTAGCAATTGGGAGGATTTTTGTAAGGCCTTTAAGGTGGCCTTCCTTCCTATCCTTGATGATTTTGAATTTTACCGTCAGTATGCAACGATCCAGATGGGGAACCGGCCCCTGGATCAGTATTTACAAGAATTTCAAGAGGTCTATTCTTGTTTTGCAACTAGAATAGATCCTTTGTTGGTAAAGTTGCATTTCATACTGGGGTTGCCAAGAGACTACCAGCTAGAGGTTAGGAGGAACCAGCCTCTCACCCTCGAGGATGCTGTTCGCTTCGCCAGAATCTACGATGATACTTGTACGATGGCTAAGCTTGAGATTGGTGTCGTGCCCGATGTAAAGGGTAAGAGGCCTTTCTTTCCAAAGAAATCTAAAGATAAGGCAAAGGAAGGGGCTTCAGGTTCAGGGCAATCGAAGAAAAGATCTACCTTGGACCAAGAAACCTTCATGAAAGCCAGAAGCGACAATCTGTGCTTCAATTGCATGGAACCAGGTCATGTCGAGGAAGGAATGTCCAAAGAAACGGAAAGTTAAAGGGGCATCTTTTAAGATGCCAGGTAACTCTAGCATATCTAGCGTAGATCTTTCCTTTGCTGGTAATTCTGTGTGTGAGCATTGTTGTTTTAATACGGCTATTTTTGGCCCTCATGACCTCATTCGGATGAAGGGGGTTGTGGGTGGTCAAGCCGTAACTGTTTTATGTGACGATGGTTCCACACATTATTTTATTAACGCTAATTTGTTGCAAAAGCTAAAGGTGGAAACAAGGCAAAGTGACCACCGATACACAGTGAAGCTGGCAACTGGAGCAGAAAGCCAAGTTTGGGACCGGATAGTCCCACGTCTACCAATAGAGATTCAAGCCTATAAGGATAAATTAGACTTTCATATTATGAATCTAGATAGGGTAGATGTTATACTTGGTAAAGAGTGGTTCTATGAGAGGAACGAGTCTATGAAGAAAAACTATCTAACACACAGTTTGTCGTTCTTACATAAGAAGAAGCACTGTTTATTCGTCCTTTCGCTCAATGGTACGTGTGCTCACTGCTTTCTTTTACTACACCTGGCAAATTATCATGATTCATGTTGTTTCCAGTTTTGACTTGACATTGGTGACACAACTCCATCTCTACAACCTACAATTGGATTTTGATGCATGAGTAGGTTGTGGAGATGGAGTTGTGTCACCAATGTCAATTCCAAAATGGAAACAACATGAATCATGATAATTTGCCAAGTGTAGTAAAAGAAAGCAATGAGCACGCGTAATCTCTGTAGAATGTTGCTCGTGTGACGTGTCTGTCCCTCGACCGTTGCCATCTCTGCTTGATACTTTGTGCCTTACGTGGTGCTAGGTGAAAGTCAGTGGCAATGTTGAATGTACAATGTGCATTGTGGCTGTTGGCACGATCTGATGTTCATGAGAGAATGAGTACCTCTATTATACTTATTACTCTTGAGTCCTGACTCCGTAGAACATGGCAAAAGACAGCTATGTGACAACTCCCACACACAAAATACTCCAATTATGGTGCTAACAGTTTGTGCTAGGATTGGCTACTTCAATTAACCCATCAAGTATAATATTAAAGTTTGCAAGTTTTAGCCTTGGTACATTAGATAAAGAATGTGTAACTTATAATCTAGATCGATTTTTTTGATAGTTTAGTTAGTTGGCTAATATTTCTGATAGCTCCTTAAAAAAATACTGAGGAAAAGTAAATTTTTTTTTTGGTAATTTGGGAAACTTGTGTTTTAGGCGAAGCTCTCAAGTTCTTCAGAGGAAACTTGGAAGGAAAGAGAAGCGGCTGTGTTAGCTTTAGGTGCTATTGCAGAAGGTTGTATTCAAGGCCTTCTTCCACACATGTCTCAGGTATCTGACATATCTTGATTTAATTTACCTGAATATCTCTAGGATGTGTTGTGAAAGTTATTGCTAATCAAGTACGGTGGTTGCATGGTCTTAGTTGTTGAAACACTCTACAAAAGTGATTGAAAAGTTGAAGCATCACCTGTGAGATATGTTAAAGGAATATCTTTTTTTGCAGATTCATGCCCTTTATTTTGAATTAGTGTGATAATTTTACTGCCAACTTCAAGTGACCTTGCTTTGGCCATTCTTTTAAAACGTATCGCCATATGAAAACCAATATTTTAAGTTTTATCACATGCTACTTGTAATACTGTGGTACCATGCTTTGTTATGGGATTTCAAGATTTGGATCTGGTATACTTCGGAGAGTTTTAGCGTACTGACTAAACTTCATGGCCTTTTGGAGAAGTTCAGCTTGTTCTTTATGGTCTTCTTTTGCAGGCGTTTGTTTGTGGAATGTGTCCTCTGTCAAGTCACCATTACTAGTGTTACTTGTTACTAATCTAGGGATGTGTGTGTGCCTATATTTCAGATAATTGCGTTTCTTGTTCCAATGTTGGAGGAGAAACGTTCCTTAGTGAGGAGTATAACTTGTTGGACACTTTCACGCTACAGCAAATGGATTGTTCAGGTCAGATTTTGATACAAAATCTCCCTGTCACTGCTTGTATGATTTTCTGCATAAGTTTGCAAGATTTTTGTATTGATTGCAGATTCTAAGCTAGAACTTCTACTTGGTCAACAACGTTTCAAGATCTTGTAATGAAAACAAGGAATTACCATGCTTCAAATATTTACAGATTTCCATCCACTCATTTCCCCAAGGAACTTGCATTGTAGCAAGTATCATTGTGGGATGCATATTGAGCGAAGAAAAAGAATCTGAAAGTTTTGATTGTTTTTTCTTTGTAGCTGAACCTGATGTTCCATGTGATTCTGTATTAGTCTGAACTTATCCCATTTTTTCGGGAATCTGCAAATTAGCACAAACCTCACCAGACGTGATTTGGTGTTCTCAATAAGGCCCTTGAATTATCAGTAATGCTAGCATCCTTTGATGAAGGCTAATTTCGCTAAGCCGAAGGGCTTTTTGATAATCTTAGTTCCCATCACATACTGGTTAACCTGCATGATTGTCGGGGGGGTTAGTCTATTGCCTTGCTAAACTCTTCTTCTATGGCTATCAAATGCTATATTGTCGTTCTTTTTTTTTATGTGACATTAATGTGTTGGGATTCACAAGCTCTTTAAGAAACGCTTTCAATTTTTTTGCTAATAGCACATATATTCTACTTCATGGCATGTTCCTTGTCTTTTTATCAGATGTTTTGGTTCACATTCCCATTTTCCGGAGGATGCTCATTTTTCAAGTTTTGGACTTGTTTGATTTGAATTTGTGTTCCATTTTTCTAAATTTTTATTGTTGCTATGTTCATGTATTAAGGCAATCACATTGCTTTGAAAATTTGTGACTCCATGACAAGGGACATGCTATTTTGGATTGCTATGTCTGCAGACTGCTGGGCATCCTGATAGCCAGAGCCAGTTTGACACTGTACTGACAGGGCTGCTGGCACGCATTCTTGACAGCAATAAACGAGTTCAAGAAGCTGCATGTTCTGCTTTTGCGACACTCGAAGAGGTATTTTTCTGAACTTTTTGCCCCATAAACTTAGTTTGTGAAGCTGTTCGGCTGTTTATAAATGCCTTCAAGGTTTGAGGCGCAGATTCAGCTTCATATGTGATACCATCTTGCTTTATTGCAATCATAGGAGGACATATCTATTTGTAAGGTAGCATAATTACAAAGATCATGTTGCGATGAGGCACACCTATAGGGAACTCATAGGCATATTTTTATTTATAGATTCCTTGCAGAAGTATCATTGTTTGCTGAGAATAGAGGTTCGTGACAGTTTTCTTTGAACGACTCTTTCTTCCTTCTTGAGTACTACAATTATTTTTCCACGTGTCCCCACATCTTCTCTCCCTACACCTCTCTCATTGCCTAGTTGCTTACATCGCCTCTTTGTGTACAGCTTTTACTCCTGGTCACATTTGTAAGTTTTATAAACAATTTAATGAAACAATTGTACAGTAGCTTGGTGCTCCTGTGACCATTGTACGAAACCTCAAGAGTCGTGCTTAGCGTTGGCATGCAGTATTGGGGGGTCATTTATCTGGGCTGGTTGGATTGACCTCCTAAAAAGTATGAGAGTTGACAGGTCAACAAGGCATCATATATTATACTCATTGGGATACTTGGTCCAGTGTATGCGTGACACATGTCGGATGGTCCTACTTGTTTATATTAATGTGTCAGTATTGCTAGGTGGCAAGTGCTGGTTGTGCATGAAGTTTTTCATGTGTCGATGATAGGATGTATCAGGGTCAACGGGTGCTTGAGGATTGGGATATGAGAGCCCAGGAGAGACATTCCTTCTCACTTTTCTTTTCAGCAAAGGTTGGGAGTAGACGTAGCAACTATGTCATACAGTGTTCTGAGGGTTTATATGTACTGTGTGAAGGAAATTAATAAGTGTTGGTAAGTTCAGATCGAGTCTCAACAATTCGTATCAGAGCTACGGTTGAGAACTAGCAGATTGTTGCTGGCTGTCCATTGTGCTGAAGGGCTGTATATCCTGTTAGAATTGCTTGTTAAGGATGCAGATCCTATTGAAATTGTGGATTTTGAGAGCTTGGTGACGATTGCTGCCCTGCAGCCTCAAAATTTCTGAGTTTTGAAGTTTTTTGGCATCGCTAATGCTGGCAGCAGACTGCTGAAATTCTGGTCGGTGCGCAGGTCTGAAACTGACCTGAAAAACAGCAGAATACTGATGCTGTTGAGGCTCTGAAAATGGGATATAGCTTTCAAGATTTCGGCACCAAAAAATTCATGATCAGAAGATTGTTGAGGCTACTTATTACCTTCAAGAGACAGCACAGAGGTGGTGTCAGAAACTCGAAAAGGATAATTTGGTTCTGGTCACATGGGAGGTGATTAAACGCATGTTCACAGATGAATTGAACCAGGCAATGAATGCATGGACTAGTATAAAACAAGGCAACATGTCTGTACAGGAATATGCGAAAGTACTTGATGGTGATATCTGAGGGGGTACTGATGGGGCTTGCTTGAGAGTCTGAGGCTTTTCGCGAAGGAGGAGCAAACTTACAACCTCCAGAGGGTGCTATAGATGCCCCTTTATTATGAAGATGGGAAAGGTGAAGGAGCTTGAAGCACATGCTACAAGTGGTTTTCAGTCTTGGGCATAGAGAAAATTCAAGAAATTTAAAGGTCAGTCCATTCCTTGTCGCAAAAAGGCAGTGGTGCCTCAAAAGGTAAAGGGTGGTATGTACTATGGGATGCCTGATACCCAAGGGGATCAGCAGTTTTTTATGCTATTGCCACAAGACTTGGGCTAAGAAAGAGAATCTATGCTTTGGATTTCAAGGGCGACATAGGTGGAAGGAGTGTTCACGTAAACCATTGCGAGCCACGTACAATCTATAGGTTGAACAAGCAGCAAACATCTCTAATCTCATCAGTGCAACACATTTTTGATCGTCATATGATATGGGGGAGCCTAATTGAACAACTTTATATTGAAAGAGGTAGTGATAATTTCCCACAATGTGGGTAATGCAACATGCCTTTCTTCTCAAGCAAAACATCTTTTGTATCATAAAGGCAACACTTGTATAATCCAAATGCTCCTTTTTTTCTCAACCTTTGTCATGGTACATAACCAGGAGAATTCTCGTAAATGACCTAGCCCCACTTGTAGTTTATGTGAAGAAACTCGGAGCTCTTACAAAGTAAACCAAGGACTATGTGATAGGCACATGTCCAAGTATCATGCTACAATTAGTTCCCCAACAATGTCTGCCTCTTGGAAATGAGTCATGCAAAAATGTAGCTTGACCTCCACTTGGGTACTGATTGAACTCTATGAATGTAGGACCTGTGAATGAAGTGTCAAAAAACGAAGGGGGCCCCTTAGGAAGGTGTGCCTCTCTCTAGGCTCACTTATACATAATCCTCAAGCATCCCCATAACCCTGACCCTTTCCTAACGTCGACACATGGCGAGCCCCATGCACAATCGACACTTGCCACTTGGCAGTACCCTGACACATTGGCAAGCAAGTAGGAGGACTGTCCCCGTGTCACTCATGCACTGGACCAAATGTCCCAATGAGCATATGACACGTGTCCCGTTGACCGGTCAACTCCTACTTCTTAGGAGGTCAGTCCAACAGCCTCTAAATTAAGACCTAGTACCCTACACCAAATATAAGCAGGATACAAGTTACCAAAAACTTGCTATTAACATTTTGTTACAAAACACCACAGACCAGTGAGCCATTCTAATATTTACAATTTACAATTTACAATTTACAAGTCTGACGTGTTCACACTGAGGCAAGAATATAAGTACATGACATTTGGTTTATGGGAAATGTTGACAATCCTGTAAGCATCTTGATTGTCCAATATACCTCTCACTTTGACGTTAGTGTCGTTACTCTCCCTTCATCTCTCTTTTGATAGTGTGGCTGAGATCATCTTGGGCATAGGTGTTATGGTATTCTCATAATGCTTGCAATATCTTTGATGCTCAAAACTTTGTTTCTTGTTTTCTTTGTGCAATCGGTTGTGATTTAGGCATTGGCCTATTAGAAGTGGATGCAATAGCAATTGGAGAAGCAGATCTAAAACTAACAATTGCATATCGTCATTTAGTTGAGGAATGGAGGAGCTAGAGGTTGCTATCGTTGGCCATTGAGTATTGGTATACGTAACGCTCGTGTGGTAGGAGATCAAAAAGGCTTGCTACCAAGGAGCTTGTTCATCCAGAAAATGAAACACCGCCAATGGAATGTTTGGATTCTCACTATTTGGGGAAGCCTCAAGCTTAGCTAGCAAGCTTTTTAATTCATTGCCATCCGATGAACTTGAGCATAAAATTTGCTCCTCCTTATCCATAAAGCCCAAGAACAAAAATGTTTTAAAATATATAGGAGTAATTGAATGGAAGGAGAGGCAAAAGCATCCATATAGTCCATAATCGTCATGTATAGGTAGGAGCATTCGTCGTCATAAAAGCTTGAGAAGCATTCCTTTGTGCGAATCTCGTTATAATAAATTCCTCCAATTGAGTGAGTTTCAATGCATTTCGAATGGTCCGTTTGAAGCCGACTTTTCGAAATGGAGTTTCATTGAATTAAACGCGTTCCAATGAAACATTGAATGTGTCCATTCCACATTGTCATGTGCTTTTGTGATTTTGTCTTCAGCTTTCTACCAGCAACAGAAAACTTTGACATGTATGTTTTCAATAGCAATCTAACATCTATAAGATTTTAGACAAACTGTAGACATTATACATGTTGCATTAATATGTTTTAGCATTATATCTAAAAAATGCAAATAAAAAATTGGCGATTCTTTTCGATTCTTTTGGAAGGGATCCAGTTCAGAACCACGATTCATGCCGATTCATCTGATTCTGAAAAGGTCGATTCTGAACCGGGTGGAAACACTAATCTGCATTGGCCCACATAGTTCACAATGTATCAACTTCAAAAGCTCCTTAGCTTTGTGAATACAATCGGATCTAAACGACAACCTTGTATTTTTTCCCACAACACGACTTTCACAAATTTGAGAAGATTGACCATATGAAAGATTCAAGCCATTGACTAAGTTCTTGTCGAACATTTGTCTCATGCTTTGAAAATTAAGGTGCCCCAGCCTTTGATGCCATACAATACTCTTATCAATCTGACTAGTGACTGTAAGAGCATTCTCATACCTGGGAGTTCTGCAATGTATAGATATCCTTGCCTCATTCCCAAAGCCAGTATCTGACCATCCTTGTTAGAAATAGCACATCAATTTGAATCAAAGACGATTGTGTGTCCCAGATCAGCAATCCTGCTGATTGACAACAAGTCTTTTGTCAAATTAGGAACATGCAACACACCAGATATCAGCTTGGTGGCTCCATCCTTGAGTAGCAATTGAATTGTTCCTTCACTAGCAATATGATGAGGACTACTATCTCCAAGCTAGACAAATTTATTTGAAACACTCTGAGTGTATTCCACAAACCAATCCCTATGAATTCAGGTACCAAGATCCACGAGCTTGAGTGTCTTCATGTCTTGCAATGAAAGCATTCTCTAGATTCTCCGACTCCTTTGAATCAGCTTCTCCTACATTGGCTTGTTGTTGACTCTTCTTCTTTGCTTGTAACTTTCTACAATCCTTGACCATATGTCCTTTCTTCTTGCAATGAGGGATGATATGTTTAGCCTTGTTGTTCTTCTATTTACTCTTCCTTCTTTGTAAACAGTGCAACAACTCTATCAGAACTAGAGGAAGATATCCTAATTTCCTTTTGAATCAACATGGATATGACTCTCTACAATGTCAACTCAGGCTGTGTTGACAGTATCATAGTCCAATTTTCAAAGATTTCCGGCAAGCTCGAGGACAAAGTCATAATAGCATCTGAATCATCCATGGGAGAAACGTCGGTTGCTCCAAAAGCGACTTGAAGTTGTTTACATTGATAGTCATATAAGAAGCTCAATTTACACGTAGAAGAATGCGATAGATATATGTGTTATCTAGACTTAAATCATCATTTCTCAACAACGTAATTCAATTCCAAGTATAAAATGCTTGGGAAATGCACATAACTGGAAGTTTTTTATTTGAACTCTTTTTTATGTAAATAATAACACCATCGTATTTTGCTAGCATCAAGAAAGTGAGATACATTTCATATTAATAGAAGTGAGAGAAAATATATTGAAAATCTCACATGTTTTCTCTTCCTTGATCTTTGAATGATAACTGTGGATTTCCATATCATTTCATAAATCATAATGTCTGTAGCACGGACTTTGTACCTAAAGTTTTGCATTCTTTATATTCTCTTTCTATTTAGATTAAAATAGAAATGTGGGATAATTCACAAGGCATACCTTGTTGTATTTGGTTTAGTATAATCGTTTTAGAAGACAAGCAACTTAATTGTCGTCCCATCCATATATTAGCGTTATTAATTTGATCCAAGGAGATGAGGTATTAGCCTTAGTGTAAAGACCACTAGGGAAAACCCCTAAGATGAGGATAGGAAAACACAAGAGAGACTGTGGAGCAAAACCACCCGACCAAACCTAGTCCCTCCTGGAGAATCCTCTTGGATCTCGACGTGGAATAAAATCTAGGCGTGACCAATAATCTCGAATACTGGAGGGCCAGTCTACCATATTAGGACTATTCTAGGTCCTTAACCGAATATGGCCGTGACATTCTTCTTCCCTTAAACAGGTTCTATCCTCAGAACGAGAAAAAGAAAACATGAAACTATTCCTTAAACTTTTAAATCTTACCCATGAATCATTATTTTTAGTCTGATCTTTCCATTTGAATAAGTACTCAGAGATGCAACAATTCTTTAATTGCTTGTCCCTACTCATGAATACTAATTCAAATTCCAAAAGATACACTAAACGATAAATCCTCCAAATGGGTTGATCTATCCAAAATAGAAGTTCATCACCTTCATTTAATCCCGATTACATGAAACACTGGGTGAATTAACTTCTTTATTTCAGAGATCAAATCCAAAAGCTAAAGAAATTCCATTTCAATTTCTTGTAGAAATAATGCTTCTTGATACCCGTATTCTTAAAATATGCCTGTGAGATCCACACAATCTCAAGTAAGAAATTTAGAGTTCAACTAACAAATCTTAATCCTCAACTCACCCCAATTGATCAAGAATTACTCATTATCTTAAGAATCTTCACATTTCCTTATAATCTTCTAATGATCTTTAAGTATCAGTTTATGATTCGTCAATCATAAACATTTAGAATCTTATGATTCGTCAATCAAAATTTCAGATTCTAAAACCATACTTAATCATTGAAAAATACTGGAGTATATGCACAACATACCACTCAGGAAATATAAGAGTCATTTTGAAATCTTTTCCACAAGGAAAATCACTGGATTCTAAGAATATTCTTCCAAACTGATTCTTAATCAGATTATGAGTTCCAAATTCTACAATCAACCAAGTAATTAAAGACTATTATAACATTCATCTTTATCAATATAAACTTTATACAATCTCCTAGAACAACATCTACAGATTACAAAGTTCTGCTAAATTCCCAAAATTCAGTTTACATTCTTGGTACCATTAGGATCCGGTATCCAATTGAGCTCTCTTGGATACTATCACTAATGAATCAAGTCTATTTCTCAACTGAGAAATACTCATCCAAGAAATCAGTATCCTATGCACACAATTCCTTAATGAATCTGAATGACTCATAAATTATGTGTCTTACAAGCAATACACTCAAAACAAACAGTTTCCGATGAATTCTCTTCACACTGTCCCTTTTACCAATTAACTTCGGAGTTTTGATGGGATCCGTTGTAGTAGTGCTGGTATGACCGCACCACAAGAGGTGCACAATCATTTATGGGAGAAGGTTTCACTGGGTTTCAAAACTGCATGCATCCACAATTCAAAATCTTTATCTACTGCTTTAAAAAAACTTACAATATCCCTTGAATGTTTGTTTCAGATTGCATGAAATACAAGAGGAATAGTCTGGAAAAACCATAAATCCTCACATGCAATCCATAAATTCAAGATTTCAAGCAACAGTCAGTTTATTCCTTCAGGATAAATTGATTCCACCAATCTATCACAAACATTCTGCTACTAATTTGAATCTAAACTGTCCAAACCATTATGGATTCATGTAAATTTTCCAAACCATAAAAAACAGATTTAGACAAAGAAGTGAATCTACTCATGCAGATCATTCTACCTCAAACGGAAACTTTCTCAAGGCTTCAGAAACGATAAGAATGAATTCACACAATTCCACAACATCTCTAAACAAAATCAAACAAGGAGAAATGCACTCTACCACCAAGTTTGAAAAGCATCCAAACAAGAATTAGTGAATCCAAACCCAATTTCCCTTGAAAAAACAGCACTCCAACCGGGATGTGAATCCAAGTGCATTCCAATTCCAATTTGATGTAAAGACCACTAGGGAAAACCCCTAAGATGAGGATAGGAAAACACAAGAGAGACTGTGGAGCAAAATCACCCAACCAAACCTAGATCCCTCCTGGAGAATCCTTTTGGATCTAGCCCCCAAGCCATGCCAATGTGACAGCAAGAGGAGAAAAGCTTATCAGGTAACCTAGACCAAGTCGTCGACGGAATAATCACTACCTCAATATATAGAAAGTAGGATCCTATGCATGAACACATGCAATCCCCATGCAGGTCAACTATAAATAGGTCACAGCTTTTCATGCATATCTCCTGCCTATATCAGTCACATGCACTACTCCATATGTCTCAATTAGAGTGTCTGGGTCCTCTCAAGCTTACTAGTCACCAATAGGCCTCGACATGGAATAAAATCTAGGCGTGACCAATAATCTCGAATACTGGAGGGCCAGTCTATCATATTAGGACTATTCCAGGTCCTTAACCGAATATGGCCGTAACACTTAGCATCTTGATGCTAGGACCACAATGCTTTGTTATTCTATTGAAGAAATACTTTGTTCATTTGTTGATTCTCTTTGTGTGTTTGATGTTGACACTTTGGGTATCTTTTGAGTAGGAGGCAGCGGAAGAGCTTGCTCCTCGATTGGAGCCTATCTTGCGACATTTAATGTTTGCTTTTGGAAAATACCAGGTGTTGTGTTCAATTCTTGCAACTTTTTCCTTGAGTGGTCTATGAATTTGATATTTCTCATGCCTAGGTGTCTCAAATGGAAATTTGTTATTCCTTAAGTTACAGCCGTCTTTTGAATTTGATTTGTAAACATGACTTTTGCTACAGCGAAGAAATCTTCGTATTTTATATGATGCTATAGGCACTTTGGCAGATGCAGTTGGTGGGCAGCTAAATGAGGTATTTATCATTCCTAGTTTGAAACCTTTGAGTTTTTTTTGTATCAGGATAATTTTCAACCTTTATGGAACTGTAAAATTCTCAACCTTTTAGTGATTGAGCTATGATCCTTGGCAACTTTTGGTTGCAAGTTGTTTAATCTAGTTATTACATTGAGTTCTTGATCGCTTGTTTTTTTGATAAAATCTACGTAGGGTTTTATAAATACGATCCCTGACCTATATCAAACTTTATATCACTTATTGATTGATGTTTCTTGGAACTCTTACAATGCTTAAATTTTCTCTCTTTAGTTAGTAGGACATGGTCTTTGTGAAATATCTTGTTGTCACTTGCTGAACCTTTTTACTTCTATTAAGTAGAGAATACAAGACAATCTCTATCAATCCCCTTCTCTACTTTTCCTTTCACGAATCACTCACCTTCTTGGATCTCATATGGAAGAAAATGTGTTCTAGATTGCAAGAAAGTTTCTAACGCACAATATGCTACTATGCTGTGTAAGTTCTGGGTAATTAAGGGCTTATATTGCTGTGATGTGGTGCGTGTGGCCTTGTTTACTTGATGTCAATATAGTTCACTAGTTGTCATTCGACATACCAGACATATATGCTGCATGTTGATTTTTTTTGACAACGACGAACTGTGAGTGTAATCGAAAAAGTAGAATCACACATGGTCTCCTCTCAATCGAGTAGTTCACACTTATAGGGATTGAGAGATTCTTCTGGGGAGAATTTCCTGTTAGTAGCCTTATGTAAGGGGACCTGCAACCAGTGTTGACTATCTTGAATGTTGACTATCCTCAAAGTCCAGATTGCTTCCTAGTACTACACCTTTAGTCAGTCCTAGATCTTGTATGTAGTGCAAATATAATTCTGTTGCATGTAAATTATCCGTACCATGCTATACTTGTGTGCCTGCTCCCTCACACGTGTGGATTGACAGTCCGTTTGGCCTATCTAAGTGGTTTTCTTTGTTCTCTTTTTCACAAGTGTATAGAGCAACTCACACTTGATAGATAGGTCCAATAATTCTCTTCAACACATCCAATCAACTTTTGGACCTAAACTTCTAATGCCCCATGCCCTATAGACATACAATAAGAAAGTAGCTTTCTCACACAAGAATAAATGTCAATTTACCAAAATTTGTTCTTCACATGCTAATTTTCGTATTCAGCCTTCTAACACGTCTCGCTTTCCACGAAACACAAAAACCTCCTACAAGCAGTATATTGCTTTCTCCATGCACAAACCAGGTTCGATTCTGAATTTATCAGTCATATGTTGAAATTTGAGATTGCTTGTGCACACACGAGAAATCTGTTCCAGCACAAGCATTTGGTTCACAGACACGTTAAGGCACCATAGAAAGCCTAGAAAATGCACAAACTCCAAAGTGCATATTTATCGAACAGAAAACAGAGAGTACATGGCTTCTTCTCATGCTCCAACATTGTGTGTGTGAAGGAAGACATCAAGGATGCTTGAGTCACATGCTGGCAATGACTAGGTTTTCGTAACGGGAAACAGTTACATGGGGGGTGAAACATCATCAGATTTGTTTACTGACTTGACTAAGATTGCATGTGTGGATCTCCACTCTTGTCTTGACATGATGTGGTTTGGAATTGTTAAGTTCTGGAAAAGAAATGTTATGATAAATTGAATAATGCATGGTTGTGAATTATCATAAAACCAGGAGCTGATGTATGTATTCAATTGTGAGTAAGTGCCAATGCCAATGGTCCGAAAAGTGCTGTGTACCAAGTTTTGAATACCTGTACAATACATTGTCTATCAATTTCTAACTAAGATATGAAGTAAAATCATCAATGTATTGCCTTGCAGGTTACCATCCTTAAAATGTAAAATTCCTCTAATTTCTTTCTCAAGCAAGCTCATAATGTTTATAACTACCGACACCCAAATGATTATAGTTGATTTAGGCAGTCTTATATTCAGTTTAAGGTTTGGAATCTACGTCTAGAGCTCCTTTTAGAAAGCTCTTTGATGTATGTTAGAGGTCAAATTGTAATGAATGTGGCCCCAAGTTATAGATTTGAATAACTATGTATCCCCTAGTTTTTTGAAGGGGAAACCTATTTGCGCATGTCTATGTTTTCCCAACATGGGAAATGCATTTCGTCTTCTTGGGAAGCACAATTTTCTACACCACAGACATCAGGAAGCACTTGAAGCATAGCGTGATCAAGCTTCCTATTGGGGAAACGTGTGTTGACATATTATCTATGTAAATATCTTAGAAGTGTATAGGTATTTTAGTTTTTCAACTGAATGTTGCAATCTGTAAATTTTTCACTTTAATGGGATGATGTAGGATTCTTGTTTCTTGTATGCTGTTCCTAGTTTGTTGGAATAGATACATGTCGCTAACTATTACTTTATTTATAATTTTGATGTTTATTGATTGGAGTTGTCAATACCTTTTGTACCTTAAACCCTACCTTTATACAACACAAGCAAACATGCCTCCTTTATTGACCCTAATATCATTTTGGAAGCACCATCTTCTTGTGCTTTTTGAATGGGAATAAGCTTCCCATCATAGCAAGTGTAGACTCAAAACATGTTTGGAAATGACAGAAATGCCGTTATTTAAAATAGGAGCTGCAGGAAACTGTTTGCATGTTGCCCTTGTGAGAAATGAGTTTCCCTACATGCGTGACACCTTGCATGTAGTGCATAGAACCCATGGTTCTCAGAACCGTGGGATGAACCGTACCACGGTTCATGAACCGTGGTACGGTTCCTCTAGTTAATTAATTAATTAATTACCCATTTCCCCCCAAAACCCCTCCCAATGTTATTTTTGGTCCTCATTTCTGGTTTTTTTTGACATTTTTTTGGGCTATTTTTGGGTGGGAAACTAAAAAAAAAATTAATTAATTAATTGATTAATTATACAGTTCACCACAGTTCCCCCCCAAAAAATTTGAGAACCGTACGGTTCTCAGAACCGTGGTGAACCGTCCATGGTTTATAAATTCTATGATGTAGTGAAAGGATGAAGCAAAGACCTGTGCCGTGGGGTCTGAGTGCCGTGGCAAGTGTCGTACCACGGCACACGTGCCATGGTACAGCACTTTTTTTTTTTTTTAGTTTTTAAACCAATAAATGACTTTAAAAAAAAAAAAAACAGGTTCCACCTGTACAGCACCTACGGAACCTGTGCCGTACCAGGTGCCGTGGTACGGCACTTGGAACTTTGGGATGGAGCGTCTTGCGAGGACATATACATGATGAAGATCTTGTTTTCTGATGTGGCACCTTTTAACAAACATATTAAGTAGATGTACACATTTGAGTTTTAGAAGCTTGATCTTTAGCCCACTGCTAATGTGCTCTGAATTTGGTTTTGTAGGCAAAGTACCTTGAAATTTTGATGCCTCCACTAATAAATAAGTGGCAGCACCTTCCTGACTCGGACAAAGATTTATTCCCTTTGCTAGAGTGTCTTACATCAATAGCCCAGGTAATAGAAAATTCCGTGATCCAGTGCTCATTGTTCTGTTTTTTGAGGTTTTATGTTTCAAGCATGCCATCTTTGGAAATCGGTAAAGCTGATTGAGGATTTTGATCTAATAATGCAGGCTTTGGGTTCAGGATTTTTACAGTATGCTGAACCTGTATATATCAGGTGCATTAATCTCATTCGCACTCAAGAAGTTGCCAAGGTATCCTGGCTTTCTTGTCTCTGGTTGAGCCCAATTCAATCTCTTGCTTGCCTTCATAGATAAGTTTTTAGCGCATGATGGTTAGTGTATTCATTTTGTCTTTGCTTTTAACTGTAACATTCTATCGCAAGAATTTCCCAAAAATACAGGTTCTTTTTCATTGTATATAACAAGAAAAAGTTATGAGCATTCTCCACCCACGCAAAGACATATGCATGCCACATCCGTTCTCACGCAGCATATTATGAATGGATAAAGACGTGCGCACACACATTACTTGATTCACATTGCTCATGCTTTCTGGGGCTTTTGGGCACTTGCAAACTAGATTCAGTTTTTCTGAGTATGATCGAGTAATACTCTGTACTCGAAAATGCAGCTCATGAGGTTCTGTTGTTCCACTCAAAGTACAAAGGAAACAAATTTCTTCATCCAAGATGACTGCATACAACGCTCACCTCACAATCTTAGATAGAAATGGAGTTTCTTCTCACTTTTCTTAGCTCTAGTAGCATATTCCTACAATTTAATCCATATGCAAGTACCCATAAACAAGTGTTGGAATTGGACTCTCAAATTCAAGATAGTAGTGAAGTAATCATATTAGCACTCACACATATCAATCAAGATCAACATGAGAGATTAAAAAAAACTTCGATTAAGCAAAGAATGAGCATAGCTCTCTACAATGGAATAAGAGGAGGTGGGGCGCCAGCCCTCCTTATATCATTTCTCCGGTGTCTATCAAAAGTAAAAGCTGAGCAAAAGCAAAAAGCTAATTACTATAGTTGCTCTCTATTTTGGGTAAAGATCCCTAATAAATGGCCAAGTAAAAATCATGTCCTATTCTAGAACTAGTGCCCTCCTACATGCAAAACTAATTGACTTGACTTTAGGACTTTGACTTTGGCATACTAAAGTAAGGTCTATAATTCCTTTTTCCCCAAAGGGCCTGGATATGTCTACTTGCGTGATATATATATTGTAGCTATTTTAGTATCAACTTCTTTCTTCAACTCAAACTGCGTAACTGCGTGGCTGCATAGATTCTTTCGTTTTGTGTTTTGGGTGTTGGACATGTTGGATGTTGTCAGTTTTTTCTTTCAGACTTGCGATAGCAATATTGAAACTGTCACAGTTTAAAAGTCTTTGCCTTCTGTGTCAAGAAGTAAACGGTTGAAAAAATTTGTATTAGGTGAGGTTTAGTATGAATTGGTGATTTTGTTCAATTCCCATTCACTAAACCAGCCTTAATGAATATTGAGGAACGCAATTGAGCTAGTTGCATTGGCATGGCTATCTTGCATTTTCCCTTCATCCATCATCCATTTTTTGGCTTTTGATTTGTACTTCCAAGTTATGGCAATTTTTCAGCTGTATGTATTGTATGTTTTTAATTGCAGGCTGACCCTGGGATAGCTGGTGTAGCTTATGACAAAGACTTCATTGTATGCTCTCTGGACCTTTTATCGGGCCTTGCAGAAGGTCTTGGAAGCAGCATAGAAAATCTGGTCTGTATCCTTAGTGATTCCTTACCATAGACAAGATTTATTCACCTGTTCATTTCCTCCAATTGGAATAGCATATTTTGCAGCCTGTAGAGATATATTTCTTTGTATGCATAGTTTGTTGTGACTTGAGATGACCATTAAGTGGGCTGGTTTTGTTAATGACATTGCTGGATGATTAGTACTTCCTCCCAGATCGTAGTGCTGGGTGAGATTTGCTTTTTGTAGTTCTCAGTTGCATCATCAAAGCACCTAGTATAAGTTTTCTCAGTACCTTTTCACCTTATCATAATATGTCGAAATGCTAGCAAGTGTGTTAATGTTTTCATGGATATGCTCTGCAGGAGCTTAGTAAAGGGACATAACTTGGTTCTGTATTATCCTCGTTTGTGAATGGTCAAGCAGATTTGCTTTGAAGTCTTTGGAGATGCGGACGCAATTTGAATAAAATTTGTTAATTTGAATTTTATCAAAGCTTTAGTATCTAAAATAGTTTGTAGTCCCATCTTCGTGCAATAAAATAGATAGAAGTTCTACAATCAGCTCCAAAATAATGATAATACAATCTATTTGAGCATGTGGTCATGGTCTTGAATTTGCACTTTCTCATATTACGACTCTAGCATTGTTACCATGTTACAGGAAACGAGCACTAACAATTGTGCTAATTGGATTTGCCAAGATGAGTAAGGACTTGCTATTATTTAGCATTGTGGCTGTGTTATGGGAAAGAGGAGCACTAATGATTGTGTTAACTGGATTTGCCAAGATGAGTAAGGACTAACTAATAGCAAGTCCACTACTGAAGTTAGACCTGAAACTACTGTAATCGTAATTGTCTGTTTTCCAATGGGATGGTGAATGTGACATACAGGGGGCAAAAAGTCATGGAGGATCTCTACGTACAATGAGAATTATCATAAATGTCTGCAACAGATGTTAGCAAGCAAAAGACAATGAAAGATATGTCAATGAGCCATATCGGGGCTGAATAATAGAAGAGCAGGCTCCATATAGAAGAAAAAATGAGCATCCACTGTCATGCTAGTCTATTAAGAGCACTTTAATGTTTATGGTTCCAACCAAGGTTTATGGTAAAAATTCAATCAAGAGTAGACAAGGGAAACTCCAAACGATTGGTAATAGATAACCACACAGCCATATATCCCAATTACGCTTAATAGCAACTTCAGATGTGTTCAAAGGGTACTGTATATGTATGACCATTGAACTCCATAGTTTCTGTTTGTTGAATTGTGGACCAAGGTCAGCCTCCAACGCCAACAATCTGTAAAGACAATAGCTGACACTGATTTACAAGGTATAATGATGACAGAAATACACCAAAGATTCCCTGAATGATTGTAGATGATGTCGACGATCGATAATCAACACCTGTTGCAAACTTGCAAACATATAGTTCAAAATCCAAGAAGCAAGTGTTAATCATTTAGCTATGATCGGAACCAGAATTAATATGAAAAACAATACACTTGGAATATAAAAATTGGAATATGATTTACTGTGTTCGGAATCACAATAAGCAATTGGATTGATGATTAGTTGTGTTTGGAACCACATATAGTAATCGGAATACAAATTTATTTTAAGTAATATCATGATATTGCCATATATAATATAGGATCAAGCTCTTCATAGAGCAAAACACATTGAACTAGGTTTGAAGATTTTAGTTGCAAATGCTCGGTAATCAGTGACGTAAATGTGGTAGAGTTATAGCCCTAAAATTAAGAGGGATGACGAATGAACTACTACAAGTAGCAACCAAAGCCCTGTTACATGAAGGATGAAATATAATTGATTTCTAGGCCTTTAGATCCTAAAAATGATATCAAATACTGGCTAGAATTTCTATCAAATGGGCATCTTAACACAACGGAATATTTTCTAACATCTTGAGATCCAAAGTCCAATTGGACGAGGAATAACCATGGCACCCTAAAGGAAAGACAAAGATATAGGCAGTTGCTTTATGCCAATATATGAAAGAGATGTATTGCTGGAAAATCCTCAAAAAAGAATTTTAATCCCATCTTCTTTTGGAGAATCATTCTTCAATTTTTTGAAAGAAGCATCATTGTCATACTTTAGGAACCAATATGTAATATTTAGTGTTAAAATTAGCTTCCAATGTATGAAAAGGTGAAAAGCCAAAGATGCCCTTAAATTGGGATAACAATGCGCCAAGCCTCCAATGTAGGAAATAAGTGATATAAAGCTCTTTAAATTCTGAGCGCCCTAGCCCCCTATACTCAAAATTTGGCAAATGACCCTAATGGTTGGATTTTGTTGCATTCAACATCCTGTCACATTTCCTAAGAAGCTTGAGCTATGGAGGTTTACCTCTTTAGGTTGTCATTTAAATTATCTTCCTTTTTTAGTGTTATTTCAAACTTGAGTGGTTATGATGAACTTGAGTGGTTATGTATGCAGGTCATTCGAAGTGATTTGCGAGACTTATTGTTGCAATGTTGTGGAAATGAAGCTCCTGATGTTCGTCAAAGTGCTTTGGCGCTCTTGGGGGACCTTGCTAAAGTAAGCGTACAAAATCATGTGATTCTTTTTTATTTAGTGAGGTCAGATTTGTGTATTGAAAATTTTGATTTCTAAAAGCATTCCCTTAAGTTTCGTAAAGATTTTGGTTTCATGACACACGAGTTGTAGACCATTATAGGCTATTTATGTGAAAAAAATTGAATCCTTAGAATTTTCTGGTGTATTAAGATGATTTGTAAATGATGGTTGATCCTACCATAAGCAACGTATTTGGGTATTCAGATAATTGCAGAGGTGGGTCTTTGTGGCAGAAGAGAACTGTGTTTAGTCATGACATCATACAAATATTTCATGTAGATTTATAGCATTTGTGTGCTTCAATTGTCTTTCTTGCAGGCTTGTGTGTTTCATCTTCAACCTCGATTGGTTGATTTTCTCAACATTGCAGCAAAACAGCTGGTAGGCATACAATTGCTGTGCACCATCACTTAGTTGTTTGTTGATGACGCATAAATGGTCAATATGTTGTCCAAACATGGGTGGAATTCTTGAGTGTTATTCTTAGTCAATATGTTTACTTTCTTACAGGGTTCAGAAGTTAAAGACAATGTATCTGTTGCCAACAATGCCTGTTGGGCAATTGGTGAAATTGCAGTCAAGGTGAGGAATAGGTGACGAACTTGTTTTCATCAATTCTTCTTGTTTGATTCTTTAAACTCAAGTTCCAAATACTCATGGAAGTCATTGAAACAGGGAAAAGGATTTTGCATTGTAAGGTTATTTGCTCTGGATGGCAGCCCAAGTTAATCTCTGACACAACAATATAAGTATGAAATTTATACTATTTTATTTGCGGTTTTAAGTGAATTTTGACAACACTAATATTAGCTTGCTCCTTTTGCACTTTCCTATGTGTCTGCTGTACAACAGGTTGGACAAGAAATTTCTCCCATTGTCATGAACGTAGTCTCTTGTCTGGTTCCTATCCTTTCAAATGCCGAGGTATCTATACTGACTGCTTCTGTTATTTGATTTTGTTGCTGCTGTTTTCTGAACTTGTCTTTCGGTTTTCTATTTCCTGGCTCTAAGTTTTGGGAGTGTATTGGGATCTCCTTGGGAGGTTACTTGAACAAAGTTGATGCTTCGCAGGGTCTTAACAAGTCATTGCTGGAGAATAGTGCAATTACGCTAGGCAGGCTTGGGTGGGTCTGTCCGGATATTGTTGCTCCACATATGGACCATTTTATGAAGCCCTGGTGCGCTGCACTTCGCACGTAAGTCTGATTTTAATTCTGTATTTTTTGTATAGGCTGAGGGGATTTATAGTCATCTACCAGTTATTTTAATGCCTAGTCATCAAATGTGCAGCATGTCCTCTATTTTGGTGATATTTTGTCTGTGACAAGTAATAAATATTTTCTTGTGGTATGCAGGATACGTGATGATGTTGAGAAGGAAGATGCTTTTCGTGGGCTCTGTGCTATGGTACACTTTTATTGACTAAAGCTGTTAAAATTATGCCATTTCTTCTTTTCAGCACATTGCTCAGTAAAAAACCTTGAATGCAGGTTAGAGTGAATCCGGGTGGTGCAGTGAGCTCTTTCATCCAGATGTGTGAAGCCATTGGCAGCTGGCATGTGAGCGCTTATCTTGCTTGGTTTGTCTGACTGTGGAATTTTGTTCTTTGAGTCATAATGGAAGTGTGTGTATCAGATATTGATGTTAAGGTTGCATTATGAGGAACTGCAAGATTTAAGCTTTATCCAAACGTTTCCGGATTATTCAAGCTTTTTGTACATGCTTTTGAAACAGGAGATTCGTAGTTCAGAGCTCCGGGTCGAAATTGGCCAGGTTTTGCATGGTTATAAGCAGGTTGGTATCCAGGATGGACCTAATTATTGTGATTAAGTATTATTGGTAGTCTATTTGGCCTGGTAATCAAGAAGCTGTTCATGACATCAGTTGAGTTTTCTGATTGCAGATGTTATCCGGGTATTTGTGGGACCAGTATATAGGAGCACTTGACCCCTCTCTTCGTGAGAAGTTAGTAAAGAAGTACAGTTTGTGAACGGAGTGTGGTGCATAATTTGTTTAGTACTGCTTCTGACATAAAAGATATGAGTGGTGAATGGAAATCATTAGGAATCTTCTATTGTTTGCTGAAATAAGGCCTTCGTTCATCCCAAAGCTCGCACATTGCCAGCATAGTGTTTTGGCGCCGGTGATCAACACAATTGTGGTCGGTATAAAAATTTTGTCACAGTGCACAACCTATATAAATGTGGATGATTGTCTGTCATATTTCTTAAGCCTGTCACGGGAATAAATTTGGAGCAGTCAACATCCAGAGAGCACTGTAACATCAAGTAGGATGTATGGGAACTTCTATGCAGATACTTTTTGAGGGACTTCATGGGTGATGCACATGCACGTGCCTTGCAAAGACTTCCAAGGAACCACTCACTGTTTTATGGGGTGCTTGCTTCCACAGCCTTGTGATGTACAAAGGCCACAGTTGCTATTGGCAGAAATGTTGGCACCATTGGTGTCTTTCTCCTGTACTTGGAGAGCATGATGCTCATTTCTTATCTTAATGTAGCTACTGGTGACATTGAAGGCATTTCATGACACTGATGACAGCTACGGTGAAGCTGCCATTTATTACCTTCATTTCTTGACTCTACAAGGTACCAAAGATCCTTAGAAGTGACAATTTTCTGATGGGAAAGGCAAGTAACTGGACATTGTGTTGTTGCATTGAGGTCCATTCTTTTTACCTCTGTACCATGCCTATCTAGCCATATTATTGTGCTTCAAGCTTGTACTCAAGGCATAGAGTAAAGTAGATACATAAGCATATACATAAAATGGAGTGCAAAGGCATCTCCATATGATGTTGTTGTTAGAGGCCCACATACATGGGGCATATATGTCAATAGGAACTTCACTGTATTTATCTATTTTTGTGACAACTCTATTTTTTACAGATTAATGCTATGGACAATGGAAAGTTTTGGTCCATGTTCTGCTCAGGTGATTATATTGAAATTCATAACCTCATTCGCATGTGTGAGGCTCTAATTTGCATTAGGTCTAACATCTTGGATATCAGCATGCTATTTCGAAGCTTTTGAGTTGTGAAGTTATTATTTCATGTGTGATGGTCCTGATCTTTTTAGTGAAATCTATAAAAGTTCTGTTGTGTTCAGGAAGTGGCCTTGGTATCTAATGTGTTGCAGATTCCATAGTGTACAGAGTCCGTGCAACAGAGTTGTGTTTTTGTTGAAGCAAGATTCTCCATGTGGCTGCTACTTATGTAAAAAACAATCAAATGTTAGGCTGGATGATGCTATCTGTCTGACTTCCTGTGAGCTCCAGATGAAGGTAGATCATCATATTTGATAACTCAAAGAAAGCTTACTTTGCATGTCCGTGATACCTATTGGGTACGTGTGACATGGTCATTTATGACTTTGTACTTATAAGCCAAGAGTTTTCTGTGATTTATTCTTGTTGCCACAAAACTAACACAAGCTCACAGACATGTTTGGTATGTGTACACCATAGTTGCCCGTTCTGGAACCGAACGCGTTCCAGAACGCACGTTCGATACCAGAACGCACTCTATTCCGGAACGTGGCCAGAAAAAGTATAATAAAAATTGTGTAATCTTTTAACAAAGAAAAAATTCATATTCAAGCATATTAAAGAAAAGGAGCAGATGATGCCCAAAACGAGCAGGAAAGCAGCACCAACAAGGCGTAGAGATACAGCCATGGCTGCACGAGAGAAAGGGGAAAGCACATGCGAGAAGATGAATCAAAGATGCTCTCTCTCTCTCTCTCTCTCTCTCTCTCTCTCTCTCTCTCTCTCTCTCTCTCTCTCTCTCTCTCTCTCTCATCAATGCTTCAAAGCCTAACTAGGTCTTCTAGCCTATTTCTCTTTTTTATACTTGCTTGGCCACCCTAATTTTTTCAGATTCAATATCCTAACTATCAGATAGGGCTACGAGCAACAACAACTATTAATTTTTGTTTGGGATCATAAAAATAATTAGATTATTTTAGGTATATAATGGATATTTGATGTCAAAAATTTTTAGTATGGATTTTTCATGTATTGGATAATAGATTTCACTGACCTTTATCAAGAGTTAAACGGTTAGGGGACATAAATTTTTTTAGTGACCTTTTCACGAGGATATCTAAGTGCTCGGATATGGACTTTTTAGTTACCTTTCCAAAGGAAACAATGGCCATAACATTATGGCTAGCCTTTTCACCATTTTTTTTTTTTGGATTAAAAAAAACCCTTCCAACCCAGTACGTTCCGACGTAAAGGGTCAGAACGGGTTTGTAAGGCCTACACTCTTTTGAAACAAGTCTAATTGCGTTCCACTGGCAGCCTGGTGATTCACGGCCTCTTATGGTCTCTCAATTCCCAATAACCCTGTGTATCATCAAATCCAGACGGCCTCGCATGTAAAGCTCTGCACCAAGTGTGCACTTGTATTCATTTTCCTGAAGAAGATTAGTTCTAGCACTAAGCTTGCCTAGATAATTATCACTTTTATAATCACTATTACTTTCTCTTTATTAGAAATTCATTGTTGATGCCACAGTCATCTAAGAGAATGGAAGAGCCATCTCATTCAAGCTGAAAGGTACTAACTCATCAAAATATAGCTCATGGTGTTGTCAGTGGTATTTTTCTAAAAACACCTTTTTGTTGATCCAAGTTGGTATGATTAGGAAAGCATGACATCTAAATTCTATTAATTTGTCTTGTTCATACCAGGGTTCGTCGATTCCAAATTGCTTGAAGTTCTCATTCATCCGGCCTTTTGGGTTTGTGTAACATGTCAGCAGCATGTGGTTTCTAGAACTGCTTTTAATAAGTTTGTTCACATCTAGCTACACAATTGTTTTGGAGTCGTAATTTGTCGATCAGTATTGCAAAACTGCAGTTCAAAATGAATCTCTCCTGCTCTCTATTTTTCATCTGCCTAGATAAGTAGCACTTTTATCCTCACCATCATTCAATTCGTTGTTTTTTGTGCTTCCACCTTGTGCTTCTTTTTTCGGTGTCAAAGGAACATTTTAGCACAAAAAGCTCAATGTTATAATCGACCATTGAAAATAAGGATTTTATAGAAATTTA